>CM023863.1:17547106-18139606 GCA_013389735.1 Phaseolus lunatus | reverse complement strand
CTTCTGTGTTTATGCAGAAAACTGGTTAAGTGTGCCATCATAACCTTCTTCTTTAGATGCTTTGGGTTTGCATAGTTTCTGTTTTGCAGGTGCTGTTACAGATTAAAACAAGACCAACACAAGAAACCATGGATTTGTCTTCATCAAATAGGGGGAGATTGTTGACCAAGAGTGATCAAGAGCTTTGAAGAATCCAAATCCAAGGTGTTTGATGGAAGTCTGTGTTGTTGTTGTGTATGGGTGGGAAATGGGGTAGATTTTATGTAATCCACTCCTTGTTTGAATCCAAAACAAGTTTGATTTGAAAACCTTTTTAAAATAGAATGTTTTTCAACTAAGTGAAAAACAACTTGTTGTTTTGTCGAATCAACCGGTTGTTTTGTACTTAGAAGATTTTGAAAAAGGTTGAAAACTGTTTGGCTTGGTTGACTAAGCTGTCAAAGCCAAAACAATTGATTGTCTCGATAAAACAATTGATTGTTTGTTTGAAAATCGTAAGAGCTTTGTGTTTTTGAATTGAATCTTTATTAAATGGTTTCTAACTGAATGCGCTCTTGTTTTAAATGCTTTTGACCACTTTGTTGGTCTATATAAAGTTGGTTAGACGCTCCTAAAAAGGAAGAAACAGTTTTGAGAAATCAAAGTGCAAATTTGGTTAAGAGTTTTCAAGATTCATTCAATCTTTGGATTTTCAAGTGTGTGGAATAGAAGTGGGGTGTAAATCTGATCTTTAAGCTTTGTAATACCCAGGTGTATTCTATTCTCTTCGTTCTTGATTACTGTATTTCTGTAATTGGTTGTAAGTGCAGAATCAGAGGGGTTCTGAATTATGTGCTGTGGTTTGCCAAAGGTAGTGTGTTTCTTGAGGGGTTCAAGGTCACTACTTTGGTGTGTGGTGTTTGTAATCTGTGATTGATTGCATAGTGGAACCCAGTGGTTTTCTGGGAACTGGATGTAGCCCTTGTGAGTAGGGTGAACCAGTATAAAACTGTTTGTGTGCTTATCTCTTACCCTTAACTCTTCAATTTCTATTTTAAGTTGGTTTTAAATATTTCCTGATATAAACAACCGATTGTTTCGAAGAAACAACCAATTTTTTTTTTCTGTATTTCACTTAAAACAAAATATATTCTTGGCTAACTTGATTTCTTTATCTATAATTCTGCACTAAGTTTCATTGTACCTTCAAAGTTTGCGAAAATCTTTCATAAACAATTCATCCCCCTCTTTTTTAAGGCCATATATTCTAACAAGATCCACACAATTTCATATACATCAATTTCCTTTGTGTTCCTAAAGTTTCTTATTATTGTTTTTAATTCTAGATTAGGATTTCTAAACCTGTGCTGGCTGTTTTTCATTGTGAAATTTGATTTCGGTGGAGAAAAATTCTGGAAATCTGTATTTGAGAAGTTTGATGTCTTAGAAAAAAAGAAAAAAAAGTGAATCAAAATTCGAAGTGAAAAAAAAATGATAAATCAAACAAAATCAGTGCTCAAAACTGGCGCGAAATGTAAGGACCTGAAAAATTAAATTGGAATAAAAGGAATATATTTTAAATGAATTCTAAGTATGTTTTTATTTAAAATAAAAAGGAAGGAAAGTGTAGCTTAGAAGACTATGAGATCGCCTGGTTAGTACATAATCGCCTGTCGCCTAGATTACACATGATCGCCAATCGCCTATGGTGCACATGATCGACGAAAGTGCACTCAGTATGTGGTCAGGATACTGGATCAACCATAGTGGGTTCCAAAAACCACGCGTATCAAGGTGTGGGTTAAGCCTTAGATACGCTGTGCATGCGAAGCTCTATGCTTGAGCATAAGAAATCGTCCTTAGTGTTGCATGCATGGGCGCACGAGGAGTGGTGCTGATCTACTCTGGGAAATGTGAAGCTACCGACGTCACCAAGTCATGTGGAGATGATACCTTGGACGTAACATAGTGGGATGAAAAACCTTCAGCAAGGCGTGGCGATGTGTCGTCGGGCATCGCCGGGGCGCGAGGCATGCGGGCATCGCCAGGGCATGAGACATGCGGTCATCGCCAGGGCGAGACATCGGTCGTCTCCCAGGGAGAGACATCGGTCGTCCGCCAGGATGAGGCATCGGTGGATAGTCATCGCGCGAGCGGTCATCGGTGGAAGGTTATCGCGCGATGTCGAGTTTCACACAGATAAGGTGGGACCCAGACTCCCAGCATGAGACGTGCTGCACGTGCGACACGTAGTCAAAAAGGGTGGTTCAGAATAGTGACATCAGAGTGTTGGCATGCGCAGAGGCACGCGTGGTCGTACTGTTCAGGGAAGCGTGCATCGAAGCTTCCCTGCAGAGTGGGTGGTGGCAGCGGCATTTGTGGACAAGTTGGTTTAGATTCAAAAACTCACTTCTGAGAGGGAGAACGTTGTTGTGGTTCAAGAGTGACAGAGTGAGTTCACCTTCATCCTTCTCTTTTCTCTCCTTCGCGCTGCGATTCAGACATCCTCAAGCACCAGTGCGACGAGCGACGACTGCACTTGGATACCTGGGGAGTTCTCTGCGAGTTTTCCGTCAGTATGCTAGAACAGAGCTAAGGCATCTTTAAGCTTCGGTGGGTTTTGGAGCTCTTGGTGTTTTGCGCAAGTCCAGGTAAGGGAAGCTAGCATTTTCGTTTATAAAAACGTTAGGCGAGTAGGTTCTGAAGTGAGGGCGACGTGGTCGCCGGTTTTCATATGCTTTTCACGATACTCTGTTTTTATGTGTGGGGCGACGTGATCGTCGATTTTAATGCTGTTTTCGAAATCCCCTGTTTTAGTGTCGTTTGAAACTGTTTGAGATGGAAATGTGATATTCGAAAATCTGAACCTTGGAATGATTGTTGCTGTGATTGGAATCGTTCCTTTAAGTGTTATATGATGTGTTGAATGTTGTGAATGTGGGATCAAGGCATAGTATTTTCAGGAAAGAAAATACCGTGTAAGATCGTGTAGGATGTGCATTGATCGGTGATTTCTATAATGAGATATCCTGACTCTCCTGAGATAATGAAATCATATAGATGAAGTTATTCAGGCGTTGAGAGTCGATGGAGGTTCATATGTATGGGTAAGTTGTTTGAAAGATAACTACTTGACCTGTTGTGTGGATTCACCCTATCATACTAGGAGAGTGATGAGATTGAGATTGAGATTATGTTGATGCGCATAGCTGTGGGAACTTTACAGCAGTGTAGTATGACAGGTGCAGATCTCTGAGTCTAGTCAATGCACGTGTCTTCCGAAAGTAGTGTAGTGTGTCTGTGTGTGATGAGTCAGTAGAAGTCTGACGTGAGAAATGAGAAACATTTAAATTGATAGACACTTGATGGAGTATGTGAACTGAATGACTCTTGAGGAATTGTGAAATATGTGATTACTAGATGGTCATGTGAAGGGAATGAGAAAGTTGATGGTTTTTACGTGGGTGTCTTAAATTTGTTTTATCTTGATTTTAAAGTTCATATCTAAATTCTCTTTCAAATATCTAGCTTACCCTGTGTTTTTGGTGTTGTGTTTGGCTTTTTCTTAAACCTGTGATGATCGTGTATAATTTACACGGGAGCAGATGATGTTGCAGGAAGTAGAGCTCCTCAGTGAGTGGTCGCCGGAAGGAGATCGCCTGTTTCTGTTTCTGTTAGGCGATCACCCCTTTTTCTGTTTTCTGATAGGAGATCACCTTTTTCTGTTCGGAGATCGCCTGTTTTTTTTCTATCTTGCTGTATTTTGTTTAAGTTTTGGAAAACTGACCGTTATGTATTAAACTCCCTGTGAGGAGAAATTTCATTACATATATATATATTTATGTTCACTTCGATATTATGGTTTTACCTTTATTTCATTATATAAATATGAAAAGCATTTTGGCGGGATGTTACATTAATGGTATCAGAGCAGTTCGTCCTTAGGATGACCTGAGGGCTGTGGATCCATTGTGTTTCTTCTGCTCATAAAATTTATTTAAGTTTTAAATAACAACTATAGTGAAAGGTTTTCAAACGTTTTTGTATTGAAATTTTATGTGTGCTTTAGTGAATATATGCCCTAACTGAAAATCTTAGTATTAAGAATGAGAGGATCTTGATAAAGTAGTGAGGGTGCACACTCATAACTGGATCGAGATGATTCTCAATCTTAATTCCAAAGGTTTGATGTTTAGCATACATTGAATTCTGGTGTGATTTATTTCATTTTATTGAGTGTTTTTGTAATTGATTGAAAGTGGTTGTTTGGATTGATGGTTGTATACCAGTAGCTGTTCTGGTGTTTTGCTTGAGGTTATAAGTATTATGATTCTGTTGATGAGCTCAAATTCTTGATGACTTTGAGATGCTGACCTTTGTAAGGTCAAGATGTTACCTCCTGAATGAATTGATTTCTTATCGATCTCATTCTTGTAGTTGTAGGGAATATAGAAACCAATAGTTTCAAAATCTGAAACGAAGAAAGATGGCACGTAGACCTCCTACCCCTCCCCAACCTTCTTCGGAAATGAGCCAGATTGCCAAGGCTATTGAGATGATGGCAACTGCCATCCAACAACAGAATGCAGCAATGGCTCAGAATCATCAAGCTGCAATGCACCATTGGGAAACTGCTCGGTCGGCTGAAACAAATTCCCACGTCGGTCAGCCTCAGGAACAGATGGGACTGACCGAGTTCATGAGGCACAACCCACCCAAGTTCAGTGGGAATGCTACCCCTGATCAAGCAGATCAGTAGGTCAGGGAGTTGGAGAAAATCTTTAGGGCGACCTCCTGCCCTGAAGAGAAGAAATTGGTGTTCGCCACCTATCTGCTATCTGGAGAGGCCGAGTTCTGGTGGATGGGAGCTCAGCAGATGATGGAAGCCAGAGCTGAAGTGTTAGACTGGGAGAGCTTTAGGGTGAAATTTCTGGAAAAATACTTCCCAGATAGTGCAAGATTTGCGAGGGAAGCAGAATTCCTCAGATTGGAGCAGGGGGAGATGTCAGTGAATGCTTATGCTGCTCGGTTTGAGTATCTCGCCCTATTCTACACCGAGGCGACCTCTGAGGCTTGGAGGTGTAGGAAGTTCGAAGAGGGACTGAAGCATGGGCTGAAGAGGACCATAGCCCCGATGTGCATCAGGGAATTTCACGCCTTAGTAGAGAAGGCGAAGATGGTGGAGACCCTGGAAAAGGGTGATTCTCGGGTGATCAGGTCACACCCAGGGGGTTCTTCCAGTGGGAAGGCCAAGGTGCAGCACCCACAAAGCAAGCCTTATGCGAGACCTCCACCACATCGGGCAGGAGCAGCGTCATCCCAGTTTCAGCAGCAACAACCTTGGAAACCCAAGTGTTTCCATTGTGGTGGACCACACATGTAACATCCCGCCAAATGCTTTTCATAATTATAAAATGAAATAAAGGTAAAACAATAATATTGAAGTGAACATATGTATATATATATATATATATATATATAATGAAATTTCTCCTCACTGGGAGTTTAATACATATCCGGTCAGTTTTCCAAAACTTAAACAAAATACAGCAAAATAGAAAAAAAAACAGGCGATCTCTTAACAGAAAAAGGCGATCTCCTATCAGAAAAGGCGATCTCCTATCAGAAAACAGAAAAAGGGTGATCGCCTAACAGAAACAGAAACAGGCGATCTGTAAGGACCTAGAAACTTTAATTGGAATGAAAGTGTTATATTTAAATAATTTCAGAAGATGTTATTATTTAAAATACAAAGAGCTGGTAAATGAAGTTGCGTTGTAGTCGGACCTCGGACGTCGCCCAAGGTCTGGGGTCAGCTGGTAGAGGTCGGCCGGCGGACCATTGTATTAACCAAGTAGTCAGGTGCGATGACTTTATCGTGAGGTAATCACGTGGGTGTGCTCGAGGAAGACATGTGGATCAAGAAGAGTAAAGGAAGAAAAGTGTAGCTAAGAAGTCTTCTACGAGATCGCCGTTATTGAAGACGGAGGCGATCTCCGACTTCTCTGGCACATAATCGCCTATGGTGTACTTGTTGTCCTGTGTGGACTTTACTTGCTGTCCTGTGTGGACTTCTTTAGCTGTCCTGTGTGGACTTTACTAGCTGTCCTGTGTGGACTTTACAGTGGTGTGGTATGTGTCTATGTGTGTTGAATCAGTGGAAGTTTGACGTAAGAAATGAGAAACTTTGAAATTGATAGACACTTGATGAATTATGTGAATTGAAAGACTCTTGAAGAAATTGTGAAATGTGTGATTTCTTGATGGTCATGTGAAGGGAATGAGAAAATTGATGGTTGTTACGTGGGTGTCTTAAATTTGTTTTATCTTGATTTTAAAGTTTCATATCTAAATTCTCCTTCAAATATCTAGCTTACCCTGTGATTTTGGTGTTGTGTTTGGCTTTTTCTTAAACCTGTGATGATCGTGTATAATTTACACGGGAGCAGATGATGTTGCAGGAAGTAGAGCTCCTCAGTGAGTGGTCGCCGGAAGGAGATCGCCTGTTTTTGTTTCTGTTAGGCGATCACCCTTTTTCTGTTGTTTGATAGGAGATCGCCCTTTTCTGATAGGAGATCGCCTTTTTCTGTTAGGAGATCGCCTGTTTCTTTTATTTTGCTGTATTTTGTTTAAGTTTTGGAAAATTGACCGATTATGTATTAAATGCCTGTGAGGAGAAACTTCATTACATATATATAATTATGTTCACTTCAATATTATTGTTTTACCTTTATTTCATTTTATAATTATGAAAAGAGGATTTGGCGGGATGTTACACGATCTCCTTCCGGCGACCACTCACTGAGGAGCTCTACTTCCTGCAACATCATCTGCTCCCGTGTAAATTATACACGATCATCACAGGTTTAAGAAAAAGCCAAACACAACACCAAAAACACAGGGTAAGCTAGATATTTGAAAGAGAATTTAGATATGAAACTTTAAAATCAAGATAAAACAAATTTAAGACACCCACGTAAAAACCATCAACTTTCTCATTCCCTTCACATGACCATCAAGTAATCACAGATTTCACAATTTCCTCAAGAGTCTTTCAATTCACATACACCATCAAGTGTCTATCAATTCAATGTTTCTCATTTCTCACGTCAGACTTCCACTGACTCATCACACAAGACACTTGACACTACTTTCGGAAGACTCGTGCATTGAACTTAGCATCCAGAGACCTGCACCTGTCATACTTCATTGCTGTAATGTTCCCACAGCCATGCGCATCAACACAATCTCGATCTCAATTTCATCACTCTCACAGTATGACAGGGTTAATCCATATAACAGGTCAAGTCAGTTATCTTTCAAACGACTTACCCATACATATGGACCTCCTTCGACTCTCACCAACTGAATGACTTCATCTATGTGACTCCATCATATCAGCAGAGTCAGGATCGTCTCATTCACAGGATACTCACTGATCAATACACCTCATAACCAATCTCAACACGGTATTTCCTTTCCTAAAAATACTATGTCTTGATCCCACATTCACAACATTCAACACATCATATAACACTTAAATGAATGATTCCAATCACAACAACAATCATTCCATGGTTCAGATTTTCGAATATCACATTTAAATCTCAAACAGTTTCAAACAACACAAAAACAGGGGAGTTCGAAGAACAACGCCAAAATCGGTGATCTCGTCCAAAAACAGGGGATTATACAATAACAGTTGAAAACCGGCGACCACGTCGCCCCATCATCTCAATCATCTAATATAAGGTTTTCGTTGGAAATAAGGCTAGCTTCCCTTACCTGGACTTGCGCAAAACACCAAGAGTTCCAAAACCCACCGAGCTTAAAGGTGCCTTAGCTCTGTTTTAGCGTCCGGTCTGTAGAACTTGCAGAGAACCTCCCAGGTGTCCAAGGGTAGTCGTCGCTCGTCGTACTGGTGCTTGAGGGTGCCTGAATCGCAGCGCGAAGGAGAGAAAAGAGAAGGATGAAGGTGAACCCACTCTGTCACTCTTGAACCACAGCAACGTTCTCTGCCCTCAGAAGTGAGTTTTTGAATCTAAACCAACTTGTCCACAAAAGCCGCTGCCACCACCCACTCTGCAGGAAGCTTGCGTGCACGCTTCCCTGAACAGTACGACCACGCGTGACTCTGCGCATGCCAACTCTCTGATGTCACTATTCTGAACCACACTTTTTATCTACGTGTCGCGCGTGCAGGACGTCTCATGCTGGGAGCCTGGGTCCCACCTTATCTGTGTGAAACTCGACATCGCGCGATAACCTTCCACCGATGACCGCTTGCGCGATGACTAACCACCGATGTCTCATCCTGGCGGACGACCGATGTCTCTCCCTGGAAAACGACCGATGTCTCTCTCTGGAAGATGACCGATGTCTATCCCCGGGCGATGACCGCGTGTCTCTCGCCCTGGCGATCCCGCATGTCTCTCGCCCTGGCGATGCCCGCATATCTCTCGCCCTGGCGATGCCCGCATGTCTCTCGCCTCGGCGATGACTGATGACACATCGCCACGCCTTGCTGAAGGTTCTTCATCCCACTATGTTACGTCCAAGGTATCACCTCCACATGGCTTGGTGACGTCGGTAGCTTCACATTTCCCAGAATAGATCAGTAATACTCCTCCTGCGCCCATGCATGCAACACTAAGGACGATTTCTTATGCTCAAGCATAGAGCTTCGCATGCACAGCGTATTTGGGGCTTAACCCACACCTTGATACACGTGGTTTTGGAACCCACTATGGTTAATCCAGCACCTTGACCACATACTAAGTGCACATTCGGTGATCATGTACACCATAGGCGATTATGTGCTAGAGAAGTCGGAGATCGCCTCCGTCTTCAATAACGGCGATCTCGTAGAAGACTTCTTAGCTACACTTTTCTTCCTTTACTCTTCTTGATCCACATGTCTTCCTCGAGCACACCCACGTGATTTCCTCACGATAAAGTCATCGCACCTGACTACTTGGTTAATACAATGGTCCGCTAGCCGACCTCTACCAGCTGACCCCAGACCTTGGGTGACGTCCGAGGTCCGACTACAACACAACTTCATTTACCAGCTCTTTGTATTTTAAATAATAACATCTTCTGAAATTATTTAAATATAACACTTTCATTCCAATTAAAGTTTCTAGGTCCTTACATTCTCCCCAACAAGAAAAATTTTCGTCCTCGAAAATTGAATTACAAGGAAAAGAGGTAGGGATAGGCTTCTCTCATGGTTTCTTCTAATTCCCAAGTTGTATCACCCGATCTGTCATCCCACACCACCTTCACCATGTTGATGGTCTTGCCTCTGAGCTGCTTACTCTGCTGATCGTCAATCCTGACTGGTTTCGCTCCAAACAACAAGTCATCCCTGATCTGCACATCGTCTACTTCCAACACGTGACTAGGGTCTGCAAGATACTTCCTTAGCTGTGACACGTGAAAGACATTATGCAGATTTTCTAATTGGGGAGGTAGGGCGATCTCATAAGCCACTGGACCGATCCTCCTTAAGATCTGATATGGCCCGACTAACTTAGGAGACAACTCCTTTAATCTGATAGCTCGTCCTACACCCTTGGTCGGTGTCACTTTCATAAATGCATGATCTCCAACTACAACTCCAAAGGTCTTCTCCTCATTGTCAACATCATCACTGCCTCTACAAGAGTTATTATCCTTGTGTTCATTTAAGGCCAGAAGTGTCTTCACAGCCTTGTCAGCTTCGTCCTCATAGCCACCACTAGAGTTGTTACCCTTGTCCTCAGGAGCGACATAGAGTGGCTCCCTCAAAGTTATTCCCTTCATATTTTTCCAGATCCACAGGGGTTTCCCAACCAAACGATTCTTGCTCACCTTCTTAGCAACTTCAACTTTGGGGATGGATGATGATTCACTTTCTAAGGTAGAGCAATCCGACGAAGATCCATCTACCACTGACATTAGCTGCAGTTACAACACCTTCCCACCACTCATCACACCACCAGGCATCCACTGCTGATTCAAACTCAAGTGGGCGACCTGAATGGCATTCAGGAGAGCATGGCTTGACTGTTAAGCGGCCTGAACATCGCATACCCAATTAATCAGTAGCTGCCACTCTAGATGAAGGGACCCCTTCCTCTAGTTTCTGTGGTCCCTCTTTATCAAGCAAATCATCGTACTGGACCTTCAGCAGCCTTGGAGACACACTCCAGATTTTTCATCTAAACCAGCATTCTCTAACGCCACTATCATGCCAGAGTGCCTCTATACTAGTACCGACCTGGAAGAACAGATTAGGCTTTGGTCCACATTTTGTCATTTCATTGGTAGGAGTAGAGACTTGCAGACCAGAAAACCCCTCTCAAAATTTTGATCCTTAAACTTCTAATTCCTCTTGTTTCAGATGTCCATCATTGGCACGAACTGATTTGCCATGACTTGGGTTGGCATCCACATTGTTATTCTGTCTAGAAACTGCAGAGATAGAGTTCCTTCCAGGATTTTCACTTTTCAGTTCAAAAACGACATGTTTGTAGCTCGAATTCACATTAGGCACCGTTTCTTGTCGAACCGATCTTGAAGCAGCAAAAGACTGAAAGAGAACGGCTTCTTTCCTTCAGGCGCCCATCTGGTTCATCTGTTCTTTGATTACTAATAGCAGATTAGGAAAAACCCACCTCTTTAGCAACTGGTCGGGATTTCGGAGCTGCTCACTCAGGAATTCCAATGGATACATCCATATTAGCATTGCATGGGATCTCAGGGTGCTCAGTATTCAACACACAGATCATAAATCCCTCACTGTGATCAGGGTGAGGACTTGTTGCCACAGCTGACAATGCAGCATTGTTTCTAAGATCAGAAACGAAACGCTGACCACCACAACTGCCCATTTAAAGGATTAGCTGCGAATCCCATCCCATTAGAAACACAAGGCACGGAAAGTTCTGCTTCCACATCCAACTTTCTGCAATTTACTAACATCGCTAGAAGAACTCAACATCATCATAACACGGCTTACCCTTATTCTATCCATAGCATTACCTCCTTCCCTTCTACGTTCACAGGCAGAACTGCATCCTCATTTGCCAAGTTCAGGAGACTTACGACATCAGGAGCCTTAAATCTCAACTCACCATTTCCATACTCATCTTTCAAATCACGATCAACAAAACAGCATCCATTCTGCGTGAAGCTTTCTCTCTTATCCCAGTAACTTCTCTACCTAGTATTTTTTCAGCAATTTTCTCTGTCTAATTGAACTTTAGACATAAATACAATATCTCATCTTTCCTTTTAAGCTTGTGGTTAAGCTAGAGTCATCTCATGCTGTTTCATCGACATAAACATCTTCCAAGCTTCAAATAAAAGAAAATTCATTCTTTCATTCTTGGAACTTAACTTTGGTACTTCCCATGGATACACATGCTTAAGTCTTTAAACCCTCAACATACTGCTTATTTACTCTCCATAACTTATATGTAGCTGAAACTAAACCTTGGTACAACTAAATCTAACTTACACTTGCTTCTTTAATTCCATCAACTCAGCTGGAGCCATTCTGTAGGGAGCCATTGACACTGGTCCAGCTCCAGGTACCAAATCAATAGAGAATTCCACTTCTCTCTTAGGAGGTAATCCAGGTATTTCTTCTGAAAATACATCCATGAAATCTTTCACCACAGGTATCCTGCTTACGTCCTCTTCATTCTTCACTCCCAACCGAGCTAGGATTCACGAAGCACCTTGCACCAAGTTACCTGACTGAGGCACCTCTGCTCCTGTCATGGCAAACACTCTCCCTGCTGCCTGAGGTCTGCTGCCTTCATTCCTCATCTGTTGGGAACCACTGGATTGAGTCATCCTATTTCTGCTAGGACAATCTCTAGATATGTGCCCCATCTTTTGGCACGTGAAACATCTGGGTTTCCATGTTTGTTGCTGCTGAAACTGGGGCGAAACTGCTCCTGCCCGATGTGGTGGAGGTCCCGCATAAGGCTTGCTTTGTGGGTGCTGCACCTTGGCCTTCCCACTGAAAGAACCCCCTGGGTGTGACCTGATCACCCAAGAATTACCCCTTTCCAAGGTTTCCACCATCTTTGCCTTCTCTACTAAGGCATGAAACTCTCTGATGCACATGGGTGTTATGGTCTTCTTCAGCTCATGCTTTAAACCTTTTTCAAACTCCCTACACCTCCAAGCCTCAGAGGTCGCCTGTGTATAGAATCGGGCGAGGTACTCAAACCGAGTAGCATGGGCGTTCACAGACATATCCCCCTACTCCAACCTTAGGAACTCAGCTTCCTTCGCAAACCTTGCGCTGTCTGGGAAGTATTTCTCCAGGAACCTCACCCTGAAGCTCTCCCAATCCAACACTTCCTCTCGGGCCTCCATCATCTGCTGAGTTTCCATCCACCAGAGCTCAGCTTCTCCAGACAGAAGATATGTGGCGAATACCAGCTTCTTATCTTCAAGGCAGGAGGTCGCCCTGAAGACTTTCTCTAAACCCCTGACCCATCGATCTGCTTGGTCAGGAGTAGCATTCCCACTGAACTTAGGTGGGTTGTGCCTGAGGAACTCGGTCAGTCCCATCTGCTCCTGAGGCTGACCGACATTGGGAGCTGTTGCAGCCGATCTGGCGGTCTCCCAATGCTGCATTGTAGCTTGGTGATTCTGAGACATCGCCGTATTCTGCTGCTAGATGGCACTCGCCATCATCTCAATGGCGATCTGGCCCATTTCAGCAGAAGGTTGGGGAGGGGTAGGCTGTCTAGGAGCCATTCTTCTCTGTAGAAGATTAGGAAACTATTGGTTTCTATATCCCCTACAACTATAAGAATGAGATCGATAAGAAATCGATTCATTCAGGAGGTAACATCTAGACCTTACAAAGGTCAACATCTCAAAGTCATTTAGAATTTGAGTTTATCAACAGAATCATGATACTTATAACCTCAAGCAAAACACCAGAACAGCTACTGGTATACAACCATCAATCCAAACAACCACTTTCAATCAATTACAAAAACACTCAATAAAATGAAATAAATCACACCAGAATTCAATGTATGCTAAACATCAAACCTTTGGAATTAAGATTGAGAATCATCTCGATCCAGTTATGAGTGTGCACCCTCACTACTTTATCAAGACCCTCTCATTCTTAATACTAAGATTTTCAGTTAGGGCATATATTCACTAAAGCACACACAAAATTTCAATACAAAAACGTTTGAAAACCTTTCACTATAGTTTTTATTTAAAACTCAAATAATTTTTATGAGCAGAAGAAACACAATGGATCCACAGCCCTCAGGTCATCCTAAGGACGAACTGCTCTGATACCATTAATGTAACATCCCGCCAAATGCTTTTCATAATTATAAAATGAAATAAAGGTAAAACAATAATATTGAAGTGAACATATGTATATATATATAATGAAATTTCTCCTCACAGGGAGTTTAATACATATCCGGTCAGTTTTCCAAAACTTAAACAAAATACAGCAAAATAGAAAAAAAAAACAGGCGATCTCCTAACAGAAAAAGGCGATCTCCTATCAGAAAGGCGATCTCCTATCAGAAAACAGAAAAAGGGTGATCGCCTAACCGAAACAGAAACAGGCGATCTCCTTCCGGCGACCACTCACTGAGGAGCTCTACTTCCTGCAACATCATCTGCTCCCGTGTAAATTATACACGATCATCACAGGTTTAAGAAAAAGCCAAACACAACACCAAAAACACAGGGTAAGCCAGATATTTGAAAGAGAATTTAGATATGAAACTTTAAAATCCAGATAAAACAAATTTAAGACACCCACGTAAAAACCATCAACTTTCTCATTCCCTTCACATGACCATCAAGTAATCACAGATTTCACAATTTCCTCAAGAGTCTTTCAATTCACATACACCATCAAGTGTCTATCAATTCAATGTTTCTCATTTCTCACGTCAGACTTCCACTGACTCATCACACAAGACACTTGACACTACTTCCGGAAGACTCATGCATTGAACTTAGCATCCAGAGACCTGCACCTGTCATACTTCATTGCTGTAATGTTCTCACAGCCATGCGCATCAACACAATCTCGATCTCAATTTCATCACTCTCACAGTATGACAGGGTTAATCCATATAACAGGTCAAGTCAGTTATCTTTCAAACGACTTACCCATACATATGGACCTCCTTCGACTCTCACCAACTGAATGACTTCATCTATGTGACTCCATCATATCAGCAGAGTCAGGATCGTCTCATTCCCAGGATACTCACTGATCAATACACCTCATAACCAATCTCAACACGGTATTTCCTTTCCTGAAAATACTATGTCTTGATCACACATTCACAACATTCAACACATCATATAACACTTAAATGAATGATTCCAATCACAACAACAATCATTCCATGGTTCAGATTTTCGAATATCACATTTAAATCTCAAACAGTTTCAAACAACACAAAAACAGGGGAGTTCGAAGAACAACGCCAAAACCGGCGATCTCGTCCAAAAATAGGGGATTATACAATAACAGTTGAAAACTGGCGACCACGTCGCCCCATCATCTCAATCATCTAATATAAGGTTTTCGTTGGAAATAAGGCTAGCTTCCCTTACCTGGACTTGCGCAAAACACCAAGAGTTCCAAAACCCACCGAGCTTAAAGGTGCCTTAGCTCTGTTTTAGCGTCGGTCTGTAGAACTTGCAGAGAACCTCCCAGGTGTCCAAGGGTAGTCGTCGCTCGTCGTACTGGTGCTTGAGGGTGCCTGAATCGCAGCGCGAAGGAGAGAAAAGAGAAGGATGAAGGTGAACCCACTCTGTCACTCTTGAACCACAGCAACGTTCTCTGCCCTCAGAAGTGAGTTTTTGAATCTAAACCAACTTGTCCACAAAAGCCGCTGCCACCACCCACTCTGCAGGAAGCTTGCGTGCACGCTTCCCTGAACAGTACGACCACGCGTGACTCTGCGCATGCCAACTCTCTGATGTCACTATTCTGAACCACACTTTTTGTCTACGTGTCGCGCGTGCAGGACGTCTCATGCTGGGAGCCTGGGTCCCACCTTATCTGTGTGAAACTCGACATCGCGCGATAACCTTCCACCGATGACCGCTTGCGCGATGACTAACCACCGATGTCTCATCCTGGCGGACGACCGATGTCTCTCCCTGGAAAACGACCAATGTCTCTCTCTGGAAGACGACCGATGTCTATCCCCGGGCGATGACCGCGTGTCTCTCGCCCTGGCGATCCCGCATGTCTCTCGCCTTGGCGATGCCCGCATATCTCTCGCCCTGGCGATGCCCGCATGTCTCTCGCCTCGGCGATGACTGATGACACATCGCCACGCCTTGCTGAAGGTTCTTCATCCCACTATGTTACGTCCAAGGTATCACCTCCACATGGCTTGGTGACGTCGGTAGCTTCACATTTCCCAGAATAGATCAGTAATACTCCTCTTGCGCACATGCATGCAACACTAAGGACGATTTCTTATGCTCAAGCATAGAGCTTCGCATGCACAGCGTATCTGGGGCTTAACCCACACCTTGATACGCGTGGTTTTGGAACCCACTATGGTTAATCCAGCACCTTGACCACATACTAAGTGCACATTCGGCGATCATGTACACCATAGGCGATTATGTGCCAGAGAAGTCGGAGATCGCCTCCGTCTTCAATAACGACGATCTCGTAGAAGACTTCTTAGCTACACTTTTCTTCCTTTACTCTTCTTGATCCACATGTCTTCCTCGAGCACACCCACGTGATTACCTCACGATAAAGTCATCGCACCTGACTACTTGGTTAATACAATGGTCCGCCGGCCGACCTCTACCAGCTGACCCCAGACCTTGGGCGACGTCCGAGGTCCGACTACAACGCAACTTCATTTACCAGCTCTTTGTATTTTAACTAATAACATCTTCTGAAATTATTTAAATATAACACTTTCATTCCAATTAAAGTTTCTAGGTCCTTACAACACACGCCCAATGTGTGCCCCAAGAAGGCTTCGGAGAGAAGGTGTTTTGCATGTCAAAAGACGGGACACGTTGCTAGAGATTCTCCTACCCAGAATAGGATGACTCAACCCGTTGGTCCTCAGCAGTTGAGGAATGGAGGCAGTAGACCTCAAGCAGCAGGGAGGGTGTTTGCCATGACAGGAGCAGAAACGTCTCAGTCAGGTAACCTAGTGCAAGGTGTTTGTTTTATAGCTGGTAGAGGTGTAAAAGCCTTGTTTGATTTTGGAGCGACACACTCCTTTGTGTCAAGCCTGTGTGTAGCCGAGTTGGGCCTTCTAGTGAAGGAGTTACCGTTTGAACTGTTGGTCTCTACACCTGCGTTAGGACAGGTGTTGACCTCTACAGTTTGCCCTGAATGTCCAGTGATAGTAAAGGGACGCAGGTTCAAAGTAAACTTGATCTGCCTTCCTCTTCAGGACCTGGATGTTATCCTGGGAATGGATTGGCTATCTGCCAATCACGTTCTCATAGACTGCGGTAGTCAGAAAATAGCGTTTCCAGACCTCCAAGAGTCAGATATGATATCTGCTCAGCATGGGTGGTCGGAGTTGGAAAAAGGGGCGAGGTGCTTCGTGATCCTAGCTCGGTTGGAAATGAAGAATGAAGAGAACGTAAGCAGGATACATGTGGTGAAAGATTTCATGGATGTATTTCCAGAAGAAGTACCTAGATTACCTCCTAAGAGAGAAGTGGAATTCTCTATTGATTTGGTACCTGGAGCTGGACCAGTGTCAATGGCACCTTACAGGATGGCTCCAGCCGAGTTGGTGGAATTAAAGAAGCAAGTGGAAGAGTTGTTAGAAAAACAATTCATCAGACCTAGTGTATCTCCATGGGGGGCTCCAGTGCTCCTAGTTAAGAAAAAGGATGGAGGGTCTCGGCTGTGTATAGATTACACGCAGTTGAACAAGTTGACCATCAAGAACAAGTACCCCCTACCTAGAATTGACGATTTGATGGATCAAATACATGGGGCCTCGGTGTTCTCAAAGATTGATCTGAGATCGGGGTACCACCAAATTTTGGTAAAAGCTGAAGATGTTCAAAAGACAGCATTTAGGTCTCGTTATGGGCACTATGAGTATGTGGTGATGCCGTTTGGAGTAACAAATGCTCCAGCTCTGTTCATGGACTACATGAATAGGATTTTTCGCCCTTTCTTGGATAAGTTTGTGGTAGTCTTCATAGACGACATACTCATTTATTCAAGGACCGAGGAAGAACATGAAGAACATCTGAGGACAGTGTTGGAGATTCTGAGGGAGAAGCAACTCTATGCCAAGTTCTCTAAGTGTGAGTTCTGGCTGAAGGAAGTCAACTTCTTAGGACACGTGATATCTGCCCAGGGGATCTCGGTGGATCCAGCCAAAGTGGAGGCAGTGCTTCAGTGGGAACGTCCTAAGACAGTTACGGAGATAAGGAGTTTTGTGGGCTTAGCAGGCTACTATCGGAGGTTCATTGAGGACTTTTCCAAGGTAGTGGCTCCTTTAACACAGTTGACCCGCAAGGATCAACCTTTTGCTTGGACCGACCGATGTGAGCAGAGCTTCATGGAACTAAAGGAAAGGTTGACTAGTGCTCCAGTGCTGGTGATCCCAGAGGTAGGAAGACCTTTTGATGTCTACTGTGATGCTTCACATCAGGGTTTGGGATGTGTTTTGATGCAAGAGAAAAGAGTGGTTGCATATGCTTCAAGGCAACTCAAGGTTCATGAGAGAAACTATCCTACTCATGATTTGGAGTTGGCGGCTGTGGTGTTCGCCTTGAAGATTTGGAGGCACTATTTATATGGAGCTCGGTTCCAGGTGTTCAGTGACCATAAGAGCCTGAAATACCTGTTTGATCAGAAGGAACTAAACATGAGACAAAGAAGGTGGATGGAGTTTCTAAAGGACTATGATTTTCAACTCATGTATCATCCAGGGAAGGCCAATGTAGTGGCAGATGCTTTGAGTAGAAAATCAATACAAGTAGCCACCATGATGATGGAAGAGCAGAAACTGATCGAGCAATTCGGAGACTTAAACCTTGGGGTAGAATTTCATGTACATCACATTAGTTGTAGTAAGCTGGCTATAACTAATGACTTCCTTGGAGTGATAAAGGATAAGCAGTTGGAGGACCCTAGTCTGAAGCATACTGTGGAGTCACTAAGGACCGACCAGGCTAAAGACTTTGTGATGGGCGATGATGGGATCTTGAGATTTAATGGCAGAATTTGCATACCTGCAAATGAAGAGTTGAAGAAGATGATCCTAGAGGAAGGTCACAAGAGTCGCCTTAGCCTACATCCAGGCATGAACAAGATGTACCATGACTTGAAGGAGTCATTTTGGTGGTCGGGCATGAAGAAAGACATCGCCCAGTATGTTACAACCTGCTTAACATGTCAGAAGGCGAAGATAGAGCATCAAAGACCTGGCGGTTTGTTACAGCAATTGGATATCCCTGAATGGAAATGGGACAGCATCGCCATGGATTTTGTTACCCATTTACCCAGATCGGTAAAGGGTTATGATGCAATCTGGGTCATAGTAGATCGGCTGACGAAGAGTGCCCACTTTCTCCCAGTGAATATGAGGATGCCTATGGCCAAGTTGGCACAGTTGTACATCAAAGAAATAGTGAGGTTTCATGGAGTGCCTTCCAGCATTGTTTCAGATAGAGATCCCAGGTTCACTTCACGGTTTTGGCAGACTTTACAAGATTGCTTGGGAACTAAGTTGAGAATAAGCTCGGCATATCATCCTCAAACAGATGGACAGTCAGAGAGAATGATCCAGTCCTTGGAAGATCTGCTGAGGACGTGTGTTTTGGATCAATTGGGAAGTTGGGATGATATGTTGCCGCTGGTGGAGTTTACTTATAATAACAGTTACCACGCCAGTATTGGGATGGCACCATATGAAGCCCTATATGGGAGGAAATGCAGAACTCCCTTATGTTGGTACCAGGAGGGCGAAGCAGTCTTGGTTGGGCCAGAGTTGATTCAGCAGACGACCGAGAAGGTGCAACAGATACAAGACAGAATGAAAGCTTCTCAAAGCCGGCAGAAATCCTATGCAGATCAGAGGAGAAAACCTTTGGAGTTTGCTGCTGGAGATCATGTGTTTATGAGAGTGACGCCAACCAAGGGTGTAGGACGGACGATCAGATCAAAGAAGTTGTCCCCTAAGTTCGTGGGACCATATCAGATCTTAAGGAGGATTGGTCCAGTGGCTTATGAGATCGCCCTACCTCCCCATTTAGCGAATCTGCATAATGTCTTTCACGTATCACAGCTGAGGAAGTACATGGCAGACCCTAGTCATGTGCTGGAAGTGGACGATGTGCAGATCAGGGATGACTTGTCCTTTGAAGCAAAACCAATTAGGATTGAGGATCGACAAAGTAAACAGCTCAGAGGCAAGACCATTAACATGGTGAAAGTGGTGTGGGATGAGAGATCGGGTGATTCAACTTGGGAGTTAGAAGAACCCATGAGAGAAGCCTATCCATACCTCTTTTCCTTGTAATTCAATTTTCGAGGGCGAAAATTTTTCTTGTTGGGGAGAATGTAAGGACCTGAAAAATTAAATTGGAATAAAAGGAATATATTTTAAATGAATTCTAAGTATGTTTTTATTTAAAATAAAAAGTAAGGAAAGTGTAGCTTAGAAGACTATGAGATCGCCTGGTTAGTACATAATCGCCTGTCGCCTAGATTACACATGATCGCCAATCGCCTATGGTGCACATGATCGCCGAAAGTGCACTCAGTATGTGGTCAGGATACTGGATCAACCATAGTGGGTTCCAAAAACCACGCGTATCAAGGTGTGGGTTAAGCCTTAGATACGCTGTGCATGCGAAGCTCTATGCTTGAGCATAAGAAATCGTCCTTAGTGTTGCATGCATGGGCGCACGAGGAGTGGTGCTGATCTACTCTGGGAAATGTGAAGCTACCGACGTCACCAAGTCATGTGGAGATGATACCTTGGACGTAACATAGTGGGATGAAGAACCTTCAGCAAGGCGTGGCGATGTGTCGTCGGGCATCGCCGGGGCGCGAGGCATGCTGGCATCGCCAGGGCGCGAGGCATGCGGGCGTCACCGGGGCGCGAGGCATGCGGGCATCGCAAGGGCGCGAGGCATGCGGGCATCGCCAGGGCGCGAGACATGCGGTCATCGCCAGGGCGAGACATCGGTCGTCTCCCAGGGAGAGACATCGGTCGTCCGCCAGTATGAGACATCAGTGGATAGTCATCGCGCGAGCGGTCATCGGTGGAAGGTTATCGCGCGATGTCGAGTTTCACACAGATAAGGTGGGACCCAGGCTCTCAGCATCAGACGTACTGCACGTGCGACACGTAGACAAAAAGGGTGGTTCAGAATAGTGACATCAGAGTGTTGGCCTGCGCAGAGGCACGCGCAGTCGTACTGTTCAGGGAAGCGTACACGCAAACTTCCCTGCAGAGTGGGTGGTGGCAGCGGCTTTTGTGGACAAGTTGGTTTAAGATTCAAAAACCCACTTCTGAGAGGCAAAGGACGTTGCAGTGGTTCGAGAGTGAAAGAGTGAGTTTACCTTCATTCTTCTCCTTTTCTCTCCTTCGCGCTGCGATTCAGGCATCCTCAAGCACCAGTGCGATGAGCGACGACTGCCCTTAGAGCACCTGGGAGGTTCTCTGCAAGTTCTACAAACCAGACGCTGAAACAGAGCTAAGGCATCTTTAAGCTTCGGTGGGTTTTGAAGCTCTTGGTGTTTTGCACAAGTCCAGGTAAGGGAAGCTAGCCTTATTTCCAACGAAAACCTTATATTAGATGATTGAGATGATGGGGCGACGTGGTCGCCGGTTTTCAACTGTTATTGCATAATCCCCTGTTTTTGGACGAGATCGCCGGTTTTGGCGTTGTTTTTCGAACTTCCCTGTTTTTGGTGTTGTTTGAAACTGTTTGAGATTTAAATGTGATATTCGAAAATCTGAACTTTGGAATGAGTTTTGCTGTGATTGGAATCGTTCATTAAGTGTTGTATGATGTGTTGAATGTTGTGAATGTGGGATCAAGGCATAGTATTTTCAGGAAAGAAAATACCGTGTAAGATCGTGTAGGATGTGCATTGACCGGTGATTCGTTTATTATGAGATATCCTGACTCTCCTGATATAATGGAATCATATAGATGAAGTTATTCAGGCGTTGAGAGTCGAAGGAGGTTCATACGTATGGGTGAGTTGTTTGAAAGAGAACGAGCTTGACCCGTTGTATGGATTAACCCTGTCATGCTACGATAGTGATGATATTGAGATTCATTTATACGCTTGTGAATGTGTGTGATTTCACAGCAACCCTGTGAATGTGTGTGATTTCACAGTGGGGCAGTATGACAGGTGCAGATCTCTGAGTCTAGTCAATGCATGAGTCTTCCGGAAGTGGTGTCAAGTGTCTGTGTGTGATGAGTCAGTGGAAGTCTGACGTGAGAAATGAGAAACATTGAATTGATAGACACTTGAGGAATTATGTGATTTGAACGACTCTTGAGGAATTGTGAACTATGTGTTTACTTGATGGTCATGTGAAGAGAATGAGAAAGTTGATGGTTTTACGTGGGTATCTTAAATTTGTTTTATCTTGATTTTAAAGTTCATATCTAAACTCTCTTTCAAATATCTAGCTTACCCTGTGTTTGGTTCTGTGGCTGTTTTTCTTAAAACTGTGATGATCGTGTATAATTTACACGGGAGCAGATGATGTTACAGGAAGTAGAGCTCCTCAGTGAGTGGTCGCCGGAAGGAGATCGCCTGTTTCTGTCTCTGTTAGGCGATCACCCTTTTTCTGTTTTCTGATAGGAGATCACCGTTTTCTGATAGGAGATCGCCTTTTGCTGTTAGGAGATCGCCTGTCTTTCTATTTTACTGTATTTTGTTTAAGTTTTTGGAAAATTGACCGATTATGTATTAAACTCCCTGTGAGGAGAAACTTCATTACATATATATAATTATGTTCACTCCAATATTATTGTTTTACCTTTATTTCATTTCATAATTACGAAAAAGATTTGGCGGGATGTTACATTAATGGTATCAGAGCAGTTCGTCCTTAGGATGACCTAAGGGCTGTGGATCCATTGTGTTTCTTCTGCTCATAAAAAAATTTATTTGAGTTTTAAGTAACAACTATAGTGAAAGGTTTTCAAACGTTTTTGTATTGAAATTTTGTGTGTGCTTTAGTGAATATATGCCCTAACTGAAAATCTTAGTATTAAGAATGAGAGGGTCTTGATAAAGTGGTGAGGGTGCACACTCATAACTGGATCGAGATGATTCTCAATCTTAATTCCAAAGGTTTGATGTTTAGCATACATTGAATTCTGGTGTGATTTATGTCATTTTATTGAGTGTTTTTGTAATTGATTGAAAGTGGTTGTTTGGATTGATGGTTGTATACCAGTAGCTGTTCTGGTGTTTTGCTTGAGATTATAAGTATTATGATTCTGTTGATGAGCTCAAATTCTTGATGACTTTGAGATGCTGACCTTTGTAAGGTCTAGATGTTACCTCCTGAATGAATTGATTTCTTATCGATCTCATTCTTGTAGTTGTAGGGAATATAGAAAACTCATAGTTTCAAGATCTGAAACGAAGAGAGATGGCACGTAGACCTCCTACCCCTCCCCAACCTTCTTCGGAAATGAGCCAGATTGCCAAGGCTATTGAGATGATGGCAACTGCCATCGAACAACAGAATGCAGCGATGGCTCAGAACCATCAAGCTACAATGCACCACTGGGAAACTGCTCGGTCGGCTGAAACAAATTCCCACGTCGGTCAGCCTCAGGAACAGATGGGACTGACCGAGTTCATGAGGCACAACCCACCCAAGTTTAGTGGGAATGCTACCCCTGATCAAGCAGATCAGTGGGTCAGGGAGTTGGAGAAAATCTTTAGGGCGACCTCCTGCCCTGAAGAGAAGAAATTGTTGTTCGCCACCTATCTGCTATCTGGAGAAGCCGAGTTCTGGTGGATGGGAGCTCAGCAGATGATGGAGGCCCGAGAGGATGTGTTGGATTGGGAGAGCTTCAGGGTGAGGTTCCTGGAGAAATACTTCCCAGATAGTGCAAAGTTTGCGAAGGAAGCAGAATTCCTCAGATTGGAGCAGGGGGAGATGTCAGTGAATGCTTATGCTGCTCGGTTTGAGTATCTCGCCTGATTCTACACCCAGGCGACCTCTGAGGCTTGGAGGTGTAGGAAGTTCGAAGAGGGACTGAAGCATGGGCTGAAGAGGACCATAGCCCCGATGTGCATCAGGGAATTTCACGCCTTAGTAGAGAAGGTGAAGATGGTGGAGACCCTGGAAAAGGGTGATTCTCGGGTGATCAGGTCACACCCAGGGGGTTCTTCCAATGGGAAGGCTAAGGTGCAGCACCCACAAAGCAAGCCCTATGCGAGACCTCCACCACATCGGGCGGGAACAACGTCATCCCAGTTCCAGCAGCAACAACCCTGGAAACTTAAATGTTTCCATTGTGGTGGACCCCACACAGCCAATGTGTGCCCCAAGCGAGATTCAGAGAGAAGGTGTTTTGCCTGCCAAAAGACGGGGCACGTTGCTAGGGAGTGCCCTAACAGGAATGGGGCGACTCAACCCAGTGGTTCTCGGCAGTTGAGGAATGAAGGCAGCAGACCTCAGGCAACGGGGAGAGTGTTTGCCATGACAGGAGCAGAGGCGTCTCAGTCAGGTAACCTCATGCAAGGTGTTTGTTTTATAGCTGGTAGAGGTGTAAAAGCCTTGTTTGATTCTGGAGCGACACACTCCTTTGTGTCAAGCCTGTGTGTAGCCGAGTTGGGCCTTCTAGTGAAGGAGTTACCTTTCGAACTGTTCGTCTCTACACCTGCGTCAGGACAGGTGTTGACCTCTACAGTTTGCCCCGAATGTCAAGTGATAGTAGAGGGACGCAGATTCAAAGTGAACTTGATCTGCCTACCTCTTCAGGACCTGGATGTTATCCTGGGAATGGATTGGCTAGCTGCCAATCACGTTCTCATAGACTGCGGTAGTCAGAAGATAGCGTTTCCAGACCTCCAAGAGTCAGATGTGATATCAGCTCAGCACGGGTGGTCGGAGTTGGAAAAAGGGGCGAGGTGCTTCGTGATGCTAGCTCGGTTGGAAGTGAAGAATGAAGGCGACGTAAGCAGAATACATGTGGTGAAAGAATTCATGGATGTATTTCTAGAAGAAGTACCTGGATTACCCCCTAAGAGAGAAGTGGAATTCTCTATTGATTTGGTACCTGGAGCTGGACCAGTGTCAATGGCACCTTACAGGATGGCACCAGCCGAGTTGGTAGAGTTAAAGAAGCAAGTGGAAGAGTTGTTGGAGAAACAATTCATCAGACCCAGTGTATCTCCATGGGGGGCTCCAGTGCTCCTAGTTAAGAAAAAGGATGGAGGGTCTCGGCTGTGTATAGATTACAAGCAGTTGAACAAGTTGACCATCAAGAACAAGTACCCCCTACCTAGAATTGACGATTTGATGGATCAAATACATGGGGCCTCGGTGTTCTCAAAGATTGATCTGAGATCGGGGTACCACCAGATTTTGGTAAAAGCTGAAGATGTTCAAAAGACAGCATTTAGGTCTCGGTATGGGCACTATGAGTATGTGGTGATGCCGTTTGGAGTCACAAATGCTCCAGCTCTGTTCATGGACTACATGAATAGGATTTTTCGCCCTTTCTTGGATAAGTTTGTGGTAGTCTTCATAGACAACATACTCATTTATTCAAGGACCGAGGAAGAACATGAAGAACATCTGAGGACAGTGTTGGAGATTCTGAGGGAGAAGCAACTCTATGCCAAGTTCTCTAAGTGTGAGTTCTGGCTGAAGGAAGTCAACTTCTTAGGACACGTGATATCTGCTCGGGGGATCTCAGTGGATCCAGCCAAGGTAGGGGCAGTGCTGCAGTGGGAACGTCCTAAGACAGTCACTGAGATAAGGAGCTTTGTGGGTTTGGCTGGCTACTATCGGAGGTTTATTGAGGACTTTTCCAAGGTAGTGGCTCCTTTAACACAGCTGACCCGCAAGGATCAACCTTTTGCTTGGACCGACCGATGTGAGCAGAGCTTCATGGAACTAAAGGAAAGGTTGACTAGCGCTCCAGTGCTGGTGATCCCAGAGGTAGGAAGACCTTTTGAAGTCTACTGTGATGCTTCACATCAGGGTTTGGGATGTGTTTTGATGCAAGAGAAAAGAGTGGTTGCATATGCTTCAAGGCAACTCAAGGTTCATGAGAGAAACTATCCTACTCATGATTTGGAGTTGGCGGCGGTGGTGTTTGCCTTGAAGATTTGGAGGCACTATTTATATGGAGCTCGGTTCCAGGTGTTCAGTGACCATAAGAGCCTGAAATACCTGTTTGATCAGAAGGAACTAAACATGAGACAAAGAAGGTGGATGGAGTTTCTAAAGGACTATGATTTTCAACTCATGTATCATCCAGGGAAGGCCAATGTAGTGGCAGATGCTTTGAGTAGAAAATCAATACAAGTAGCCACCATGATGATGGAAGAGCAGAAACTGATCGAGCAATTCAGAGACTTAAACCTTGGGGTAGAATTTCATGTACATCACATTAGTTGTAGTAAGCTGGCTATAACTAATGACTTCCTTGGAGTGATAAAGGATAAGCAGTTGGAGGACCCTAGTCTGAAGCGTACTGTGGAGTCACTAGGGACCGACCAGGCTAAAGACTTTGTGATGGGCAATGATGGGATCTTGAGATTTATTGGCAGAATTTGCATACCTGCAAATGAAGAGTTGAAGAAGATGATCCTAGAGGAAGGTCACAAGAGTCGCCTTAGCCTACATCCAGGCATGAACAAGATGTACCATGACTTGAAGGAGTCATTTTGGTGGTCGGGCATGAAGAGAGACATCGCCCAGTATGTTACTACCTGCTTGACGTGTCAGAAGGCAAAGGTAGAGCATCAAAGACCTGGCGGGTTGTTACAGCAACTGGATATCCCTGAGTGGAAATGGGACAGCATCGCCATGGATTTTGTTACCCATTTACCCAGATCGGTAAAGGGTCATGATGCAATCTGGGTCATCATTGATCGGCTGACGAAGAGTGCCCATTTTCTTCCAGTGAATATGAGGATGCCTATGGCCAAGTTGGCACAGTTGTACATCAAAGAAATAGTGAGGTTGCATGGAGTGCCTTCCAGCATTGTTTCAGATAGACATCCCAGGTTCACTTCACGGTTTTGGCAGACTTTACAAGATTGCTTGGGAACTAAGTTGAGAATGAGCTCGGCATATCATCCTCAAACAGATGGACAGTCAGAGAGAACGATCCAGTCCTTGGAAGATCTGCTGAGGACGTGTGTCTTGGATTAATTGGGAAGTTGGGATGAGGTGTTGCCGCTGGTGGAGTTTACTTATAATAATAGTTACCACGCCAGTATTGGGATGGCACCATATGAAGCCCTGTATGGGAGGAAATGCAGAACTCCCTTATGTTGGTACCAGGAGGGCGAAGCAGTCTTGGTTGGGCCAGAGTTGATTCAACAGACGACCGAGAAGGTGAAACAGATACAAGGCAGGATGAGAGCATCTCAAAGTAGGCAGAAATCTTATGCAGATCAGAGGAGAAAACCTTTGGAGTTTGCTGCTGGAGACCATGTGTTCATGAGAGTGACACCAACCAAGGGTGTAGGACGGGCGATCAGATCAAAGAAGTTGTCCCCTAAGTTCGTGGGACCATATCAGATCATAAGGAGGATTGGTCCAGTGGCTTATGAGATCGCCCTACCTCCCCATTTAGCGAATCTGCACAATGTCTTTCACGTATCACAGCTGAGGAAGTACATGGCAGACCCTAGTCATGTGCTGGAAGTGGACGATGTGCAGATCAGGGATGACTTGTCCTTTGAAGCGAAACCAGTCAGGATTGATGATCGACAAAGTAAACAGCTCAGAGGCAAGACCATCAGCATGGTGAAAGTGGTGTGGGATGAGAGATCGGGTGATTCAACTTGGGAGTTAGAAGAACCCATGAGAGAAGCCTATCCATACCTCTTTTCCTTTTAATTCAATTTTCGAGGACGAAAATTTTTTCTTGTTGGGGAGAATGTAAGGACCTGTAAAATTAAATTGGAATAAAAAGGAGTATATTTTAAATGAATTCTAAGTATGTTTTTTTATTTAAAATAAAAAGGAAGGAAAGTGTAGTTTAGAAGACTATGAGATCGCCTGGTTAGTACATGATCGCCTGTCGCCTAGATTACACGTAATCTCCAGTCGCCTATGGTGCACATGATTGCCGAAAGTGCACTCAGTATGTGGTCATGATACTGGATCAATCAGAGTGGGTTCCAACAACCACACCTTCATATTGAGAGACATCGGTCGTCCGCCAGGATGAGGCATCGGTGGATAGTCATCGCGCGAGCGGTCATCGGTGGAAGGTTATCGCGCGATGTCGAGTTTCACACAGATAAGGTGGGACCCAGACTCCCAGCATGAGACGTGCTGCACGCGCGACACGTAGTCAAAAAGGGTGGTTCAGAATAGTGACATCAGAGTGTTGGCATGCGCAGAGGCACGCGTGGTCGTACTGTTCAGGGAAGCGTGCACGCAAGCTTCCCTGCAGAGTGGGTGGTGGCAGCGGCATTTGTGGACAAGTTGGTTTAGATTCAAAAACTCACTTCTGAGAGGGAGAACGTTGCTGTGGTTCAAGAGTGACAGAGTGAGTTCACCTTCATCCTTCTCTTTTCTCTCCTTCGCGCTGCGATTCAGACATCCTCAAGCACCAGTGCGACGAGCGACGACTGCACTTGGATACCTGGGGAGTTCTCTGCGAGTTTTCCGTCAGTACGCTAGAACAGAGCTAAGGCATCTTTAAGCTGCGGTGGGTTTTGGAGCTCTTGGTGTTTTGCGCAAGTCCAGGTAAGGGAAGCTAGCATTTTCGTTTATAAAAATGTTAGGCGAGTAGGTTCTGAAGTGAGGGCGACGTGGTCGCCGGTTTTCATATGCTTTTCACGATACTCTGTTTTTATGTGTGGGGCGACGTGATCGCCGGTTTTAATGCTGTTTTTGAAATCCCCTGTTTTAGTGTCGTTTGAAACTGTTTGAGATGGAAATGTGATATTCGAAAATCTGAACCTTGGAATGATTGTTGCTGTGATTGGAATCATTCCTTTAAGTGTTATATGATGTGTTGAATGTTGTGAATGTGGGATCAAGGCATAGTATTTTCAGGAAAGAAAATACCGTGTAAGATCGTGTAGGATGTGCATTGATCGGTGATTTCTATAATGAGATATCCTGACTCTCCTGAGATAATGAAATCATATAGATGAAGTTATTCAGGCGTTGAGAGTCGATGGAGGTTCATACGTATGGGTAAGTTGTTTGAAAGATAACTACTTGACCTGTTGTGTGGATTCACCCTGTCATACTAGGAGAGTGATGAGATTGAGATTGAGATTATGTTGATGCGCATAGCTGTGGGAACTTTACAGCAATGTAGTATGATAGGTGCAGATCTCTGAGTCTAGTCAATGCACGTGTCTTCCGGAAGTAGTGTCAAGTGTCTGTGTGTGATGAGTCAGTAGAAGTCTGACGTGAGAAATGAGAGACATTGAAATTGATAGACACTTGATGGAGTATGTGAACTGAATGACTCTTGAGGAATTGTGAAATACGTGATTACTAGATGGTCATGTGAAGGGAATGAGAAAGTTGATGGTTTTTACGTGGGTGTCTTAAATTTGTTTTATCTTGATTTTAAAGTTCATATCTAAATTCTCTTTCAAATATCTAGCTTACCCTGTGTTTTTGGTGTTGTGTTTGGCTTTTTCTTAAACCTGTGATGATCGTGTATAATTTACACGGGAGCAGATGATGTTGCAGGAAGTAGAGCTCCTCAGTGAGTGGTCGCCGAAAGGAGATCGCCTGTTTCTGTTTCTGTTAGGCGATCATCCCTTTTTCTGTTTTCTGATAGGAGATCGCCTTTTTCTGTTCGGAGATCGCCTGTTTTTTTTCTATTTTGCTGTATGTTGTTTAAGTTTTGGAAAACTGACCGTTATGTATTAAACTCCCTGTGAGGAGAAATTTCATTACATATATATATATATATATTTATGTTCACTTCGATATTATGGTTTTACCTTTATTTCATTATATAAATATGAAAAGCATTTTGGCGGGATGTTACAAGAAAAAAAAAATGATAATCTGGCACCAGATTTGAAAATTTTAATGTAATTAATTGGTGCATGTGTTTTGTGTGATTTAAGCACCAAAAGTTAGCTGACATGTTGAGGTATCTGTGTTTAAAAATTCAAATTCAAATTTGAAAATACAAATCAACACAAATTTTATAAGTCACGCATTTTATCCCTCAATTTTCTGTAGTTCAGTTTTGTTTTTTGTAATCCAATTCTAGTACCTCTCCCTAGGTTCACTTTGTGTGCTAGCTTTGTTGATTGCCTTATTTTTCTTGATTGTTAATTTTTCTTTAATATTCCTTCCAGTTTTGTCACATATTAATTCTCTTTGCTGTTGTCCAAATTCAAATTGAGCTTTTGTTGCTTTAATTTTGTTGACCTCTTAACTGGTAGAAGTTTTCAAAAGGTGCTTGTTAAGTTTGGAGCTAACCTTTGTGGTGAGTGCCATTATCACTTAGTAGGTGCTGAATTGATTACTTCAAGTAACTATCGTAAAAGAGGTATAGCAACAGTGCAACAACAAGGTTATACAGAAATATACACACAGAGGGGCGAGTGCAAATAGAAAAGGTGCAAAACAAAAGAAGGAGTGCCAAAAGGAAGAAATGCATAGATTAGGATTTACAATTTTTGTTAATCCAATTTCCATTGTATTTTCTTGAGTTGTAATTTGTTAAACCTTGAACAATTAGTGGATGAATCACGTAATTAGTCGATGAGTGTGTCTTGAAGGTTCACAAGTGCCAACAAGCCTCATCATTAGGAATTCGACTAGTTTAAAGCTTTCTAGTTAGAATTAACTCATTTGTGTTTAATTGCTTTAGCATATTTGTTTCTTGTATTAAAGTTTGTGTTTTCATTTTTGATTGTGCTCTAAGTGAATTACTTAGAGAAAGGTTTGTGAAAGTCTTGAAGGATAGAATCTGGCTAGGAAAGGCTTGGTACTTAAGTGATCCAAGTGATCCACCTCCTTTTCCTGGGAATCTACCTACATTATTCCACCTATCTTTCCTGTGGTAAATTGCTTTTATGACATAGCTTTAATCATGTCTACTCATTCTCATAACTCGAGTAAAGATGATCGAAAGTTAATCAAATCTCTTTTAAAACAACTTGCACAAGACTTTCTATCACTTTCATTTAGACAATTACAATAAGAGGCCCAACTCAAAGAGAGGGATGATCATTTTTGCTTTGTTGGAGAACGAGTTAAGGATGGTTAAAGAAAAAGATGAATACACCCATAAAACAAAAAGAAGTTCACATGCATCTAGCTCTAGGGGTAGTGATTCTCTTGGTGAACAAAGCCTTAGGATTAATGAATACTATCAACCACCCCCTAGAAGAGCTAGAAAAGAAACTAGTAAGGAGGTTTGGGTAGACTTACCTTATTTCCATGGAAAAGAAAATGTAAAAGCTTACCTAGATTGCGAAATGAAGGTAGAACAATTATTTGCTTTCCATAGAGTAAGTGAGAAACGAAAGGTACCCCTAGCTACCCTTAGCTTTCAGGGAAATGCTATGTATTGGTGGACTGCCTTAGAGAGAGAGAGACGCCTTTATAAGGACCCTCCCATATAATATTGGAATGATTTTAGGGGAGCCTTAAGACGCCATCATATCCCTTCCTACTATAATAGGGAGTTAATGGACAAGCTCCAGAGACTCCAATAGACATCTATGAGTGTGGAAGAATATAGGCAGAAAATGGAGCTTTATATGATGCGAGCTTCCATTAGGGAAGATGAGACCACCACCATAGCAAGATTTTTTAGTGGACTCAATCTTGAGATTAGAGATAAAGTTGAACTTTTACCCTACAGAGACTTGAATGATTTAATTCAACTTTGCATCAAAGTTGAACAACAAAATTTGAGAAAAATATCAAGTCGTAGGGAAGGTTCATATTCTAACTCCTATTCTAAGAGAGAGTATAAAAGGGAGGAACCCATATAAGAAAAACCAAAAGAAACTCCCAAGAAAATAGAAATAGATACCTCTAGCTCACAACCCCGTAGCAGAGACATTAAATGTTTTAAGTGCTTTGGTAGAGGTTATATAGTTGCCCAATGCCCAAACAAGAGAACCATACTCTTAAGAGGGAGGGATGAATATAGTAGCCAAAGTGAAGAAGTTAGCGGGGAAGAAGAGAAAGTAAATAGTGAGGGAGTGTATCCATGTGAGGGGGAGTTAATGATGATCCGTAGAACCCTCAACAACCAACCTAGTGTGGACCAAGAGTCACAAAGAGAGAACATCTTCCACACAAGATATAGATTTTTTGAAAATGTATGTTCTCTCATTGAGGACAGTGGTTCCTGCTGCGACTACTGTAACTCTAGGATGGTTGAGAAGCTGAATCTATAGGTAATACCTCATCCTAAACCTTACAAACTCAGTGGATAAATGAAGATGGGTAATTAACTGTGGATAAGCAAGTGAAAATCGAGTTCTCTATGGGAAACTATAAAGACAAAGTTTTATCTGATGTAGTTCCCAGGGAAGCTTGTCATATTTTATTGGGTAGACCGTGGCAATTTGATAAGAAAACTATGCGCAATGGTCTTACCAATGAAATTACTTTCACTCACAGGGATAAAAAGTTTGTACTCTATCCCTTATCACACTCACAGGTGATAAAGGATCAAGTACAAATTAAAATCAAAAGAGAGGAAGAGAAAAAAAAATAGAAAATCAAGAAAAAGACCTTAGGGAAAAAGAGGCGTGGGAGAAGAGTGTTCCTTCCCACAGGTCATTCAGAAGGAAGAAAAAGTTGAAAACAAAGTTAAAAAAATACTTCTTTTTGAACAACCTACAGGCCTCCTGTTGTGTAAAGGAACACTTACATGCACTACCACATCTTCTAAAGCTAGTATTCTACCTCCTCAGGTAAAAGAACTTTCGAAAGAGTTTGATGATTTATTCCCTAAGGAAGGACCATTGGGACTTCCCCCTTTTAGAGGAATAGAACAGCAAATGGATTTTGTTCCAGGAGCCAGTCTTCCTAATAGACCAGCTTATAGAACTAATCCTAAGGAAACCAAGGAGATAGAATCACAAGTTCAGGATTTGTTGGAGAAGGGTTGGGTTTAAAAGAGCCTCAGTCCTTGTGTTGTACCTGTCTTGTTGGTACCAAAAAAAGATGGCAAGTGGAGAATGTGTTGTGACTGTACGACCATCAATAATATTACCATCAAGCACAGGCATCCAATCCCAAGACTAGATGACTTGCTTGATGAATTGCATGGGTTCACTATATTTTCCAAAATTGATCTTAAGAGCAGATATCACCAAATACGAATTAAAGAAGGTGATGAGTGGAAAACCGCTTTTAAAACTAAATTTGGACTATATAAGTGGTTAGTGATGCCTTTTGGTCTCACTAATGCACCTAGCACATTCATGAGGTTAATGAATCATGTCTTGAGAGATTGTATACGTAAATATGTAGTCGTTTATTTTGATGATATCCTAGTGTATAGCCAAAGCCTAGAAAACCACCTAAGTCACCTTAGGGAAGTCCTCTTAGTGCTTAGGAAAAATAGTCTTTTTGCTAATATTGATAAGTGTACCTTTTGTGTTGATAGTGTAGTATTTTTAGGTTTTATAGTTAGCAAAAATGGGGTACATGTTGACCCCGAAAAAATCAAAGCCATCCGAGAGTGGCCAGTTTCACAGAATGTGGGAGAGGTTAGGGGTTTTCATGGTCTTGCTAGCTTTTACAGACGATTTATGCCTAACTTCTTAAGTCTAGCTTCACCACTCAATGAGTTAGTGAAGAAAGACACTCCATTCTGTTGGACACAGAAGCAAGATCAAGCCTTCCAAAGGCTTAAGGCTTTGCTCACTGATGCAGCCATTTTAGCTCTACCAAACTTTGCAAAAACTTTTGAGCTAGAATGTGATGCATCAGGAGTAGGCATAGGGGTGGTATTGTTGCAAGGTGGACACCCAATTGCTTATTTCAGTGAAAAACTTCATGGTGCCACCCTAAACTACCCTATGATAAGGAGCTCTATGCACTTGTGAGGGCCCTGAACACTTGGGAGCACTATCTAGTATCCAAAGAATTTGTAATTCATAGTGATCATGAGTATTTAAAATACTTGAAGGGTCAGCATAAGTTGAATAAACGCCATGCAAAATGGATGGAATTTCTTGAACAATTCCCTTATGTTATCAAGTACAAGAAGGGCAGTACTAATATTGTGGCTGATGCTCTATCCAGGAGACACACCCTCTTTTCAAAACTTGGTGCCCAAATTCTTGGATTTGAAAACATACCTGTATTGTACAAAGAAGACCGAGATTTTGCATCCACTTTTGTTAAATGTGAACATAGAGCACAAAGAGGATTTTATGTGTTTGAGGGGTATCCTTTTAAAGAAAGAAAACTCTGTATACCCCAAGGAACACATAGAAAACTTCTTGTAAAAGAAACACATGAAGGAGGTCTCATGGGCCATTTTGGAGTTGATAAAACTCTAGAGCTTTTAAAAGGAAAATTCTTTTGGCCACACATGAGAAAAGATGTTCAGAGACATTGTTTTCGATGCATTTCATTTTTAAAAGCTAAATCTAAAATAATGCCTCATGGACTCTATACTCCTTTGCTTGTTGCAAATGCTCCATGGGAAGACATTAGCATGGACTTTATTTTAGGACTTCCTAGGACTGCAAGAGGTTTTGATTCTATTTTTGTGGTTGTGGATAGGTTTAGTAAAATGGCACATTTTATACCATGCCACAAAATAGATGATGCAAACAATATCTCTAGGCTCTTCTTTAGAGAAGTGGTGAGACTTCATGATCTACCCAAAAGCACAGTGTCTGATAGAGTTCCAAAATTTATGAGTCATTTCTGGAGAACTCTCTGGGAAATACTTGGAACTAAACTAAAATTTTCAACTTCTTGTCATCCTCAAATGGATGGACAAACTGAAGTAGTAAATAGATGTCTTTCAACTATGCTTAGGGCAGTTATGAAAGGCAACCACAAATCTTGGGATTAGTACCTTCCCCATTTGCATATAACAGGGTAGTCCATAAAACTACCAATATTTCTCCATTTGAAGTTGTATATGGGTTTAATCCTCTTACACCTTTAGATTTGTTGCCTCTTCCTAATCCAAAAGAATTTGTGGATAAGGAAGGAGTAGCAAAAGTTGAATTTGTTAAGAAAATGCATGAGAGGATTAAAAAACAAATACAACCGCAAATAGAGAAATATATAAAGCATGGCAATAAGGGGAAGCGAGAGATAATTTTTGAGCAAGGAGACTAGGTTTGGCTACATCTTAGAAAGGATAAATTTCTCACTACAAGAAAATCTAAGCTTAGCCCCCGGGGAGATAGACCCTTCCAAGTTCTCAAGAGAATCAATGACAATGCATATGTAACATCCCGCAAAATAAAACCATACATACATGTATAATGAAAATAAAGGTAAACAAATAATATTGAAGAGTACATGATATTATATATATAAGAAATGAAGTTGCTCCTCTTAGGGAGTTAAATACATAACCAGGTCAAATGTTTTCAAAATTTAAAACGAAATTCAACCAAATACAACAAGACCGGCGATCTCCATACATGAACCGGCGATCTGGTAACAGAAGGCCCAAAACGGGCGATCTGCAGCAGGACATAAATCCGGCGATCACCACCAAGAGATAGAAAACCGGCGATCACCACAAACAGGCGATCTCTTCCTCGGCGACCACTCACTAAGGAGCTCTACTTCCTGGAAGATCATCTGCTCCCGTGTAAGTTATACACGATCATCACAGTTTAAAGAGAAAAACAGCCAACGAACAAAACATGCAGGGTAAGCTAGATATTTTAAAGAGAGTTTAAATAAGAATACTTAAAATAAAATCAAGGTAAACAATTTCCAAGATATTCACGTAAAGCTATAGATTTTCTCAATACCCTTCACCTGATCACCCAGAAATCACACATTTCACAATATTCTCAAGGGTTATTCTATTTCACAAAACTGCATCAAGTGTCTATAGATTTCAAGTTCCTCATTTCACATGTCAGACCACCACTGACCCAGCACACAAGACACTTGACACTACTTCCGGAAGACTCGTGCATTGACTAGACTCAGAGATTCTGCACCTGTCATACAAAGCTGTTGTAATGTTTCCACAGCTATGCGCATCAATACATTCTCGATCTCAAGTTCATCATTCTCACAGTATGACAGGGTTAATCCATATAACAGGCCGAGCTCGTTCTGTTTCACACGACTCACCCATACATATGAACCTCCTTCGACTCTCAACGCCTGAATAACTTCATCTATATGAATCCATTATCTCAGGAGAGTCAGGATAATCTCATTATAGACATCACCGATCAATGCACATCCTACACGATCTTACACGGTATTTCTGTAACATCCCGCCAAGGTAATACATACATACAGGTATAATGAAATTAAATGTAACCAAATAATATTGAAGAGAATAACATGATAATATATATATTTGAAATGAAGTTGCTCCTCTTAGGGAGTTTAATACATAAACGAAATCAAATGTTTTTTGAAATTTAAAGAAAACAATCAAATACAGCAAGACCGGCGGTCTCCATACATAAAACCAGCGATCACCAGAAGTCCCCAAAAATAGGCGACTTGCTAGCCAGACATAAAATCGGCGATCTCATAACAGACGACCTCAAAACAGGCGATCTGATAGTAGGGCAAAATCCGGCGATCACCACCGAGAGGTGGAAATGGGCGATCTCAGCCCTCGGCGACCACCCATTAGGGAGCTCTTCTTCCTGGAAGATCATCTGCTCCCGTGTAACAATTACACGATCATCACAGTTTTGAGAAAACAACCACAATAACAGATAAAAGGGTAAGCTAGCCATTTTAAAGAGAGTTTAGAATAAGGCATTAAAATCATGAACATAATAGAGCAAGGTAAAACATTTTTCAAATATCTATGTAAAACGTAGAGCTACTCATCTCATTCACCTGATCGCCCAAAATCACACTTCACAACATTCACCCATAGTCATTCCATTTCACAATACAGCATCAAGTGTCTATCAATATTCAAGTTTCTCATTTCACCATTTCACATGTCAGACTTTCCACTGGCTCACAAAGCATAGACACATGACACTACTTCCGGATTGACTCATGCATTGATTAGACTCGGAGATTTGCACCTGTCACACTGCCCACTGTGGAATCACACACATCCACAGGGTCGCCGTGAAATCTTACACATTCACAAGCGTACGATGAATCTCAACACATCACCATACAGAATGACAAGGTTAATCCACAAGACAGGTGGAGCTCGTTCTGTTTCACACGAGGCGCCCATCATGGACAGGTGGAGCTCGTTCTGTTTCACACGAGGCGCCCATCCTGGATAGGTGGAGCTCGTTCTGTTTCACACGAGGCGCCCATCACATGGACCTCCTTCGACTCTCACCAACTGAGTAACTTCCTCTATGTGATTCCATTATCAGCAGAGTCAGGATATCCCCTTAGGAATCACCGATCAATGCACATCTAACATGGTCTTACACGGTATTTCCTTTCCTGAAAATACTATGCCTCGACCCCACATTCACAACATTCAACATATCATGCCACACTTAAAAGAATGATTTCAATCACAGCAATAGCCATTTCAAAGGATTCATATTTTCGAATATCTCATGTAAACCTCAAGCAGTTCTCAAAACAACATCAAACACAAGGAGTTCGCAAAACAGCGCCAAAACCGGCGATCTAGTTGAAAAACATAGTATTTCGAAGGCTGTATATTAAAACCGGCGACCACGTCGCCCAAGCACACAACACAGAGCATTCACGAAGACGAAAGTGAAAACGGCGACCACGTCGCCCACACTTCAGAAATGGTTCAACTATGGCTCGTAGTAAAGATGAAGGCTAGCTTCCCTTACCTGGACTTGCGCAAACACTTAGAGTTCCGAAACCCAACAAAGCTTGAAGAACGCCTTGGCTCTGTTTTTGCGTCTGGTTGAAGGACTTGCAGAGGACTGCCCAGGTGCTCTAATGGTGGCTGTCGCTCGTCGTACTCTCGTGTGAAGGTGTTAGAATCGCAGCGCGAAGGATATATCTGGAGGAGAAGGGAGGTAACTCACTCTTTCTCTCTTCGAAGGCTGCAACGTTTCTTCCTCTTCAGTAGTGGATTTCAGTGACTTAAACCAACTTATCCCTCCAAAAGCAGCTGCCACCACCTACTCTGCAGGGAAGTTTGCGTGCACGCTTCCCTGAACAGCACGACCACTGTTGCCTCTGGTGCATGCCAACCACTGCTCTGAACAGTACTGCCACTGTTGTCGCTTGTGCATGCCAGCCACTGCTCTGAACAGTACGACCGCGAGTGTCTCCCGCGCATGCCAACATTCTGATGTCACTATTCTGAACCACCCTTTTCGTCTACGTGGCGCGCGTGCAGAACGTCTCATGCTGGATGTCTGGGTCCCACGTTCTCTGTGTATAACTTAACGTAGCGCGATGACCTTTTCACCGATGACCACAGGCGCGAAGACTATCCACCGATGACCTCTCGCGCGAAGGCTAACAACCGATGACCTCTCGCGCGAAGGCTAACAACCGATGACCTCTCGCGCGAAGGCTAACAACCGATGACCTCTCGCGCGAAGGCTAACAACCGATGACCTCTCGCGCGAAGGCTAACAACCGATGACCTCTCGCGCGAAGGCTAACAACCGATGACCTCTCGCGCGAAGGTTAACAACCGATGACCTCTCCCCCTGATGATGCCCGCATGCCCCTCGCGCCCAGGCGATCCTGCATGCCTTGCGCCCTGGCGATGCTCGATGACACATCGCCACGCCTTCCTGGAGGTTCTTCATTCCACTATGTTACATCCAAGGTATTCTCTCCACAAGGCTTGGTGACGTCGGTAGCTTCACACTTCCAAGAGTTGATTAGCACAAGTCCTCGTGCGCCCAAGCGTGTAACGTTAAGGATGATTCTCTTATGCTCAAGTATAGAGCTTCGCCTGCCCAGCGTATCCAAGGTTTAACCCACACCTTGATACGCGTGGCTTTTGGGACGTACCAGGGTTAATCCAACATTTTGGCTACACACTAGGTGTAGTTTCGGCGATTAGGTGTACTCTAGGCGACAGGCTACTAGGTACACACAGACGATAGGCGTTCAAGCATAAGCTAGGCGATAGGCGTTCAAGTGCCAGAGAAGTTGGAGATCGCCTACCCGCTTAATAACGGCGATCTCGTAGGCTTCTCAGCTATACATTCCTTCCTTTATATTTAAATAAACACGTGCTTCGAATTTATTTATAATATAACACTTTTATTCCAATATAAACTTCTAGGTTCTTACAATTTCCTTTCCTGAAAATACTATGCCTCGATCCACATTCACAACATTCAACACATCATACCGCCCTTAAATAAATGATTCAAGTCACAGCAACGATCATTTCAAAGATTCAGATTTTCGAAGATCACATTTAAGCTTCAACAGTTCAAAGTAACACCAAAAACAGGGAGTTCGTAAACAACGCCAAAACCGGCGATCTAGTTCAAAAACAGGGTATTTCGAAGTCTGCATTTAAAAACCGGCGACCACGTCGCCCAAACACATAGCACAGAGCATTTTACAAAGATGAAAACGAAAACCGGCGACCACGTCGCCCTCACTTCAGAAATAGCTAAACTATGGCTTGTATTGAAAATGAAGTCTAGCTTCCCTTACCTGGACTTGCGCAAAACACCAGGAGCTCCGAAACCCAACGAAGCTTGAACAACGCCTTGGCTCTGTTTTTGCGTCTGGTTGAAGGACTTGCAGAGAACCTCCCAGGTGCTCTAATGGTGACTGTCGCTCGTCGTACTCTCGTGTGAAGGTGCTAGAATCGCAGCGCGAAGGAGATATCTGGAGGAGAAGGGAGGTAACTCACTCTTTCTCTTTGAATGCTGCAACGTCTTTTTTTCTCTCAGCAGTGGGTCTCTGCATCTTAAACCAACTTATCCCCCAAAAGCAGCTGCCACCACCCACTCTGCAGAAAAGTCTGAGTGTACGTTTCCCTGAACAGTACGACTACAGTTGTCTCTTGCGCAGGCCAACAACTTCCTGAACAGTACTACTGAGCGTGCCTCTGGCGCAGGCTAACACTCTGAGGTCACTATTCTGAACCACTCTTTTTGTCTACGTGGCGCGCGTGCAGGACGTTCCATGCTGGAAGTCTGGGTCCTACCTTCTCTGTGTGTAACTCGACGTCGCGCGATGACCTTTCACCGATGACCACAGGCGCGAAGTCTATCCACCGATGACCTCTCCCGCGAAGGCTATCCACCGATGACCTCTCGTGCGAAGGCCATCCACCGATGACCTCTCGCGCGAAGGCTATCCACCGATGACCCCTCGCGCGAAGACAATCCACCGATGACCTCTCGCTGGCAAACGACCGATGTCTCCCCCTGGCAAAGCCCGCATGCCTCTCGCGCCCTGGCAATGCCGGCATGCCTCGCGCCCTGGCGATGCCCGCATGCCTCTCGCGCCCTGGCAATGCCCGTATGCCTCTCGCCCACGCGATGCCTACATGCCTCGCGCCCTGGCAATGCCCGCATGCCTCTCGCCCGCGCGATGCCTGCATGCCTCGCGCCCTGGCGCTCATGTGTAGCAGGCGACCGACAATCATATACTACTAGGCGATCTCATTGTCTTCCAAACTACACTTTCCTTCCTTTTCATTTTAAATAAAGACATACTTAGAATTCATTTAAAATATATCTCTTTTATTCCAATTTAATTTTACAGGTCCTTACAGCATACATTCTGGATTTACCTGAAGAGTTTGGAGTTTATAATACTCTCAATGTTATGGACTTAATCCCTTTTGCAGGAAGTAATGAAGAAGATGAAGCATTGGATTTGAGGACAAATCCTTCTCAAGAGGGAGGGGATGATGGAAGAGGCTCAAGCCCAAGCCCAAGTCCAAGTCAAAGGTTAAGCCCAAGCCCACCAAATAGAAGATATGGGCCAACTACAAGAGCTATGGCAAGAAGAATCCAAGAGGATTGGGACACTGCTACTGATGGCAGAGAAACTTTCCTCTATATGTTTAAAAATTTCATAAGTTTAGTGTAGGGTAGAATTTAATTTTTTTCAAAATAGAATAGGAAATTTTATTTGTAATTTTTCTTAGAATTAATTTTGGCACCTAATTACCAACCTAGATTAAATTAGGGTTTCTAAAACACCTAATTTAATCTAGGCCGGTCATGAGAAGGCCATGGAGGAGTGCATAAACGCTAATCACACCTCCTTAGTTACACCTTCCATGTGTGCTCTCATTAGACGCCAATTTGCTTTACATTTCATTTGAATTTAGCTTGTAATTTCAACCCTCCATTGCTATAAAAAGAGGTGCTTGGCTCATGTAATTCTCAAGATTAATGAAGAGTGAATTGCTGACAAATTGTGTCAATCTCACTCATTGTCTCCTACTTCTTTAGGATAGACACTTTAGTCTTCATTCTTCACCTATTCCAAGTGAGATGGCCTCACCACTCACTCTCCACACATAACATGCACTTTCAAGGAGTCCAAAGCTCTACGTGAGTTCCTTGCTTCATCTTCCTCCATTGAAAGCTTCCGCCACCCTTCAAGAAAAGCAAACAGATGGAGGCACAAGTACATCACAAATGGAACCTAAAAATCTGAAGGAAGCTTTGCAAGACAGCAACTGGATTACAGCTATGCAGGAAGAATTGAATCAGTTTGCAATAAATGAAGTGTAGTCCTTAGTTCCAAGAACACCTGAGATGAACATTATAAGAACAAAATGGGTGTACAGAAATAAGATGGATGAGCATGGAGCAATCATAAGGAATAAGGCAAGACTGGTTGCCAAAGGATATAACTAGGAAGAGGGAATAGATTATGACGAGACATATGCACCACTGGCAAGGCTTGAAGCTGTAAGACTGATCTTAGCATTCTCCTGCATCAAAGGATTCAAATTATTCCAAATGGATGTTAAAAGCACATTCTTGAATGGGTATATCAATGAAGAGGTATATGTCTCACAGCCCCAAGTTTTGAAGACTACAGAAATCCAGAACATGTATACAAGCTAAAGAAGGCATTCTGTGGGCTTAAACAAGCTCCTAGACAACGGTATGAAAGGCTGAGTATTTTTCTGTTGTCACAAGGATATGAACGTGGTACTTCAGACAAAACCTTATCCATAAAGAAGAAAATGGATGACAATTCTTTTCCAAGTTTATGTAGATGATATCATCTTTGGATCAACGAATGAAGGCTTGTGTGAAGCATTTGTTGAAACAATGAAGAATGCATTTGAAATGTCCATGATGGGAGAATTGAATTACTTCCTAGGGCTACAAGTCAAACAATTGAAGGACGGAATTTTCATAAATCAAGCCAAGTATTGCAAGGGCTTGCTAAGAAAATTTGAGATGGACAAATGCAAGGCCATAAGCACACTCATCTCTACAAGCTGTCATCTATATCAAGATCTAGCAGGAAAATCAGTGGATCAAACAAAATATCGTGGTATAATTGGTTCATTGTTGTATCTTATTGCCTGCAGACCTGGCATAATGTTTGCAGTGTGTGTATGTACAAGGTTTCTATCAGCTCCAAAAGAGACACACCTAAATGCTACCAAGAGAATCTTAAAATACCTACAACGAACCAAGGATGTTGGTTTGTGGTATTCCAGCAGTGTTTCTTTAACTCTAACAGGTTTTTCTAACTCAGATTTTGCAAGGTGCAAAATTGATAGGAAAAGCACTAGTGGAACCTGCCATATGCTTGGATCAAGCTTGATCTCTTGGCATTGCAAAAAGCAAGCCTGTGTTGCTCTCTCTATAGCTGAAGTTGAATATATTGCAGCAGGAAGTTATTGTGCTCAAACCTTGTGGTTAAAGCAACAATTAAGTGACTTTGGTGTTGTCCTAAATAATATACCTATAATGTGTGATAATACAAGTGCTATTAACTTGTTAAAAAATCCTATCATGCATTCAAGGACCAAACACATTGAAATTAGACATCATTTTCTAAGAGAGCATATATCAAATGGAACATGTGAAATTAAATTTATTGGTACTTGTTTGCAACTTGCGGACTTGTTTACTAAACCTTTGGCTAAAGATAGGTTTAATTTTCTGCTGAATGAATTGGGTATTATAAGCATAAGTTGTCCAATACAATGAAAAATTAAATCTGTTGTTTATCATTTAAATGTTTTCTTTTTCCTCTGATACTGGTTTGCATTTATGACTAGGAAAGAGAAACATTAATTTTTTTTCCAGTGACTGACATAGTGGTTATTAACCAATAGGTTTTTGACATTTCTGTATTGATAGTGTAAGTGATTTGATGCATTGATTATGAAATTGGATGAATTGATGTATGAAACATGGTTCCAATATATTCTTGCTCTATTCGAAAATATTTTCTGGATATTCTCAAAGAATCAAATCTGCACATATCTCTGCTCTTATGATCCTCAATCATTCCTTTGATAAAAATTACTATTTTCCTTCTGTTATATAAACCTGTGTTGGTATTGTCAACTCTCATCTTTCACTCGTTGCCTAAAATTGTTAAGGTAACTTTATCTTTAATGTTTTGTTGCTTTACGCCATTCACTTTGTACTAACTTTCTGTCAAGCTGGTTGTTGTCTCTTGATTAAGTGCAGGCTTTAAGTTGTTTTAAAGATGGCATCCTCCTCACACAAGAAAAAGAAGAACAAAGTGATGGAAGAGGCCCAAGCCCAAGCCCACCAAATAGAAGATATGGGCCAACTACAAGAGCTATGGCAAGAAGAATCCAAGAGGATTGGGACACTGCTACTGATGGCAAAGAAACTTTCCTCTATATGTTTAAAAATGTCATAAGTTTAGTGTAGGGTAGAATTTAATTTTTTTCAAAATAGAATAGGAAATTTTATTTGTAATTTTTCTTAGAATTAATTTTGGCACCTAATTTCCAACCTAGATTAAATTATGGTTTCTAAAACACCTAATGTAATCTAGGCTGGTCATGAGAAGGCCATGGAGGAGTGCATAAGTAACACTAGTCACACCTCCCTAGTCACACCTTCCATGTGCTCTCATTTGGCACCAATTTAGCTTGCATTTCATTTGAATTTGGCTTTGTAAATTTCAGCCCTCTATTGCTATAAAAGGAGGTGCTTGGCTCATGTAATTCTCAGATTAATTTGAGTGAAATTGCTGCCAACTTTGTGCCAATTATCACTCTTGTCTCCTACCTCTAGGATAGACACCTTTAGTCTTCATTCTTCATCTAGTCAAGTGAGATGGCCTCACCCCTCACTCTCCACTCCTAACTCTTCACCTTCAAGGAAACCACAACTCCTAGGAGCTCTTTGCACGTCTTCAACCATAGCTTCCGCCACCTTCAAATTCGTTTTCAGCTTATGGAAGAAAGCACTCAAGCTAGACTAACTTTCTGTCAAGCTGGTTGTTGTATCTTGATTAAGTGTAGGCTTGAAAGTTGTTTTAAAGATGGCATCCTCCTCACACAAGAAATAGAAGAACAAAGAGAAGCAAAACTCTACTACAAGGAGAAGTGATATACTTTCTATGCTTATCTCATGCTTATATTGCTCTGTGCTTTAATTCCTGGACTGTAATAGCACCTTAACACTATTATGTATGGCTATTATCTAGTTTCATATTTTCTATGCCCCAATCCTGTTTGATGAATCTAAAGGGGGAGAAAAATAGCTCATACTGCTAGGTGATGCAGACTTGATAAGCTGTTGTGGTATAGGGAGGTATAGTATTCTCTATTCTGTTTTGTTTTGTGTTCACTTTCAATTTGTGTATTTTGGAATTAAGTGCAGTATAGGTGCTGATCTTTCTTCAAAGCAACAGAGCTATGGGAATTTGTCTCCATCAAACAGGGGGAGATTGTTGAAAGTGAATGATTCTCTTTGAAGAATATATAAGTGTTTGATGTAGCAAATGTTGTGTTTTGCTTTGAATCTTGTTATATTGTACTAAGGAGGTCTTGTATATAGCTAAGGATGAGTTTAAAGGTAGCCTTTCGCTACATGACCTACCTCATATGCCTAATCAAGGTGGTAAGATCAAGCACAAGAAGTTATTCAAAGTTTTCCTAAACACTAACTTAAGTTTTTTTTCTAAAAATTAGTTTTCTGCAGAAAAATAAATCTGTTGTTCTATAAAACAACATGTTCTTTCTAAATTGTGCCTTCTGCTTTAAAGTTTTTCACAAAGTTTTGTTTTGGCACAAGTGAACCTGTCCCAACCTTTTTGTTACTGTTATGCTGAGCTGGAGACAATTGGAAAAACTCTCTTTATCTTTTCAAAAATAAATCCATTTATTTTAACTTCAACCTGTTGATTTTATAACAATTTTAATTGGTTTTTGAAAAGAAGTTAGAAACTGTTTTCTATATAAAGAGAGGCACATCTCACATGAAAATAATGTTGTGCAATCACATTTTAAACAGAGATCAAAAGTTTTCAGTGAGAGGAAAAAGGATTTGAATGAGTTTTTGAAAGATTTTCTAAAAGAACTTCAAGAGTTCTTGTTCTTTGTGAAGCCTTGATCTTGGTGGAGGTGCTATCACTATTGGACTACAATCTTGTTCAGGTGTTTTTGTTCCTTATTCTTTTCTGTGTAAAGGTGTTTGTGACACTTCTTGATAAGGTTTTTTGAAGTGCAAGTAGTGCTGAAATAGGGTTTTTCAGCTTTAAGTGCCTTGTTCTTGTAGGGTTCAAGAACTGCAAGGTGTTGTAATTGTTTTGATTTGTTTTAGTGGATTTTGCCTTGTGTAAGGTAAAACTAGATGAAGCTCTTGATGAGTGAACCAGTATAAACTGTGTGTGCATTTCTCTTCTTAATCTCTACATTGTTTTTCTAAATAATTTGATAATCTGCCAGAAAATAAATCTGTTGAACTAAAATTGAATATGTTATTTCTAGGCTCGTTCATACTGTTCTTCGTTGTTCTGAAAAATTTTGTCAATCACAATTATCTTTTTGAATCTGAGTGTTGACTGTTTCAAAGAATAAACAATTTCATTGTATTAATCTGTATAAAGATTCAATTTCTTTAAAGAATTGTATCAAAAGATCTTGTGTAACATCCCGCCAAATCCTTTTCATATTTATATAATGAAATAAAGGTAAAACAATAATATCGAAGTGAACATATATATATATATATATATATATGTAATGAAATTTCTCCTCACAGGGAGTTTAATACATATCCAGTCAGTTTCCAAAACTTAAACAAAATACAGCAAAATAGAAAACAGGCGATCTCCTAACAGAAATAGAAAACAGGCGATCTCCTTCCGGCGACCACTCACTGAGGAGCTCTACTTCCTGCAACATCATCTGCTCCCATGTAAATTACACACGATCATCACAGGTTTAAGAAAACATCCACAAAACAAAACACAGGGGTAAGCTAGATAGTTTAAAGAGAATTTAGATATGAAACTTTAAAATCAAGATAAAACAAATTTAAGACACCCACGTAAAAACCATCAACTTTCTCATTCCCTTCACATGACCATCAAGTAGTCACATATTTCACAATTTCCTCAAGAGTCGTTCAATTCACATAATCCATCAAGTGTCTATCAATTTCAATGTTTCTCATTTCTCACGTCAGACTTCCACTGACTCATCACACATAGACACTTGACACTACTTCTGGAAGACACGTGCATTGACTAGACTCAGAGATCTGCACTTGTCATACTGCACCACTATGAAATCACACACATTCACAGGGTCGCTGTGAAATCACACACATTCACAAGCATATAAATGAATCTCAATATCATCACTATCCTAGCATGACAGGGTTAATCCATACAACGGGTCAAGCTCGTTCTCTTTCAAACAACTCACCCATACATATGAACCTCCTTCGACTCTCAACGCCTGAATAACTTCATCTATATGATTCCATTATATCAGGAGAGTCAGGATATCTCATAATAAACGAATCACCGGTCAATGCACACTCTACACGATCTTACACGGTATCTTCTTTCCTGAAAATACTATGCCTTGATCCCACATTCACCACATTCCATACATCATACCACACATAAAGAACAATTCCATCATAGAATACTTTGAATCTTTTCTTAAACAACCCCACTCACCAAAAACAAGCATACCACCGTTCAGGTTTTCGAATAGCATATACATTTTTCATTTCAATCTCAACAAGTTCAAAGCGACACTAAAACAGGGGAGTTCGAAAACAACATTAAAACCGGCGATCACATCCAAAAACAGGGGATTATGCAATAACAGTTGAAAACCGGCGACCATGTCACCCCATCATCAAAATCATCTAACTTAAGGTTTTTGTTGGAAATAAGGCTAGCTTCCCTTACCTGGACTTGCGTAAAATCTCACTACGAGCTCTAACCCACCGAACTTAAGGATACCCGAACTCTGTTTTAGCGTCCTGATCGGAAAACTCGCAGAGAACTTCCCAGGAGTCCAAGGGCAGTCGTCGCTCGTCGTACTGGTGCTTGAGGATGCCTGAATCGCAGCGCGAAGGAGAGAAAAGAGAAGGATGAAGGTAAACTCACTTTGTCACTCTTGAACCACAACAACGTTCTTTGCCTCTCAGAAGTGAGTTTTTGAATCTAAACCAACTTGTCCACAATTGCCGCTGCCACTACCCACTCTGTAGGAAAGCTTGCGTGCACAATTCCTTGAACAATATGGCCACGTGTGTCTCTGCGCATACCAACTCTCTGATGCCAACTATTTTGAAACACCCCTTTTTGTCTACGTGTTGCGCATGCAGAGCGTTTTCACTGTGAGCCTGGGTCCCACTTTAACACTCTTAGCAGGGAACCGCGCGATGACTATCCTCCACCCACCGATGCCTGATGTGCCTCTCATACCGGCGACGACCGATGCCTCTCATCCCGGCGATGACCTATACGCCTCTCACACCGGCGATGACTTGTGCGCCTCTCATCCCGGCGATGACTTATGCACCTCTCATCCCGGCGATGACTTGTGCCACATCGCCACGCCTTGCTGAAGGTTCTTCAACCCACTATGTTACATCCAAGTTATCATCTCCACATGGCTTAGTGACGTTGGTAGCTTCACATTTCCAAGAATAGATTAGCACTACTCCTCGTGCACCCACGCGTGCCACACTTAAGGACTATCTCTTATGCTCAAGCATAGAGTTTCGCATGCACAACGTATCTAAGGCTTAACCCACACCTCGATACGCGTGGTTTTTGGAACCCACTATGGTTGATCCAGTACCTCGACCAAAATGTCAAAGCTTCCCCCTCTCCAGCTCCACACCAAGCACACCAAAGACTTCCACCTTCAACATGGTGTGCTGGTTAACTTTTGGTATCACAGTCTACCCTACTCATGGTGGTAGATATGCTACCTATCTTCTATATAACTCATCTTCTGTAATTAGACCACATACTAATTACTTACTAAGTCTTCTCGAATACTCGGCGATGTGCCCCTTTTTGGCGATCATGTACACTACAGGCGATTGACGTTCATGTGTAGTCTAGGCGACAGGCGATTATGTACTAATCAGGCGATCTCATAGTCTTCTAAGCTACACTTTCCTTCCTTTTTATTTTAAATAAAAACATACTTAGAATTCATTTAAAATATATTCCTTTTATTCCAATTTAATTTTACAGGTCCTTACATCTTGTGTTGATATTGTGATGTAAAATCTTGTTCTTATCGCTACTGTAGATAAATTCATCTTGATTCTGAAAACCTCTCTGTTCAATCTCAAATCTAATCTGATCTTGTTTCTGACTGTGTTAAAAGTAATCAGAAAATAAATCTGTTCTTTTCAAAATCAATCTGTTCTTTTTCTGTGAATAGCTAAACAACAGTTTCAGTTTGCAAAAATCACCTCCCCCCCCCTCTTGAACTTAGACACTAATAGACCCAACACACCTTTCATGACAAATGCTTCTAGGTTTAGGGTTTCTTTGACCTACCCTTTAGAATATTTCTCACAAATGACACCCGTACCCCTCTATCTTGTTCTCCAAGACACTCTCTCCTATAAATAGAGTGCTTGCCTCATGTATTTCACACTTGAATTTGAATTAAGAAGAGAAACTGATACAATCCAAGTAGCCAAGAAGATGACCAAGGACTAAAGAGACAATTCACACTGTAAGCAGTTGATGTGAGTTGATTTTAGGATGGTTCATTTTATGGTGACACTTTACTTAAGATTGAGATTTTTAGCACAATTATAGTGAAAACCCTAAGAAGATCCGCACTGGGCACGAACTTAACCAAGTGGTTAAGTAAGTGTGAAGGTTCACTTCACAAGGGCAAATAGAAAAACATAAGAATATGGGTGACAATTATGCAAAGGTGGAAATTAAAAGAACATAAAGTAAACAACAAAAAAATAATGACCAAAGAGAAGAGATGGAAATGAAAGATGGAAAAACAAAGTTGAAGGAAAAGGAAGCTTATGGATGATGGAATGAGAGGATGAACACGCCACTTGGATGGTGGATTCTCCAAGATAAGTGTAAAGGGCCGCAACTTGAGAGCTCTCAACTCACTCAAGATAAGACCTTAAATGCATGAGGACTCAAGCCTCACACACACCTCACACAATTTGTCCAGAGTAACTTTTCTATTCAAATTCAACATGAAAAATACACTAGGTAGACCTCCTATTTATAGGTGAAGGAGCCTTGGAGAAGAAGCTAAAAGGGTAGGATGGGAAAAGGGAAAAAATGGGCAGTGTTCTTGCTAGTTGACTTAGCCGCTAGTTGACTCTGATAACTAGTTCTGGCTCCTTCTGTCTTTGTTGGAAACTGTGCATTCCTTGGTTGTTTAGATGCTATTCTTGTGAAATAGAGGGCGCCCTTACGATCGGTCACACTCTGACGATCAAGTCAGTAAGGGCTTTAAGAAGAATAAGAAACAAAAGTAGTTTCAGTATTCAAAAAGTGTATATAGAATTGCCTACCTTCACCTGGGACATTCAGCCCCTTTTATAGCATGTCATGCAACAACTGTACTTGAGATAAACAAATATCAAATAAACACATTATCTTATATCTCTAATAGAAAACCACCTGACACAGGCACCAATAATCTTCAGGTGCGAAACTGCAGGCTTATCTTTCGTTATACATGCACATCCCTATCATTTTAGGGTTAATAGCTGTTCCGGTCGGTCATCGGTAGTCGATGACATCAGCAGCAGCTGACCACGTGGACCATTCACAGAGTAACACGTGGTAGAGGATAGCAGGCGAATCAGGGAGGTGATAACTCAGAATGGTAATCGCCTCTCGCCTGTTATGATGAGTAATCGCCTATCGCCTTGAGGATGAGTAATCGCCTATCGCCTTGAGGATGAGTAGTTGGTCATCGCCGGTAAGGATCAGTAATCGCCCATATTGCACATGATTGCCGTGTGTTAAGGTTGGGAGATCAGGTGGTCAGCAAGTCGCCGAAAGAGCACATCGCCGGGTGTTTGAGAAGACTTGGCATGCACTTGTTGTATGGTCTAAGTACAGAGGATAGGTGGCATATCTGCCACCATGTGTAGTGTGAGCTGCAATGCCCAGGGTTAACCAGCTCGCCATGTTAAGGTTGCGCCCAGGGTAACCTGTGTACTAAGCTACTCCCTGTGTGGATAACTTAGTCGCAAGGGCACAGTGGAAGTAACGTTTCAGCTGCAGACACTCCAGATGATGACACGTGTACGACCAGACGTTATCCACGTGTCAGGAGGAATAACCGTCAGGAGAGAGAAAGACTCAGGTATATATACAAACTCTTAACGAAATTAGAGGAGAGGTTTTTACAGATTCTCATAGCTCACACATCTGAGAGTTTCAGTCACACACGGGTCTCACAGAGAAATTCAGATATAGTTTTAGTGTTCCTGTTGCCTGACTTGAGCGTCGGAGCTACAACGGCCGCTAGAGGCGCCGTCTGTGTGTTTTGCAGGCAGCGTTTGGAGTTCCGGCGGTGGTTCTTGGAGCGTTCCTGCAGAACAGAGGGCTAGACGAAGGAGTGACGAGGCAGTCCTCCGCGTTCGAGTCAAGCGGCAGGATCAATAGCCACTATCGAATCGACAGGTATTTTACGTGCAATAAACATGTACGCATAACAGCCAAGCAACAGAAAATATCTAACATGATAGCAACAAACATATCTATACCTAATCGTAAGAAACACATGAGCAACCATACATTTATCTTTAAGCGCATGCCACTGGTTACTAGCACATAGCAGCTTTGTGATGTGTTTCAGGCCCATTAAACAAATTAGGCTAGCATCGCAACCTTGATGTAAGGACCCACCCAATCCAATTATTATGCATTCATTCACATACAAATGCGCTCCCACTAATACACCCCATTCACATGCTGTTACGTGCCATGCATGCAGCTTAGCTTGGGTTGTCCTAGCGTTATTGGGCTCGGGCCTTGTAGTTAACACTTTACTTAACATAGACCTGGACACGCTAAGCACACCCCTAAGCCTATTACATTTCCTTACTTTAGCAATTAATCTAATGCGGGAAGGATTATATTATGCACATGAATGAAAGTTAATATATACACATACCTGGAGCCTAGTCACATGACATACAAGTGGGACCATGTGCCGAGCTGACCTGGTTGAGGGAAATGCCGAGGTCCGACTGGCAAGCTCTGAGCACTACAAGTTCTGGTCCAGTACAAGCAACCTTAGGGTTTGACTAAGTCAAACCCGCATCCTAGGCTTGTCCTTATAGAAACTAGGTCAAAATGTCTTCCTAAAGGGCTAAGAACAAGCTAAAATGCTAACTACACTCCTTATTATGCTAAAGGCACCTTATTCTAGCCGATCTTTGCTATTTGGACCCTTAAAGTGAGCCCAAATTATTTACAACTTGTTTTATTCTTAAGAAGACCAGAAGGAAGAACTTGAGATGCTCTAGTCTTTGTCCATTTCTCCCTCTGATGAGATCTTCACTTGAATGTTGAGATAAACCTTCATAGTATGCATCCTTGGTCATCTTTTTGTTGTCTTGGTTTGTATCAGCAGTCATCTCAGCAATCAAGTCAAGACCTCACCAAAGATCAGACGGACCTCACTAGAAGAAGAACTGGCATAGACCAGAACACCAAATGTTCTTTCTTCTGGTCTTTTTAAAAGAAAATTGTTCCCGCCGGTTGACTCAGTTGCCATTGACTTCAAGGGCAGGTGGTGGCTCCTCCTATTTCAGGTGGTTTCTATGCTCTCAAGAGTGGCTACGTTGAAACAGAGGGGGCCCTACTTGTTGACTGCACTCCGACGATCAAGTCAATATTGGGCTAGAAAACAATGAGTAAGTAAAATACAACTCTTCTATTCCACGAAACCTTTCCTTAAGTGGAACTAGGGTTACTGATTAGGCATCCTGTGCGTGTTGCACAAGCTTAGCCCAGCCGCCGCACAAAACTTTCCTCTTCTGGAGTGCGAAGTCTTAACAGTATGACCGCCAGGGTACCAACTCATGCACCAGCACTGCCAGGCCATCTGTTCTGTGGGTGCCCTAATTATTCACGTGCCATGCATGCTGCCTTCCCTGGAAATCCTAACCCTCATGGGCCTTAGCGCTTCCAGGGAATACTTACTCATGCTAGCCCTGAACATGCTATACACACCTCATGCATCGATCCTCTCGTGAATTTAGGTCTTTCCTGTTCTGGATGATATCTAATTACTGTCTCTGGGGCCCGCTTACATGGCCCATTAATGACACTGGAGCGCCGATGTCCGATGTTCGATGCTAGTGTCCGATGTCTTAGGACTGGTCAGTACACAAGCCCCCCAGGCTCGAGCTATAACTAGTTTTAGCAAAGAGGCTAAGTGATCACCCATGGCGACCTACGTGGCAAATGAGTGACAAGATGTGCACAGTGCATCGAGGTGACATCTGACCATACTTTTTCACCAACGTACAGGTGGCAAGATCAACAGTCGAGGCTCATTGCCGCTTGCGCTTCTCTAATATTGTAGTGGTCAGACCTTGTGTAGTGGCTAGACCTCGGACGTCGGCACATGAGTGAAAGGTCGGCATGGTAGGGCCCACAGAATTACACGTGTCAAGGCGCAAAACCAGATTCATAGATACGCCATGCATGCAGGATGTGTACAAGACGTAAGGCTCTGACACAATAGAATTATCCTTAGAAACGCATGTAAGGCACGTGAAGGTTTTAAGGCACGTGAGATATTAAGTTATTAGACAAGTTTAGGTTGGCGGCGCTGGGACAGGCACTGAAACCCTAGCGGCCACACCTTAAGTTATGCACTCCAGGAAAGGAATGTCGCCACGCAAGTTGCACTCTATGAAAGGAATGTTGCCACGGGGATCGCACTAAGATTGTGCGTTATAATCCCAAAAGGGTAACCCTAAATTCGCTAGAGGCAACGCTTGGACAAGATCATGTATGCGACAGGTAACCTAAAACAGCTATATAACAGGGTAACGCCCAAGGTAAACACAAGTTCACACACAGACACAGTCTTTTGCAAGCTTAGAGTTTCTTACACACTTTTAGCTTGAGATACTCTAGCTATTTGTTGTTTCTTGCCCTGTATTGACTTGAGCGTCGGACTGCAATTACAGGTAGGGCCCCCCTCTGTTTCAACGAAGCCACACTTGGGAGAACCATCGTAAAGATAAGAGGAGCCACCCCCTGCCTTAGAGTCAACGACGACCGAGTCAATCGGCGAGAACAGATACCTTAAACCCCTCAAACCCTGTGCTCCCTTCACTGTTCCATTACCTTTCTCAAGCATTTCTTGAAACCTCTTGCTCTTTTCAGAAATGCTCTGCCTTTCTTCCCCACTCACCTCGACTCCTCGAACTGCAATCACTCCAAGGTACATTTTTTATCTCATAACTGCCTTTGTCGTATCATTCTGATGTTCATGATCTGTCTTAACTGCTCTGGGACTGTTTATGTTTTCTGCATTTTATTATCTCTGTTCTTTGTTTTCCCATTTTTCTGCTTCTCAAATGTTTGAAACACACCATTTCTTTTTTTTCTAAAAGTTGGTCTTTTTCTCCTTAAGATGGCTCCCCCAAAACCTACTCCTCCCACCTATGACTATAAATCCCTATACAGTTGGGGTCCCACCAATCTCCTAGGCGAAACCTCTAGCTATACCTCCTTTGCGAGCATATCCACATATAAGGAGAGTGAGACCTGCCCTAAGTCTTGTATCTTTGGGAAGGAGCACGATAGATTCGTGAAGGTCATGCCTTATGGAAAAGACGAGCCAGTGTGCGCCGGTGAATCGTCGAACCCAGAGGACCCCTTCTATTTTATTTATTCCACGGTCTTTAGAAAACTCAACCTTTGTCTACCCTTCACTGGCTTCGAGCGCGCCCTCCTCACCAAAGTCAACGTGGCCCCCGCTCAGCCACACCCTAACAGTTGGGCCTTCGTTAGAGCCTTCTCCATCCTCTGCGATTATTTTGGGCATACACCATCGGTGGATGTCTTTTTATATTTTTTCGAGGCCAAGAGCCCAGGGGAGAAGCTATGGGTGAGGTTCAATGGGGTAGCTGGAAGGGTTCTACTATACCTCTTCTAGCAAATACAAGGGCTTCATTGCAGCAAATTCGATCCCAGCCTTCTAGATGGGTTCCCCCTCTACTGGGTACAAGAACCAGGGCTCAAAAAACCCAGGTGCCTTAGGGACCTCCCCCCGCGGGAGTGAGAGGTGTGCAAATTCTTCTCCACACTAGGAGTGGTGTTTTGCACCACGGAGTTGATCAAGCTTGAGTACTCTCCCGAGGCTTTTAAGGCCTATATTGGTACCCCCTTCCCCTTTGTTTTTGTTTATGCTTTGTTTGTGGGCTTTGCTGGTTTGAAATCTTATGGTTTTTTTCATCTTCTTTGCACGCATGGTACTCAACACTGAGAAGAGGAAACAATTGGTTGCTCTGGCGACCCAACGAAAAGCTGCTCCAGGCCCCTCAGCCCTTGGTCTTTCAATTCTATCCCTTGTAGATCAGAGACAAAAAGGGGTGGTCGAGGTCGCTGCCTTCGAGGATGAAGACACCTGCTCAGGCCTCGTCTTCAAGAGGAAACGCAAGGCCGACGTTGTTGTTGCCACTAAGGCGTCAGGCTCGGATGGCCAAGCCCCTTCATACAGAGAACACCCCCTAGCGCCTCTTCTCCTCATAACTTTGAAGAAGGTCGTGTTGCAGGAGGCAACCAGGGCGAGGCCTAAGCTAACCTGCCACCCTTCATCCAGAAAGCCTTCCACTTCTTCCAAACTCAGTCGAGGCCCCCTGCTAGATCATGTATCGACTCACTTTGGGGAAGTCCTCGTGGGGTCCAAAGATGTGGAAGGCAAAGGAGGAAGGTGTTCTTTGTTAGAATTAATGGCCTAAACAAGAAGGGGGGTGAATTGTTTGATGAAAGATTTTTGCAAATACTGGCTAAGAATGTTCCTTTATTAAACAATAACAGATAAACAATTAAGGAAAGCAATCAATCAATGTGGTAGAAACTGATTCCTGAAATTTAATCGGTTAAAGTTGTGATTTAATCGGTTGTTTATGTTACTAGTATAAGCAGAAACACACAGTTCATAAACCAGAATAACAACCGATTGAAATATCGTTTTAATCGATTGTTTATATCAGCAGAAACAATATTCAAACATTTTTAAAGAGAGAGAAAGAGAGAGATTTACACCATGAATTTTATACTGGTTCGCTCAAACCAAGAGCTACATCCAGTCCCCAGAAACCACTGGGTAATCCACTAGTAATCAACAATAGATTACAACCACACACCACAAACAAGTGATCTTGAAAACCACAAGACCCACTCTCCCTCTTTGCAACACCACACACCTCAAGTCAGAACTCCCTTTTGACTTTACAGGATTTTACATACACTCATAGGTTTATGAAATTACAACAACAAGAACATGAATAGGAAAAGAAAACACCTAATATTACACAACCCAGGGATTCCTATGATTAGATCTTGAATCAGTGCAAAGCTTAAAAAGCAATCTTGCAACTCTTTGAAAACTTCTTTCACAAACACATTTCAATCTCTCTTTTGATCTCAAAAACTCTTTTGTAGATCTTCTGTAAAATGTTGTATATCTCATATTTGTTTTTGAAAGAAGGGCTATATTTATAGCACTTGAAAACTAGCCGTTTGAGGCACATGAATCAGCTAAAACAATTTGAAAACAGTTAAAACAGTTTTTCAAAAAGCTGTTATGCAGACTTACATTTAACCGCTTAAAACCATGAGATAATCGGTTAAATGGCTCAAGCTATGACTTAACACTTTCAAAAAGCTTTTTCAAAACCTTTGTGCTAGCTAGGCAAAGAACAACCGGTTATCCCAATAATTCAACCGGTTATTTTTCTTGGCTTTAGAAAAACACTTTGTCTCTTTTCAAAACAGATTTGCCAAGCTTTGTGCAGGATTTAAGAACTGATCTTTTACAAAAATTCTAAACACTTTGAGCTACACCCAAACCCAAAAGCAGCAAGGCTTCAAGCTTCATCAGGGATTTGAAACATCAAAGCTCCCATACACAACATTCTTGAGGTCATAGAGCTCAACATCGCTCAGCTGGTATGGCCTAGAGGTGGATGAACTCCGCCAAGCTGACCGAGAGATGAAGAAGATCCTGTTCGAGAAATCTCAGGAGGCCTTGAGGCTGTATGGTAGGAACAGCGATCTTCGAGTTGAGGTGGAAAGCTTGACGGTAAAGGTTGGCGGGATGGATTAAGAAATGACTCAGCTGAGGGAGCGATCTACCAAGCTTGAGGAGGAGCTCGCCCGCAAGGATGAACTCTTCCAACAGATGAAGGATGAGCTGACCAGTGATGTTGCTGAGGCCTATGGGGCAGGATTTGGGGATGCCATGGCCCAGGTTGCCTGGGTGCATCTTGGGGTGGACTTTTCCCAAACTGGTCTGAGTAAGACCATTGTCGATGGGCACTTGGTGGATACTGAGTAGCAACAATGACTCCTATCATTTGACTAGTGTTTCCTGATGAACCTGTATTTATTTGCCAATCAAACAAACATTTGAGACTCCTATATATATATACTTTAATTCATGAAGTCTTTCCTCCCTTGCTTGTCTCGTCTTGTACATGCGCAACCACTCTACTCTTTGAACTGGCTTTCGTTCGTCTCGCTTCTCTTTGCCGGAAATCATGACACTCTCGATTTGGCTGTGTAAAGGCCAGGGAGAGGTTTTCTTTACCGGGAACCTTGTTGTCCTTGGCCTTGACTTAGAAGTCAAGGGAGAGGTTTGTTTTTACTAACCTTGACCTGGCCCCATACGGGTAAGAGAGGATTTTTAACTAGGAACCTTACTGTCCTCGGCCGTGACTTACAAGTCAAGGGAGAGGTTCGCTTTTACTGACCTCGACCTTGCCCCATAGCGGTAAGAGAAAATTTTTAACTGGGAACCTTACTGTCCTCGGCCTTGACTTACAAGTCAAGGGAGAGGTTTGCTTTTACTGACCTCGACCTTGCCCCATAGGGGTAAGAGAGGATTTTTAACTAGGAACCTTACTGTCCTCGGCCTTGACTTACAAATCAAGGGAGGGGTTCATTTTTACTAACCTCGACCTTGCCCCATAGGGGTAAGAGAGGATTTTTAACTGGAACCGAACTATTTTTAGCCTTGGCGTACTCACACAAGAGGGAGGTTCACTAAGAACCTTACTATTCCCGACCTTGGTGTCTCTGCCCAAGGGAGAGGTTCATTTTACTGCATTGTACAATATTCTTACAAGTATATCTTTTTTAACTAAATTTTTATTGGGTGACCTCGTTAAAAAACCCTGATAAGGGAAAAATAGTGTCCCCTAAAACTGTGTACAATGAAATGATCAATTGAAATAATTAACTAAAATAAAACTTTAAATTTGCTCTGTTCCAAGTTCAAGGAATCGTCCCCGCTTCTAGGGTCTCGAGCTTGTGCGCTCGATTCCCAAGTGCCTTTGTCACACGAAATGGACCAGTCCACTTGGGAGATAACTTGTTTTCTAGCTAGTAGGGGTGGGCCTTCCGCATTACCATGTCGGCGACCTAGAACTGCCGAGGCCTTAACTTGGAGTTGTACTTGTACTCCACCCTTCTCTTCAATGCTTCAGCCTTGATGTGTGTTTCCTCCCTAACCTCATCTAGTAGGTCCAAGTTCACCCTTCTCTCTTCATTTGACTTCTTGGCCACAAAGTTCTGAAAACGTGGTAAACTCTCCTGAATTTCTACTGGAATCATTACGTCTGAACCATACACCAAACTAAAAGGTGTTTCCTTGTTGGCGGATTGGGGAGTGATGTGGTATGCCCACACAATTCTAGCAACTTCCTCTACCCAAGTTCCCTTGGCTTTCTCGAGCCTTCTCTTCAGACCTCTGAGCAGAACTCAGTTGGCAGACTCGACCTGCCCATTTGTCTGGGGGTGCTCGACTGATGTGAACACCAACTTTATCCCAAGCTCTATGCACAACTTGCATAAGTGTTGGCTTGCAAATTGGGTGTCATTATCAGACACCAAGCATTTTGGGATTCCAAATCGGCATACTATGTTCTTCCACACAAAGTGTTGGACCTTGTGGGCTGTGATTTGCACAAACCGGCTCAGCCTCTATCCACTTTGTAAAGTACTCGATGGCAACCACAAGGTACTTCATCTGCTGCACTGATAAAGGGAATGGTCCTAGAATATCGATTCCCCAGGTATGAAACGGCCATGGGCTGTGGATCGATCATAACTCCTTTGGGGGTGCATTGTGCCAGTCAACATGTCATTGGCACTGCTTGCATTGTTGTGCATACCTCGTGCAATCTTCCCTCATGGTTGGCCAGTAGTATCCTATGCGAATGGCTTTTGACGAGAAAGCTTGGCTGCCAATGTGACTCCCACATATCCCTTCGTGGAGTTCTGCCATGATGCATATGCATTGTTCACCACTTACACAAGCCAGGATAGGATGTGTATACCCATGTCTGAACAATTTTCCATCCACAAGGGTATACCTGCTCAAATTTTTCTTGACTATTCTGGCCTCAACAGGTTTTAGTGGGAGCCTCCCGTTGGCCAGGTAACGCTTGTAGGGGGTCATCCAGGTTTCACCTTCTTCTACCAGGAAAACGTGGAACAACTCCCCTCCTGATGTGTTATATGCACTTATCCTAGGTGCCTTCAATGTCTCTTGAGTCAATGACCGATGACTCCTCTTGACACCTTTCGATGTGCTTACCTACTGAACTACTGCTGTGTCACTTGTGGTCGTTCGAGGTGTCCTCAGAGTCTCCTGTATAACTATCCTCTGTTTGTCCCCCTTGCCCGAACTGGCGAGCTTTGCTAGCAAGTCAGCTCGGGCATTCTGTTCCCTGGGGACATGTGTAAGGACCTGAAAAATTAAATTGGAATAAAAGAGTTATATTTTAAATGAACTCCATGCATGTTTTATTTAAAATAAAAAGGGAAGGAAAGTGTAGTTTAGAAGAGTATAAGATTTCCTTGTTAGTACATAATCGCCGGTCGCCTAGACTACACGTCGTCGCCAGGGCGCGAGGCATGCAGACGTCGCCAGGGCGCGATGCATGCGGGCATCTTCCAGGGGGAGACATCGGTCGTCCACCAGGAGAGGTCATCGGTGGATAGTCTTCGTGCGAGAGGTCATCGGTGGATAGTCTTCGCGCGAGAGGTCATCGGTGGATAGTCTTCGCGCGAGAGGTCATCGGTGGATAGCCTTCGCGCGAGAGGTCATCGGTGGATAGTCTTCGCGCGAGATGTCATTCGGTGGATTGTTTTCGCGCGAGGGGTCATCGACGAAAGGTTATCGCGCGATGTCGAGTTGCACACAGAGGGGGTAAGACCCAGACTCCCAGCAGGAAGCGTAGTGCACGCACGCCACGTAGACAAAAAGGGTGGTTCAGAATAGTGACATCAGAATGTTGGCATGCACAGGGGACACTCGCGGTCGTACTGTACAGAGCAGTGGCTGGCATGCACAAGCGACAACAGTGGCAGTACTGTTCAGAGCAGTGGTTGGCATGCACCAGAGACAACAGTGGTCGTACTGTTCAGGGCAGTGGTTCTCAGACTTCTCTGCAGAGTGGGTGGTGGCAGCTGCTTTTGGTGGATAAGTTGGTTTAAGATGCAGAAAACCCACTGCTGAGAGGAAGAAACGTTGCAGCCTTCAAAGAGAGAAAGAGTGAGTTACCTCCCTTCTCCTCCAGTTGCCTCCTTCGCGCTGCGATTCTAGCACCTTCACACGAGAGTACGACGAGCGACATCCACCATTAGAGCACCTGGGCAGTTCTCTGCAAGTCCTTCGACCAGACGCAAAAACAGAGCCAAGGCGTTCTTCAAGCTTTGTTGGGTTTCGGAACTCTAGGTGTTTGCGCAAGTCCAGGTAAGGGAAGCTAGACTTCATTTTCAATACAAGCCATAGTTTAGCTATTTCTGCAGTGAGGGTGACGCGGTCGCCGGTTTTCGTTTTCATCCTTGTAAAATGCTCTGTGCTATGTGTTTGGGCGACGTGGTCGCCGGTTTTAAATGCAGACTTCGAAATACCCTGTTTTTGAACTAGATCGCCGGTTTTGGCGTTGTTTTACGAACTCCCCTGTTTTTGGTGTTGTTTTGAAACTGTTTGAGATGTAAATGTGATATTCGAAAATAAGAACCTTGGATTGAGTTTTGCTGTGATTGAAATCATTCCTTTAAGTGTTATGTGATGTGTTGGATGTGGTGAATGTGGGATCGAGGCATAGTATTTTCAGGAAAGAAAATACCGTGTAAGATCGTGTAGGATGTGCATTGATCGGTGATGTCTATAATGAGATTATCCTGACTCTCCTGAGATAATGGATTCATATAGATGAGGTTATTTAGGCGTTGAGAGTCGAAGGAGGTTCATATGTATGGGTGAGTCGTGTGAAACAGAACGAGCTCGGCCTGTCATATGGATTAACCCTGTCATACTGTGAGAATGGTGAACTTGAGATCGAGAATGTGTTGATGCGCATAGCTGTGGAAACATTACAACAGCTTGTATGACAGGTGCAGAATCTCTGAGTCTAGTCAATGCACGAGTCTTCCGGAAGTAGTGTCAAGTGTCTTGTGTGTTGAGTCAGTGGTGGTCTGACATGTGAAATGAGGAACTTGAAATTGATAGACACTTGGTACAGTTGTGAAATAGAATGACTCTGGAAAATATTGTGAAATGTGTGATTTCTGGGTGATCAGGTGAAGAGTATGAGAAACTTGATAACTTTACGTGAATATCTTGAAATTGTTTACCTTGATTTTATTTTAAGTATCCTTATTTAAACTCTTTTTAAATGTCTAGCTTACCCTGTGTTTTCGTTTGTGTTGTGGCCTTTTCTTAAACCTGTAATGATCGTGTATAATTTACACGGGAGCAGATGATGTTGCAGGAAGTAGAGCTCTTTAGAAAATTGTCGCTGGAAGGAGATCGCCTGTTTTCTTTTCTGTTGGGTGATCGCCCCTCTTGCTGCTTTATAATAGGAGATCGCCCTTCTTATAGGAGATCGCCCTTTTTGCCAGGAGATCGCCTATCTATCTTTTGTATTGTATTTCGTTTACGTTTTTAGTGGAGAAGTGATCGTTTGTATTAAACTCCCTGTGAGGAGAAACTTATTTATTTTATATAAAGATTTTGCTCACTTCAATCTATTTGTCACCTTTATTTTCGTTTTATATTTATTTTCAAAGAAATTTGGCGGGATGTTACAACATGTACCAGATTGAACCTTGCAAAAGCCTCCTTCAAAATCTGAACATACTCCAGGTAAGTAGCCATTTGAGGGTCTTTGGCCTGGTATTCTCCCGTAATCTGCCCTATTACTAACAGGGAATCACTTTTTGCTAGCAAACTCTTAGCGCCCATTTCTTTGGCCAGTAACATTCCTGCAATCAAGGCTTCATACTCAGCTTGGTTATTATTAGCTTTGAAGGCAAAATGTAGAGCCTGCTCGATCAGCAACCTATTTGGCCCTTCCAGAATGACATCAGCCCCACTACCCTGTTGATTGGAGGATCTATCTGCAAAGAGGACCCACCTGAAGTCTGCTTCCTCTTGGTGTGTGGCTACCGAGGAAAGCTCTACCACGAACTCTACATAAACGTGGCCCTTAATAGACCCTCTTGGTTTATACAGAACATCAAATTCTGATAGCTCAACTGCCCATCGCACCATTCTACCCGCCACATTGAGCTTTTGTGCGACCTTGCGAATAGGAAGGTCTGTCATCACTATTACAATGAAACTCTGGAAATAATGGCGGAGCCTTCGTGCTAAGAACACCACCACTAGGGTCACTTTTTTGATGGCCTGATAACGCACCTCTGGCCCCTGCAACACCTTGTTAACAAAGTGTATTGGCTTCCGCACACGATCCTGTTCCTGGATGAGGACCGAACTAATCGCCCGATTTGTGATGGCGAAGTATAAACGAAGTGAAGTGCCCAACTGTGGCTTGTACAACATTGGTGGGCAAGCAAGGTATTCCTTCAACTTGAGAAACGATTCTTCACATTCCTTGGTCCACACGAACCTGTTGTTTCTCTTCAAACACTGAAAGTAGGGATGTCCCTTATCCCCACCTGCTGATACAAATCGGGACAAAGCGGCCATCCGACCTGTCAACTGCTGCACTTCCTTCACCGAGATTGGACTCCTCATGGCTATAATCACAGCGCACTTCTCGGGGTTTGCCTCTATCCCACGCTCAGTGAGTAGGAACCCTAAGAATTTGCCTACCTCTACCCCAAACACACATTTCTTGGGGTTTAACTTCAGTCTGTACCTAGCTATGGTGGTGAATAGCTCTTCCAGGTCAGCAACGTGTTGTTCCTTCTTCAGGGAGGCGACGACCATATCATCTACATATGCCTGCACGTTTCTCCCTATCATAGAGGCAAGTATCCCATCCAGCAATCTTTGATAGGTGGGGCCCGCATTTTTTAGCCCAAAGGGCATCACCTTGTAACAGTAGCAGGAGTGCTCTATCATGAACGTTGTCTTGCACTCGTCCTTACGATGCATCCGGATCTGGTTGTACCCAGAGAAGGCATCCAGAAAGCTGAGGAGTCTGCAGCTCAACGCGCTGTCCACTAGAGCATCATTGCTTGGCAGGGGGTATGAATCTTTTGGGCAAGCTTTGTTTAAGTCCGTGAAGTCTACACACATCCTCCACTTGCCATTGGACTTCCTGACTAACACCACGTTGGCCAGCCACTCAGGGTATTGGATTTCTCTTATGTGACCAACGTCCAGCAACTTCTAGGACTCCTGTCAAATGACTAGTCATCGGTCATCATTGAACTTTTTGCGCCTCTGACAAACAGGTCGGACCTGGGGGTCCATGGTGAGGTGATGGCACAAAAAATTTGGGTCAATACCTGGTATTTAGGGTTTAGGGTTTAGGGTCAGACCACGCAAAGGCGTCCATATATCATGATAACACCTCGGTGACCTGGTCATATGCTTCTTGGTTAAAGGACCTACTGAGTCTGAACTTCCTTCCCCTGATCTCCCTCTCTATTATCTCTTCTGTGGGTTCTGGTCGTCTCTCCTGAGAGCTCTCAGCACGGACGATCCCTCCTCCACTTGGGGGTTGGCAGGTGACAGTGCACACCCCTCTCTTTGTCTTAAGGCTATTTTCATAGCACTTCTTTGTCGTCTTTTGGTATGACTTGATGATGATCACAATCCCGTCAAGGGAGGGCAGCTTCATCTTCATATGCCTCGACGAGGCTATGGCTCCCAATCTGTTCAAAGCAGGTCTACCCAAAAGGATATTATAAGCGAAAGGGGCATTAACTACAAGGTACCTGATATTAACTGTGCGGGATGTGGTGCCGTTAGTAATGGTTGTCCTCAGCTCTATATGGCCCCTCACCTCTACCTGATCCCCTGCGAAACCATATAAACAACCGTCGTAGGGTCTCAACTGGTCGGGCAATAGTTGTAACTTATTGAAGGTCGACTAGAACATCACATCTGCTGAGCTTCCCTGGTCAACAAGGACTCGATGCACTTTCTCTTCCTATTGTTACCACTAAGATTACCATCGGGTCGTTATCGTGGAGGACAACGTCAACCCGATCAACCTTTATAAAGGTAAGATCGGGCTTAGGGAACTGGTCTGACTCCCCTTCCTCTACCATCATCACTCCCCTGGCATACCTCTTTCGTTAGGAGGTCGTGCATCCTCCTCCTGAGAAACCCCTGGAGATAGTGCTGATCTCCCCGTGGATTGGTATCTCATGCCCCTAGTCTCCTGCTGGGGCTGCCGTTGTCTGGTCTCCCTGCCTCTCCTGTAGGATTTCTTGCAAAAAATTATTCCTTACCAATTCATCTAACTGGTGTCCCAGCGCTAAACAGTTGCGCAGGCTGTGGCCAAACACCTGGTGGAACTCACACCACGTGTCCTTGTCGGGCCCTAGTTTCTTGTTAGTCTTCGGGGGCGACTTTAGCCTGTTTGCCACCTCGGGAATGATGATCAACTCTTTAAGGTCTACTCTGAAGCTGTGTCTGGTAGGCTTGGTTTGAGGCTTCTTTGGCTCATATGGCGTAGATTTAGCCTTCTTTCCCGTCGTGGCCTCATGCACCCTGATAGGCTGACTACGACCTGTCGCACGAGGTTTAGTTGGGTCGACCCTCATGCGCTTCTCTGTTACCTCTTCTTCTGCACCGTTGTGGGCCACAGCTTGGCGACAGATCTCACTGAATGTCTTTGGCCGACATCTGATCAAGGAATCGCTGAAGGGTCCTGGTAAGATCCCCTTCTCAAATGCGTGCACCATCACAGCCTCGTCTTTAGTGTGCAGTTTCACCACGAGTGCCCTAAACCAGTTAAGGAAGTCCTTCAATGGTTCTCCCTGGTATTGCTTCACATCGAAAAGATCGAAGGAAACGGGAGGGGGAGCCTAGTTGATGATGAACTGCTTCTTGAATAGCGTCGAGAACTGATCAAACGATGTGATGTGTCCAATGTCCGAGGACTGGTCAATACAAAGACAAAAACATGTTTGTAAATAAATTGGGCTCACTTTGGGGGTCCAAATAGCAAAATAGGCTAAGTTAGGTTCACATAGTATAAAACAGAGTGTCCTTAGCGAAATGGGCTTGTACCAAGTCCACTTTTTCAAGACAAGGCACCTAGAATTAGGATTTTTAACCTACCTTCTAAAAGCTATGCCTAAAGGTGTAGTTTTGACCATGGTCAACACCCTAGGCAGCCCCTCTCCCTTGCCATTTATACCCTTCACACATCTTGCCCAGCAAGGCACCCTTTCCTATAAATAGGGTGTATTGCCTCATGTATTTTCACATTGAAATTTAAAGTAAAGAAACTCTGCTGGAATGAATTTGTGAGTCTGAGTACTCTGAGTTATTTGGGTCTTATCTTAGGTGGGTAATATCCCAAGTGGCGGCTCTGGGTCTTATCTTGGGTGGGTAATATCTCAAGTGGCGACTCTTTCACCACTCATCTTGGAGACCCTCTGCTCCAAGTGGTGTGACTTCCTTTCTCACCATAAGCTCTATTCATCTCTTCCTCCTTTTACTTTCTTTTAATGCCTTCCATTAACTTCCTTCATCTATATTCATAATTTTCTTTTAATTGTTGGTCCTCTTCATCTCTTTGTCTTTATTTTCTGCCCCTCTTTGCATCATCCACACCATATATCTGTGTTTTTCTCTTTTCCCTTCTAAAGTGAACCTTCACACTTACTTAACCACTTGGTTAAGTTCGTGTCCAATGGGAATCTTCTTAGGGTTCTCACTTCAAATTGCTAAATCAAAAATCTTAAACAAATAGCAACCAATAAAATGTGCAATCCTAAACTCAACTCACATCATGTGGTATTCAGAGCATGGTTATTTTATGCTTATTTTCTTTTAGTTGATTTTGGCCCTTTATTTTCTAGCACATTTAAATTCTTGCTTTTACCTTCAAGCAAATTCTATTCTGCTTTTAAATTCTTGTCATCTACAATTCCGCAATTTTTTAATTAAGCACTTTAAATTCTGCTTTTGAATTTTATTTTGATGTCAATTTTTTTCCTTACATCTTTTGCTTGAGTCTTATGTTCTTAGTGTTTTAGGAGTCTTAATTCCTTTCTACTTGTTTTATTTTAATTATAAAGAGCTAAAAACAAATTAGAAGTGGTTTTAGTAGTGGTTGATTTAATTCCAAACATAGAATGCAAGTGTTCTTAAGATTTGAATCCAAACCCAACATCTTTTTTGGAAAAGTGAAAAGTGGAATGACATCAAAATATGCATGCGAAAAGGATATGGAACTTTTGAATCCATAAAAACAAAGACAAAAGAGTTTGAGAAGCATTCACTTTTCAACTTTTAAATTTCTAAAGAGGATTCTAAGATATGGCAAATTGTGTTCATACTTGTGGAATTTTATCCTTCTTGCTTTTACAATTTCTAAGAAAATTAAAACTTCATAGTTAAACGTTTAAGTAAGTTTCTTTGAGTCTTCATTTGTGCTTTTCTTGTTCGTCCTCTCAAAGTTTTGTCACTATCTTTTTCCCATTTGGTTTTTCTTTCTTTCTTTTCATCTTTTCTTACTTGTCTTTCATATTTTCTTAAGTTTTGCTGTGGGGATCTTTGGTGAGCAAGTGTAAGAGCTTTGTCATCTTTCCTTGAGGTGTTGCTACCAGGTGTAGACCTTGGTTTTTAAAGTGCAAATCTTTCTTGAGTGCATAACTTTGAAGAAAGGCACCATCAACACCCACCACCAGAGCCTTCTTTTCCTTTTGTAAAGTTACCTAGTTTTAGTGGAGATAGTGACCTAAATGTATATATAGGATGGGAAACTAAAGTAGAACAAATATTTAATGTGTATGAGGTCGAAGAGGACCAAAAAGTTAAGTTAGCTTCCCTAGAATTCATAGATTATGCCATGCAGTGGTGGCATCAAATTGTAATGGACATTGGTTTGAACAAGAGGCCAGTCATGGTCTCTTTGTATGATTTAAAAGAATGCATGCGTGTGCGGTTTGTTCCTCCTCACTATAGGAAGGAACTTTTGTTGAAGCTCCAACGGCTTCAACAAGGACCTAGGAGTGTAAATGAATACTTCAAAGATTTAGAAGTAACTTTGACAAAGATTAATATGCATGAAAATGAAGAGTCAAAGATTGCTAGATTTGTGAGTGGATTAAGAAGAGAAATTCAAAAATGTTGTAGAACTTTATGAGTATACATCTTTGGAAAAATTGGTTCACCTAGCCATCAAGGTTGAATCACAACTTTTTAAGAAAATATCTTTCAAACATACTCATAATGATGGCTTCTATGATAATCCTTCCAAAGAATCTACCCCACAAACTTCTAAAAATCATTCTCCTTCTAGGACTCAATCGCCAACCAAAACCTTAAGTACCCAATGTTTTAAATGTTTAGACTTTGGGCACTTAGCTGCCTGTACCGACCAGTCCTCAGACACCGAGAACAGCTAGTAATGGTGAGCCACATCATCTGGGTCCCACAGCATGGGCCAGTACCACGCGAGCTGGGTCCCACAGGTAGCATGGACTAGTGGGCTGATTAGTCATCAGCATGTCGATCACCAGAGTGGAACAATGTATCCTCGTCACGCAACGGGGTGACAAGTCCTCAGCAACAGAGTAGGACGAGGTGACATCGGTCTTGGGTGTTTTGAATAGCAGAACTAGACCATAGAAGGGGGTCCTGAGAGAAGACCAGTTATCAGTAAAATGTCCAGAGGTAGGGAGAGGCCTAGTTCACGAAGCATCCATGCGTGTGGCAAGGAAAGCGTAGTTAGGTGCAGAGTCTTGAAGGGTTTGAGTGCCCATCAGGATTAGGGTTTCCAAGTAAGGCTACATGCATGGCACATGAACAGTGAGGGCACTACCAGGACAGATAGCCCTAGAGTTTAGGTGCACGAGGGGGTACCCAGGTGGCCATCCTGTTAGGATTTGCACTCCAGTTAAGGGAAGCCTTACGCGCTAGATTACCCTAAGACTAGGTAATAGCGGCGCAAGGGTATTCCTGTAGAAACCCTAAATATGGGTAGCAGCGCAGAGGAAACCCTAGACTATATAAATGGTAGTAAAACACTTGACAAAGATATGCAGTTTTTAGACCTAAACTAAGATACTCTATACACTTGGTGTGCTTGCCCCAGTATTGACTTGAGTGTCAGAGTGCAAATGGCCTCTAGGGCGCCCCTTCTGTCTTTGCAGGTGCAGGTTGTTTCGATCCGGTGAAGCATTACCTAAGGAGAGGGAAGGAGGCGCGAGATTGTCGTAGAGTCAACCAGCAAGAACACTGGCAATTGTCCAAACAAAAGGACCACGATGGTTAAAGGGGGGCTAGTTGTAAGTGACCACAGTGAAAATGAATGTGAGATACCTTGTGAAGGTGACTTATTGTTGGTAAGGTGAATGTTGGTAACAATTCCAAAACCTTTGGATGAAGCACTCCTAATGTCTACGTGTCGCGCATGCAGAACGTTCATGCTGGGAGCCTGGGTTCCACCTTATCTGTGTGAAACACGACATCGCGCGATAACCTTCCACCGATGACCGCTCACGTGATGACTATCCACCGATGTCTCATCCTGGCGAACGACCGATGTCTCTCCCTGGAAGACGACCGATGTCTCTCTCTGGAAGACGACCGATGTCTCGCCCTGGCGATGCCCGCATGCCTCGCGCCCTGGCGATGTCCGCATGTCTCGCGCCCTGACGATGCCCGCATGTCTTGCGCCCTGGTGATGCCCGCATGTCTCTCGCCCTGGCGATGCCCGCATGCCTCGCGCCCTGGCGATGCCCGCATGCCTCGCGCCCTGGCGATGCCCGCATGCCTCGCGCCCTGGCGATGCCCGCATGTCTCGCGCCCTGGCGATGTCCGCATGTCTCGCGCCTTGGCAATGTCCGCATGTCTCGCGCCCTGGCGATGCCCGCATGCCTCGCGCCCTGGCGATGCCCGACGACACATCGCCACGCCTTGCTGAAGGTTCTTCATCCCACTATGTTACATCCAAGGTATCATCTCCACATGACTTGGTGACGTCGGTAGCTTCACATTTCCAAGAGTAGATCAGCACTACTCCTCGTGCGCCCATGCATGCAACACTAAGGACGATTTCTTATGCTCAAGCATAGAGCTTCGCATGCACAGCGTATCTAAGGCTTAACCCACACCTTGATACGCGTGGTTTTTGGAACCCACTATGGTTGATCCAATATCTTGACCACATACTGAGTGCACTTTCGGCGATCATGTGCACCATAGGCGATTGGCGATCATGTACACTACAGGCGATTGGCATTCATGTGTAGTCTAGGCGACAGGCGATTATGTACTAACCAGGCGATCTCATAGTCTTCTAAGCTACACTTTCCTTCCTTTTTATTTTAAATAAAAACATACTTAGAATTCATTTAAAATATATTCCTTTTATTCCAATTTAATTTTACAGGTCCTTACACAAGTCCTCATAACTTTTGCTATAGGAAAGTATAAAGATGAGGTTTTATGTGATGTTGTGCCAACGGAAGCAACACATATTCTATTGGGAAGGCCTTGGCAATATGATAGACAAGTTTTACATGATGGGCATACCAATAAAATGTCTTTCAACTTCCAAGGGCATAAGGTTATCTTAAAACCCCTCTCTCCCAAAGAAGTTCATGAGGACCAAATAAAAATGAAAACCAAAAGAGAAAATGAAACAAGAGAGGAAAGTAAAATGGGTCTCAACATCTCATCTCACGGTATCAAAACAATAATGTTGACCCACACAAAACTAACTATGCCTCCTAGGTATACTTCCTCCTTCTCTTTTTCATTGCTTGATAATTCTAAATACTTGACATATTGGGTAAAGAAGTTTAGTGTTGAAATTCAAACACGTCCTAAAGGTTCTCACCTTCTAAGAGGATTTCCAACATAACATCATGTCATCCCCAAATATTCATTCCAAACATTGCTTGTATCTAGAACTTACCCATATGAACTCCTAAAGCTTCATGAACATAAGTTTACTTCACATACCACACCTCGCACTATCTTATATGTGAATAAACTGACTATGTTATTTATAGGAGTTCTAAATTCGAGGTCAAATTCTATCCAACTTGGGGGGCATGATACAATCCAAGTAGCCAAGATGATGACCAAGGACTCAAGAGACAATTCACACTGTGAGCAGTCTTCTCAGCAATCAAGTCAAGACCCCACCAAAGATCAGACGAACCTCACCAGAAGAAGAACCGGGCATAGACAAGAACACCAAATGTTCTTTCTTCTGGTCTTTTTAAAAAAAGACAAAAACATGTTTGTAAATAAATTGGGCTCACTTTGGGGGTCCAAATAGCAAAATAGGCTAGAGTAGGTTCACATAACATAAAAGGGAGTGTACTTAGCGAAATGGGCTTGTACCAAGCCCACTTTTTCAAGACAAGGCACCTAAAATTAGGGTTTCTAACCTACCTTCTAGAAGCTATGCCTAAAGGTGCGGTTTTGACCATGGTCAACACCCTAGGTAGCCCCTCTCCCTTGCCATTTCTACCCTTCACCTATCTTGCCCACCAAGGCACCCCTTCCTATAAATAGGGTGTCTTGCCTCATGTATTTTCACATTGAAATTTAAAGTAAAGAAACTCTGCTGAAGTGAATTTGTGAGTCTAAGTACTTTCAGTTATTTGGGTCTTATCTTGGGTGGGTAATATCCCAAGTGGCGGCTCTGGGTCTTATCTTGGGTGGGTAATATCTCAAGTGGCGACTCTTTCACCACTCATCTTGGAGACCCTCTGCTCCAAGTGGTTTGACTTCCTTTCTCACCATAAGCTCTCTTCATCTCTTCCTCCTTTTACTTTCTTTTAATGCCTTCCAATCACTTCCTTCATCTATATTCATAATCGTCTTTTAATTGTTAGTCCTCTTCATCTTGTTGTCTTTATTTTCTGCCTCTCTTTGCATCATCCTCACCATATATCTGTGTTTTTTCTCTTTGCCCTTCTGAAGTGAACCTTCACACTTACTTAACCACTTGGTTAAGTTCGTGTCCAGTGGGAATCTTCTTAGGGTTCTCATCTTAAATTGCTAAATCAAAAATCTTAAACAAAGAGCAACCAATAAAATGTGCAATTCTAAAATCAACTCACATCAGAAACTCTCCTTGAGTGATTAGTGAGCTTTGTCTCCTAAATATTTTTGGGTCTTCTCTTGAGAGCATTGCACCTCAAGTGGTAGCTCCTCACCACTCATCTTGGAAGCATCCACCATTCCAAGTGGAATGATTCCTTACTCCATCTCCATAAGCTTTCTTCATCTCTTCACCTTTTTTCTTCCTTCTCTTTGCACCATTTTTCTTCCATTCTTTATGTTATTGTGTTCTCTTTTCCTTATATGATTTTCATTTCCGCCATCATCATCTAAATCACCATATAATTGTGTTTTTCTCTTTGCCCTATATAAGTGAACCTTCATACTTACTTAACCACTTGGCTAAGTTCATGTCCAGTGGGAATCTTCTTTAGGTTTCTCACCATATTTTGCTCCAAACAAAATCTCATAAACAAAGTGCAACCCATAAAATGTGCAATCTTAAAATCAACTCACATCATGTTGACATTTAGCAATAGTGGGTGTAAAATTCGGATCCTATTTAGAAATCTCAAGTATGTTTTCAAATCCAAGAATTTGCGCTCCAAGTTTAGAAAAGATGGCATGTCTCTTAGATAGAGCATCTGCCACAATGTTTGTACTACCCTTCTTGTATTTGATAATGTTTTTGCCGGTTGACCCTCCTGCCAGTTGACTCTATGACACTCACATGCCTCCTTTCCTCACCTTGGATTATGCTTTGCTGTCTCGAAACAATCCGCACCTGCAAGATAGAAAGGGGCGCCCTAGAGCCCGTTTGCACTCCGACGCTCAAGTCAAAAACTGGGCAAGCACACCAAGTGTATTTAGTATCTGTGTTAAGTGTAGAAACTACGTACGTTTGCGAAGTATTTTACTACCCTTTATATAGTCTAGGGTTTCCTCTGCGCCGCTACCCATATTTAGGGTTTACAGGAATACCCTTGCGCTGCTATCATCCAGGCTTAGGGTAATCTAGCACGTAAGGTTTCCTTAACTAGAGTGCAAACTCTAACAGGGTGGCCACCTGGGTACCCCCTCGTGCACCTAGTCTCTGGGGCCACCTGTCCCTGGAGTGCCTTCACTGTTCACGTGCCATGCATGTAGCCTCACTGGAAAACCCTAGTTCTAATGAGTACTCAACCCCTCAGGACTCTGCACCTAACTGTGCTTTCCCTACTACATGCATAGACACTTCGTGACTTAGGCCTCTCCTTACTTCTAGGCATTCTCTGATAACTGGTCTTCTCTTAGGACCCACATCAGATGCTTTAGTTCTGTTATTCAAAACACCCAAGACCGATGTCACTTCGTCCTACTCTGTCGCCGAGGACACATCATCCTGCTAAGTGACGAGGACACATCAGTCCACTCTGGTGATCGACACGCTGATGACTAATCATCCCATCAGTCCCTACTGCCTGTGGGACCCAGCCCACGTGGCTCTGGCCCATGCTGTGGGACGCAGCTGACGCGGCTCACCCTTACTAGCTGTTCTTGGTGTCCGAGGACTGGTCGGTACACAAGCCCCCCAGTCTCGAGCTGTTAACTTGTTTAGTGAAGAGACTAAGTCATCGGCTCGGGCGACCTACGTGGCACTGAGCGAAAGGACATGAACAGTATGCTGAAGGGACATCTCACCAACCCCCTTTTAATCTGTGGACACGTGGCTAGATCAAGGGTTAAGGTTTCTTAACGTTTGCGCTTCCTTGGCTACGTTAAACCCTTTCAAAACCCCGCGCCTCTATACTGTTTCATCACTTTCCACTCAAGCCTCCATACTTTCTAACATCTCTCGCACGCTTCTGTTCTACTCCAACCCTCGCAACTCCTCATCCTCGCTTACTAAAAAGGTATGGTTTTTAATATTCTTCTCGCCTTTGTTTTATGATTCCGCTACCCTTTTCATGTCATATTTGCACTGGGTCTGTTTATGATTTCTGGATTTTAGGGTTTCTGTTCTTCTTTCTTGCTTTTGCTCTTCTTCTGTGAGTCTTTGCCCGCCATTTTTCATGCCATTACTTTCTTCTAAACCCTTTTTTCCTTCTTCATGCCTCTCATTTGTTTTAGATTCGAGATGGCCAGAACCAAAACCACCTCCAACCCTCCTCCAGTCGTTGACTAGAGGGCCCTCTACCCCTGGGCGTCTGAGGATCTCCTTGCTGAGACCTCAAAACTTACTTCCAATGAAGATTGGAGGAAGCATAAAGATGACGAGAACGAGATTAAAGGGCGCGTCTTCGGCAAAGAGAGCGACGCGTACGTCTCGGTTCGACCCTGTACCAAGGGTGAACCTGTATGTGCTGACGATCGATGCAACGACGGGGAGCCCTTCTTCTTTTTGTACGCCACCATCTTTAAGAGGGTTAAGGCTCATCTGCCCTTCACCGGATTCGAGAGGGCTCTGTTCATCGAGCAGAATGTGGCACCTGCCCAGCTGCACCCCGAGGGCCTTCATCAGGGCCTTCTCCATACTCTGCAACAACCTAGGGTTTACTCCCTCGGTGGATGTATTCCTATACTTCTTCGAGGCGAAGAGCCCTGGGAAAAGGCTTTGGGTAAGCCTTAATGGAGTGGCGGGGAGGGTTCTGCTAATCTTCTTCTCGCAGTCATACAAGGGCTTCAAGGGGAAGTTCTTTCGAGTCTGCTGCAACTCATACGACTCCACCATGCTCGATGGGTTCCCATTATATTGGGTGGAGAAGTTGAAGTTTAAGAAGCCTCGCGGACTCGAGGAGCTGACGCCCTTTGACCGTGATGTGTGCCAACTCCTCTTCAATTGGGGTGTGGTGTTCGACACCACCCAGCTGATTAGGCACGAATATGATGCTGAAACCCTTAGCGTCTATATCAGTATAATTGCCTTCATCTCATATCCGTCAACACTTGTGTTTTCTGCATGCCACTTCTTACTCTTTACTTGTTGTTCATCACAGATATGGTATTGGACGTTGAGAAGAAGAAGAAGAAGAGGCTAGTCGCCTTGTTGGATCGCCGCACAGCAGGTGGCTCATGCCCTACTGGCCCTTCTGCACCTGTCGCGGCTTCCCTAGGCCCCACTTCTGATAAGTTGAAGAGGGCAGCTGCAGTAGTAATCTCTGAACACATGGACACATGCTCCGGCCTCGTTTTCAAGAGGAAAAGGGTGGAGGCTGCTGCGAAGACCGCTTCTGCAACAGAGGGGCAACCTCCATCTTTTAAGGAGCACCCTCCTAGTGCCTCATCTCCCCCCGAGCCACTCCTGGCACTCGAGGGTGGAGGAGAGAGTGCCCCTCCAACCAACCAGGCACCTCCTGCCCCCGAACTCCCTCCTCTCCTCCAGCGGACCCTCGCTCACATGCCTGGCAAAGAAGCGATGGAGGCCATGGACAGGGACTCACTAGGGGACCTCATTAGTAACGGCCTTGGTGAGTTCCATGTCGCCTCCAACTTCCTGCTGGTCAAGGGGAAAGCTGAGGCAGAGCAGCAAGAAAAGGTAGCCAAACTGGAGAAAGAGCTAGAGCAAAAGAAAGATTTGGAGCTCCAAGTTCAACTGGCTGCCAAGCGCGAGACTGCTCTGAACCAAGAGCTGGGCAGTCTTCGCCAATCAGAGAAGAAGACCAAGAAGCTCCTATTCTCCAAGAGGCAGGAGGCCCTCCAGCTTCAGGCCAAAATCCTCCCCCTCCGCAATAAAGTCATCGATCTGGAAGAGCAGTTGGAGGGGGCTCAAGCTAAGATGACCAAGCTGGAGGAAAGGGCTACCAGTCGAGAAGTTCAGCTAGGTAAAGTCGAGGAAGAGTTTGCCCAACAAGCCAAGCTATTCAAGAAGACTAAGGCGGAACTAACTAAAGACGCCGCCGATGCCTATGGGGAGGGGTTTGGCGATGCCCTTGCTCAGGTTGCCTGCGCGCATCCTGAGATGGACCTTTCGCCCTTCTCTATGTCCATGTAGGTAGTCGACGGGCAAATAATGCCCAAATAGGTCTCTTGGATAGCTTTATCTGTAGCTGAACTTCTTGTAACTATCTTGTGTAATTATTCTTCCAATGCAATTAATACATTTACTTGGCTTACATACTTGTCTGACTTTATGCATCAATTTACTTGTATTGGTATCTCTATTACTATCTGACTGCTTTGGCATACTTGATTAAGCTTTCTAGGTTAAGCTCTCTCTTCAGTATAGACTCAATCCATAGGTAGCACGCTTAACTCGGCCAAGTCGTTGTGAGCCTTGCTTTTCATTAGGATAGGAGATTATACCGCGAGTAAGACTTCATAAGAACATCTCTGCCGAAAAGTACCTCACCTATATCGTTATCACCCATATCTCTTTACCCCTGTGAGGATTCCAATGCCGATCTGTATGCACTTGACCCCTCCTTGCTCGAGGCAGTGGAGGAAGCTAACGAGTTTCCACTGACCACTCATCGCTCTTAGGCGAGGGTGGACTTCACTGGTGAACCTTTTGTTTGAATTGGGAGTTCTCACTCGAAGAGGAGGTGTTCTCTACGAACCTACCTTCCAACTGTCGAGACTTCTAACCCCAAACGAAAGGTTCGAACTGACCTCACATCGCTCATAGGCAAAGGAGGATTTAACTGGGTGAACCTTTCTGTTCAAGTTAGGAGTTCTCACTCGAAGAGGAGGTGTTCCTTACAAACCTACCTTCCTACTTACGAGACCTCCAACCCCAAATGACAGGTTCGAGCTGACCTCTGATCGCTCATAGGCGAAGGAGGATTTAACTGGGTGAACCTTTCTGCTCAAGTTGGGAGTTTTCACTCGAAGAGGAGGTGTTCCTTATGAACCTACCTTCCTACTTACGATACCTCTAACCCCAAACGACAGGTTCGAACTGACCTCACATTGCTCATAGGCGAAGGAGGATTTAATTGGGTGAACCTTTCTATTCAAGTTGGGAGTTCTCACTCGAAAAGGAGGTGTTCCTTACGAACCTACCTTCCTACTTGCGGGACCTCTAACCCCAAATGACAGGTTCGAACTGACCTCACATCGCTCATAGGCGAAGGAGGATTTAACTGGGTGAACCTTTCTGCTCAAGTTGGGAGTTTTCACTCGAAGAGGTGTTCCTTACGAACCTAACTTCTTACTTACGAGACCTCTAACCCTAAATGACAGGTTCAAACTGCATTGTTCAAATACATTCAAAGACATATCTTAACTGAAAATTTTATTGGGTGACCTCATTAAAAACCCTTAAAAGGGAAAAAAGAGTGTCCCCTAAACTGTGTACAATGTTACATAGTTTTAACTGAAATAAAACTTCAGGTGAGTCGCATTCCATGTACGAGGAATCGAACCACCTTCTAGAGTCTCAAGCCTATACGCTCCATTTCCCAGGGCCTCTATCACTCTAAAGGGACCAGTCCACTTAGGGGATAGCTTGTTCTCTATTTGGTAGGGAGATGCCTTCCGCATCATTAGGTCGGCGACCTAGAACTGCCGAGCTCTCAACTTGGAACTATGCTTGAGCTCAACCCTCCTTTTCAACGCCTCAGCTTTGATTCCTGCCTCTTCCCTAACTTCATCCAAGAGATCTAAATTCACCTTCCTTTCCTCATTGGATTCCTCAGCCACGAAGTTCTGGAAACGTGGTAAGCTCTCCTGGATCTCCACTGGGATCATGGCGTCTGAACCGTACACCAAGCTGAAAGGGGTCTCCTTGGTGGTAGACTGCGGAGTGGTATGATAGGCCATACAATTCTGGGAACCTCCTCCGCCCAAGTTCCCTTCGCCTTTTCCAGCCTTCTCTTCAGCCCTCTGAGTAGAACTCAGTTGGCTGACTCGACCTGTCCATTAGTCTGAGGGTGCTCGACTGATGCGAACACCTGCTTGATTCCCAACTCTCTGCATAACTTCCCCAACTGTTGACTTGCAAACTGGGTGCCGTTATCAGACACCAAGCGCTTGGGTATGCCAAAGCGGCACACTATACTCTTCCACACGAAGTGCTGGATCTTGTGGGCTGTGATTTATGCTATGGGCTAAGCCTCGATCCACTTCGTGAAGTATTCTATGGCGACCACAAGGTACTTCATCTGCCGCACAGCCAAAAGAAAAGGCCCCAGGATGTCAATTCCCCAGGTGTGTAATGGCCAAGGGCTGTATATAGATCTGAGCTCCTCTTGAGGCGGCTTGTGCCAATCTGCATGTAGCTGACACTGCTTGCACTGCTGCGCATACTTCGTGCAATCTTCCCATTTGTCGGCCAGTAATACCCTACTCGAATGGCCTTTGATGCCAAAGCGCGACCTCCTATGTGACTCCCACATATTCCTTCATGGAGCTCTACCATTATACGCACACACTGCTCACCATGCACACACACCAGAATGAGGTGTGTGAACCCGGGCCTATACAGCTCCCCATCAATGAGTGTGTACTTAGTTGAGTTCTTCTTCACTTTCCTCGCCTTTGTCGGCTCCATGGGCAACATCCCATCAGCCAAGTAGCGCTTGTAGGGCGCCATCCATGTTTCCTCATTCTGCAACAAGCATACCTGTGGCGACGTCTCCTCCAGTGCCACATATGCGTTAACCCTTGGCTTCTTCAAAGTTTCTTGGGTCAACGACTGATGACTCCTCCTCCCACCGTCTGTCTGGCTGATTTAGTGGACACCTACTAAGTTATCAGCTGTGTAGGTGCAAGGTGATCTCAGGGTCTCCTGGATGACCATCCTTTGCCTGCGCCCCTTGCCCGAGCTTGCTAGTTTTGCCAACAAGTCAGCTAGGGCATTCTGATCTCTAGGCACATGCACCAATTCAAAATCTGCGAAGGAACTCTTCAACATCTGGACATACTCTAGGTAGGAGGCCATTTGGGGATCTTTGGCTTGATACTCTCCCGTCACCTGACCTGTGACCAATAAGGAGTCACTCTTCGCCAAAAGACTTTGTGCTCCCATCTCCTTAGCCAACAACATTCCAGCTATTAGAGCCACATACTCAGCCTGGTTATTGCTAGCCTTGAAGGCAAATCGTAGGGCTTGCTCAATCAACAACCCCTTTGGTCCTTCCAAGATCACCCCAGCTCCACTTCCTTGCTGATTGGAAGACCCATCTACTGAGAGCACCCATCTGAAGTCAGGTCCATCCTGCTGGGTTTCTACCGAGGACATCTCGGCTACGAAGTCAGCATAAACTTGGCCTTTAATTGGGCCTCTGGGCTCCTACTGTATGTCAAACTCAGATAACTCCACTGCCCATTGCACCATCCTCCCTGCTACATCTGGCTTCTGCAAGACCTTTTGGATGGGTAGGTCTGTCATCACCACCACAGTAAAGCTCTGAAAGTAATGGCGAAGCCTACGCGCAGAGAACACCACAGCCAATGCCTCATTTTCTATGGCCTGGTACCTCACCTCGGGCCCTTGCAGCACCTTGCTAACAAAGTAGATAGGCTTTTGGCTCTGGTCCTGCTCTTGCACCAAAACTGAACTCACTGCCATTTCGGTGACTGCAAAGTACAAGCACAATGGATTGCCGATCTGTGGTTTGCACAGCACTGGCAGGCTGGTCAGATATTGTTTCAGCTTGAGGAATGCTTCTTCACACTCCTTGGTCCATAAGAACCTACTGTTCCTCCTCAAGCGTTGAAAATAAGGGTGGCCCTTATCGCCCCCCGCTGACACAAACCTGGAAAGAGCAGCCATTCGACCTATCAGTTATTGCACTTCTTTGACCGACGTCGGGCTCCTCATGGCTAATATTGCCGCACACTTGTCTGGATTGGCCTCGATTCCTCGCTCGATGTGCAAGAAACCGAGAAAATTGCCTGCTTCCACCCCAGAGACACACTTCTCTGGATTCAGCTTCAACCCATACTTAGCTATTGTGGTGAATAGCTCCTCCAAATCAGTGATGTGCTGATCTCTCACCTGGGACGTCACCACCATATCATCCACGTAGGCTTGCACGTTGCGCCCTACCATGGGTGCAAAGACCTTGTCCATCAGCCTTTGGCAGGTGGCGCCTGCATTCTTCAACCCAAATGGCATGACTGTGTAACAATAGCAGGACAGCTCAATCATAAACGCTGTCTTGCTCTCGTCTATTGGGTGCATCTTGATCTGGTTATAACCGGAAAAAGCATCCAAGAAGCTGAGCAACTTGAACCCCGAGGCATTATCTACCAGTGCATCAATACTCGGCAAAGGGTAAGAATCCTTTGGACACGCCTTATTGAGGTCAGTGATGTCAACACACATCAGGTAGGTGGCGCCTGCATTCTTCAACCCAAATGGCATGACTGTGTAACAGTAGCAGGACAGCTCAGTCATAAACGTTGTCTTGCTCTCGTCCATTGGGTGCATCTTGATCTGGTTATAACCGGAAAAAGCATCCAAGAAGCTGAGCAACTTGCACCCCGAGGCGTTATCTACCAGTGCATCAATACTCGGCAAAGGGTAAGAATCCTTTGGACACGCCTTATTGAGGTCAATGAAGTCCACACACATTCGCCACTTCCCATTGGCCTTCTTCACCAACACCACATTCGCTAGCCACTCAGGGTATTGGATTTCTCGTATGTGACCATCCTTGAGTAGCTTTTGTGTCTCTTCCTTGATCACCTGTCTCCTTTCTTCATTGAATTTCCTCCTCCTCTGACGGACAGGTCTGACTTGGGGATTCAACACAAGGCAATGACACAAAAAATCTGGGTCAATGCCTGGCATATCTGAGGCAGACCAAGCGAAAGCGTTTAAATGTCGCTCTATGACCCTTGCTACTTGGTCCTGTGTATCTTGGTAAAGGGATTTGCCAAGTTTGAACAGTCTGCCTCCAATCTCCCTCTCTACTACCTCCCCCGTTGGTTCAGGTCGTCTCTCTCGGGCGACCTCTGCTCGTGTGACCTCAACATCTCCTCGGGGCAGGTCAGTATCAGCGCACTCTCCACCCGGTGGATCGGTGCAAATTCCCCTTCTCGTCTTGAGGCTGTTCTCGTAGCATTTCTTAGCCTCCTTCTGATCTGACCTGATGGTGATCACCACACCTTCCATCGAGGGCAACTTCATCTTCATATGCCTCGTCGACGCTACGGCCCCCAGTCTATTCAAAGCTGGCCTGCCCAACAGCATGTTGTAGGCTGATGGGGTGTTCACGACTAGATACTTGATGTTCTCGGTGCGGGAGGCCACCCCATCAGTGAAAGTGGTCCTCAGCTCTATATATCCTCGCACCTCGACCTGGTCACCTGCGAACCCATACAAGCAGCCAGTATAAGGCCTTAGCTGATATGGGGACAGCTGCAACTTGTTAAAGGTCGACCAGAATATCACATCGGTCGAACTCCCTTAATCGACGAGGACCCGGTGCACCCTTCTTCCCACAGTAACCACCGATATCACCACTAGATCATTGTCATGGGGAACAATGTCCAGACGATCTGCCTTCGTGAATGTGAGGTCGATATCTGGGAAGTGGTCTTCCTCACATGTTTCCACCGCCATCACAGATCGCGCATACTTCTTGCGCTGCGACGAGGTGCACCCCCCGCCTGAGAATCCACCCGCTATGGTGTGGATCTCACCATGTATGGGCACTTCGTGCCCCTGATCAGCCCTCGGCGCCACCACCACCTCTCCTGCTTGTGACTCCCGCAAGTAATCATTCAAGAAGTCGCTTTTGACCAACTCATCTAGCTGATGACCAAGGGCCAAGCAATTTCGAATGGGATGGCCAAACGCTTGGTGGAATTCACACCAGGCGCCTTTGTTGGGCCCCAACCTCTTGTCTGTCTTTGGGGGTACCTTCAGCCTTTTTGCCACGTTGGGAATGGCGATAAACTCTTTGAGCTCCACCAGGAAGTTATGTCTGGGGGCCACATCCTCCTTAACGCATGCCCTGGTTTGAGACTTCCTAGTCTCGTAGGGCTTCTGCTTTCCCTGGGCTTTCTTTTCTGTCGTTGCCTTATGTACCCGCAGGGGCTGAGGTCGACTAGGTGCTCACGGTCGTGAAGAGGCTGCCCTCTCACGCTTCTCATTGAGTTCTCCTTCGGCGGCAATGTGAGCAACAGCGTGATGCTTAATGTCACCGAAGCTCCTTGGGCGACTTCTAATAAGGGACTCACTGAAAGGTCCTGGCAATACCCCCTTTCTGAAGGCGTGCACCACCATATCTTCATCTTTGGTGTGCAACCTCACTACCATCGCCCCAAACATGTTGAGGTAATCTTTAAGGGACTCCCTCTGATATTGCTTAACGTTAAAAATGTCATAAGACACCGGTGGGGGAGCCCGGTTGACAATATACTGTTCTCTGAATAGCGTGGAGAACTGCGCGAAGGATGTAATATGTCCCTCAGGCAGGCTAACAAACCACTCCAGCGCTATCCTCGTCAACGTGGTCATGAAGAGCTTGCAATGCACCGCATCAGACCCTCCTGACAGCATCATCTGCGTATGAAACGCTGTGAGATGCGCTTCTGGATCCTCCACCCCCGTGAACACAGTCTTACGGCCCACGAAGGTAGCTAGGACCACCATGTCCATGATTGCTTAGGAGAAAGGCATTGGGAAAGCCCTTGGCAGCGTTGGTGGAGCCCGATCATCCCCCACTCGATCCCCTGCTTGCTGCAAATTACACAAATTCACGCACAATTCTTCGTTTGCCCTGTGTAGCTCCTCATTCCTGGCTTGTGATGCGGCCAGGTCCACCTGCATCCGCACTTGATCTGCCCTCGATTCCGCCACCGTCTCCTGGAGGGCACGCATCGTTTCCATGAGTTGTTGCATGGTGACACTCTCACCCCTATTTGGCGGGACAGATCCTTGCCTTGTATTCCTCATGTCTCTAGTTTCTCTCTTTTGCTTGTGTATGGGACCTTGTTTTACTTCGGCCCCACGGTGGGCGCCAAATGTTCTTGTCGGTTGACCCTCCTGCCAGTTGACTCTACGACACTCACACGCCTCCTTTCCTCACCTTGGATTATGCTTTGCTGTCTCGAAACAATCTGCACCTGCAAGATAGAAAGGGGCGCCCTAGAGGCTGTTTGCACTCCGACGCTCAAGTCAAAAACTGGGCAAGCACACCAAGTGTATTCAGTATCTATGTTAGGTCTAGAAATTGCGTACTTTTGAGAAGTATTTTACTATCCTTTATATAGTCTAGGGTTTCCTCTGCGCCGCTACCCATATTTAGGGTTTACAGGAATACCCTTGCGCCGCTATCACCCAGGCTTAGGGTAATCTAACACGTAAGGTTTCCTTAACTGGAGTGCAAACTCTAACAGGGTGGCCACCTGAGTACCCCCTCGTGCACCTAGTCTCTGGGGCCACCTGCCCCTGGAGTGCCTTCATTTTTCACGTGCCATGCAAGTAGCCTCACTAGAAAACCCTAGTTCTGATGAGTACTCAACCCCTCAGGACTCTACACCTAACTGTGCTTTCCCTACTACATGCATAGACACTTCGTGACTTTGGCCTCTCCTTACTTTTGGGCATTCTCTGATAACTGGTCTTCTCTTAGGACCCACATCAGATGCTTTAGTTCTGTTGTTCAAAACACCCAAGACCGATGTCACCTCGTCCTACTCTGTCGCCGAGGACACATCATTCTACTGAGTGACGAGGACACATCAGTCCACTCTGGTGATCGACACGCTGATGACTAATCATCCCATCAGTCCCTACTGCCTGTGGGACCCAGCCCACGTGGCTCTGGCCCATGCTGTGGGACCCAGCTGACGCGGCTCACCCTTACTAGCTGTTCTCGGTGTCCGAGGACTGGTCGGTACAGATAACATATGGAAATTGCTCTAGAAATTCCATCCACTTTGCATGTCTTTTGATCAACTTATGTTGACCATTCAAATATTTTAGAGACTCGTGATCAATGAAAAATTCTTTTGAAACCAAATAATGTTCCCAAGTCTGCAGGGCCCTCACAAGTGCATAGAGCTCTTTATCATAGGTGGGGTAATTGAGCACTGCACCATGTAGTTTTTCACTGAAATATGCACTTGAATGTCTACCATGCAATAACATTGAGCCTATGCCTACTCTTGATGCATCACACTCTAACTTCAAAGTTTTTGAAAAGTTTGGTAAAGTTAGAATGGGTGCATTAGTGAGTTGAGCTTTCAACCTTTGAGAAGCTTGCTCGTGTTTCCCTATCTAACAAAATGGAGTATCTTTCTTCACTAACTCATTGAGTGGTGAAGCTAGACTTGAGAAGTTGGGAATAAATCTTCTATAAAAATTGGCTAAACCATGCAAGCTCCTAACATATCTTATATTCTGTGGGGTTGGCCACTCTTTGTTGGCTTTGATTTTCTCGAGGTCAACATGAACCCCATTTTTGTTGACTATAAAACCTAAAAACACTACATTATCAACACAAAAGGTGCATTTATCTACATTAGCAAACAAATTATTATTTCTAAAAACTAACAAGACTTCCCTAATATGGCTTAGGTGAGACTCTAGACTCTTACTATACACTAAGAGATCATCAAAATAAACTACTACATATTTACCTATACAATCCCTAAGGACATGATTCATAAGCCTCATGAAAGTGCTAGGTGCATTAGTGAATCCAAAAGGCATCACTAACCACTCATATAGTCCAAACTTGGTCTTAAAAGCAGTTTTCCACTCATCCCCTTCTTTGATTCTTATTTGATGATATCCGCTTTTGAGATCAATCTTGGAAAATATAGTGGACCCATGCAATTCATGATAGCATTCCTATGAGCTCTTCTTTGGATTTTGGAGTTCCTTGGTGATGATGGATGCGGAAGCTTATGGAGGAGTTGAGCAAGGCCTTCCTAGGAAGCATGGGTGCCTTGAAGGTGCATGAAGAGTGAGGAAATGGGGAGGTTTGGCCAGCCCCTTTGGTAGCGATGAATTGAAGACTAAAACCTAAGTGTTAGGCAAAGAGTGGTGTATGGCACAATTTTGGCAGCATAACAATACTCTATTTAATCTTGAAAATACAATAGGTTGGCTCTTCCTTTTATAGGCTAAGGAGGACCATAAAGGTTAACCTAATGTTAAGCAAATGTACTCAAAATGAAATGAAAATGCCAACACACATCACTCATGGCCGGCCCTAGTTTTAGGAATGCTTCTAGAAATGTAACAAAAGCTAGGTGAAACCCTCATGGAATCAAGTTTGTGCTATTTACACCACAACTAAAACTAAGCTACTCTTGATGGGCCTTCATGTAATATGTACAAATATCTTTCTTGTAACATCCCGCCCAATCCTTTTCATATTTATATAGTGAAATAAAGGTAAAACAATAATATCGAAGTGAACATATATATATATATGTAATGAAATTTCTCCTCACAGGGAGTTTAATACATGTCCAGTCAGTTTCCAAACTTAAACAAAATACAGCAAAATAGAAAAACAGGCGATCTCCTAACAGAAACAGAAAATAGGCGGTCTCCTTCCGACGACCACTCACTGAGGAGCTCTACTTCCTGCAACATCATCTGCTCCCATGCAAATATACACGATCATCACAGGTTTAAGAAAAACAACCACGATACAAAACAAAAACGCAGGGTAAGCTAGATATTTTAAAGAGAATTTAGATATGAAACTTTAAAATCAAGATAAAACAAATTTAAGACACCCACGTAAAAACCATCAACTTTCTCATTCCCTTCACATGACCATCAAGTAATCACATATTTCACAATTTCCTCAAGAGTCGTTCAATTCACATAATTCCATCAAGTGTCTATCAATTCAAAGTTTCTCATTTCTCACGTCAGACTTCCACTGACTCATCACACATAGACACATGACTCTACTTCCGGAAGACTCGTGCGTTGAACTTAGCATCCAGAGACCTGCACCTGTCATACCACACCACTGTGAAATCCACACAGGGTCGCTGTGAAATCCACACAGCCATGCGCATAAACATAATCTCAATATCATCACTCTCCCGGTATGACAGGGTTAATTCATATAACAGGTCAAGTTAGTTATCTTTCAAACAACTTACCCATACATATGAACCTCCTTCGACTCTCAACAACTGAATAACTTCATCTATGTGATTCCATTATATCAGCAGAGTCAGGATCGTCTCATTCACAGGATACTCACTGATCAATACACTCTAATTGTAACATCCCGCCAAATCCTTTTCATATTTATATAATGAAATAAAGGTAAAACCATAATATCGAAGTGAACATAAATATATATATATGTAATGAAATTTCTCCTCACAGGGAGTTTAATACATATCTGGTCAGTTTTCCAAACTTAAACAAAATACAGCAAAATAAAAAAACAGGCGATCTCCTAACAGAAAACAGAAAACAGGCGATCTCCTATCAGAAACAGAAAACAGGCGATCGCCTAATAGAAATAGAAACAAGCGATCTCCTTCCTGCAACCACTCACTGAGGAGCTCTACTTCCTGCAACATCATCTGCTCCCGTGTAAATTATACACGATCATCACAGGTTTAAGAAAACATCCACAAAACAAAAACGCAAGGTAAGCTAGATATTTTAAAGAGAATTTAGATATGAAACTTTAAAATCAAGATAAAACAATTTTAAGACACCCACATAAAAACCATCAACTTTCTCATTCATTTCACACACTTCACAATTTCATCAAGAGTCATTCAATTCACATAATCCATCAAGTGTCTATCAATTTCAATGTTTCTCATTTCTCACGTCAGACTTCCACTAACTCGTCACACACAGACACTTGACACTACTTCTGGAAGACACGTGCATTGACTAGACTCAGAGATCTGCACCTGTCATACTACACTGCTGTAAAGTTCCCACAGCTATGCGCATCAACATAATCTCAATCTCAATCTCATCACTCTCCTAGTATGACAGGGTGAATCCACACAACAGGTCAAGTAGTTATCTTTCAAACAACTTACCCATAGGTATGAACCTCCATCGACTCTCAACGCCTGAATAACTTCATCTATATGATTCCATTATATCAGGAGAGTCAGGATATCTCCTTCTAGACAAGTCCCTAGTCAATGCACATTACACACGATCTTACACGGTATTTTCTTTCCTGAAAATACTATGCCTTGATCCCACATTCACAACATTAAACACATCATATAACACTTAAATGAACGATTCCAATCACAACAACGATCATTCCAAGGTTCAGATTTTCGAATATCACATTTCAATCTCAAATAGTTCCAAACGAGACTAAAACAGGGGAGTTCGAAATCAACATTTAAAACTGGCGATCACGTCGCCCCACACATAAAAATAGAGCATCGTGAAAAGGAATATGAAAACCGGTGACCACGTCGCCCTCACTTTAGAACCTACTCGCCTAACGTTTTTATAAACGAAAATGCTAGCTTCCCTTACCTAGACTAGCGTAAACTTCTCTAAGAGCTCCAACCCAACGAGATTCAAGGATGCCTTAACCTGCACCATGGAGCCTTAGTCACAAAACTAGCTATACCATTCATTTCTACGTTAACAGGGACGATTCCTGAAGCCAAGAGAGCTGCATGCAACACCTACGCAGAGGCAACCCTCTCAAGGGCAGGATCGACTCGAAGAACAGAGCGAAACGACTTACTCTGTTTTAGCGTCCGGTTTGGAGAACTTGCAGAGAACCTCCAAGGTGCTCTATGGTAGTCGCCGATAGCCAATTGGTGCGCTAGGACGTCTGAACGTATGGAGAAGGAGAGGGAAGAAACAGGGAACCAAAGTTAACTCACTCAATCACTCTCGAACCACAGCAACGTTTTCTGCCTCTCAGGAGTGAGTTCTGAATCTAAGCCAACTTGCCCAGAAATGCCGCTGCCACCACCCACTCTGCAGGAAAGCTTGCGTGCACACTTCCTTGAACAGTATGACCACGTGGGTCTCTGCGCATACCAAATCTCTGATGCTACTATTCTGAAATACTCCTAATGTCTACGTGTCACGCGTGCAGGACATCTCATGCTGGGAGCCTGGGTCCCACCTTGTCTGTGTGAAACATGACATCGCGCGATAACCTTCCACCGATGACTCATCCTGGAGGACGACCGATGTCTCCCTCTGGAAGACGACCGATGTCTCTCTCTGGAAGACGACCGATGTCTCTCTCTGGAAGACGACCGATGTCTCTCTCTGGAAGACGACCGATGTCTCTCTCTGGAAGACGACCGATTGTCTCTCTCTGGAAGACGACCGATGTCTCTCTCTGGAAGACGACCGATGTCTCTCTCTGGAAGACGACCGATGTCTATCCCTGGTGATGACCGCGTCTCTCTCGCCCTAGCGATCCCGCATGTCTCTCGCCCTGGCGATGCCCGCATGTCTCTCGCCCTGGCGATGCCCGCATGTCTCTCGCCCTGGCGATGCCCGCATGTCTCTTGCCCTGGCGATGCCCGCATGTCTCTCGCCCTGGCGATGCCCGCATGTCTCTCGCCCTGGCGATGCCCGCATGTCTCTCGCCCTGGCGATGACTGATGACACATCGCCACGCCTTGCTGAAGGTTCTTCATCCCAGGTTTTACGTCCAAGGTATCACCTCCACATGGCTTGGTGACGTCGGTAGCTTCACATTTCCAAGAATAGATCAGCAATACTCCTCCTGCGCCCATGCATGCAACACTAAGGACAATTTGTTATGCTCAAGCATAGAGCTTCGCATGCACAGCGTATCTAAGGCTTAACCCACACCTTGATACGCGTGGTTTTTGGAACCCACTATGGTTGATCCAGCACCTTGACCACATACTAAGTGCACTTTCGGCGATCATGTACACCATAGGCGATTGGCGATCATGTGTACTCTAGGCGACAGGCGATTATGTGCCAGAGAAGTCGGAGATCGCCTCCGTCTTCAATAACGGCGATCTCGTAGACTTCTAAGCTACACTTTTCTTCCTTTACTCTTCTTGATCCACATGTCTTCCTCGAGCACACCCACGTGATTACCTCACGATAAAGTCATCGCACCTGACTACTTGGTTAATACAATGGTCAGCCGACCGACCTCTACTAGCTGACCCCAGACCTTGGGCGACGTCCGAGGTCCGACTACTACGAAACTTCTATTACCAACTCTTTGTATTTTAAATAATAACATCTTCTGAAATTATTTAAATATAACACTTTTATTCCAATTAAAGTTTCTAGGTCCTTACACTAATTGTAACATCCCGCCAAAAACTATTCATATTTATATAATGAAAATAAAGGTAAACAAATAATGTTGAAGAGAACATAATTATATATATAAGTATGAAGTTGCTCCTCACAGGGAGTTTAATACATAACCAGTCAAATTTTTCAAAAAACTTAACAAAATACAGTCATAAACATCTAAAACGGCGGTCTCCATACATAAACCGGCGATCTCCTAACAGAAGACCCCAAAACAGGCGATCTGCTATCAGGACAGAAATCCGGCGATCACCACAAAGAGATAGAAACAGGCGATCTCTTCCCCGGCGACCACTCACTAAGGAGCTCTACTTCCTGGAAGATCATCTGCTCCCGTGTAAATCATACACGATCATCACAGTTTTAAGAGAAAAACAGCCATAGAGCAGAGCACGCAGGGTAAGCTAGATATTTTAAAGAGAGTTTAAATAAGAACATTAAAATCAAGATAAAACAATTTCAAGATATCCACGTAAAACTATAGAGTTGCTCATTCCCTTCACCTGATCGCCAAGGAATCACACATTTCACAAGATTTTCAAGAGTCGTTCTATTTCACATCATGCATCAAGTGTCTATCAAATTTCAAAGTTCCTCATTTCACACGTCAGACTACACTGACTCAGCACACAAGACACTTGACACTACTTTCGGAAGACTCATGCTTTGACTAGACTCGTGTATTTGCACCTGTCATACTGCCCACTGTGAAATCACACACATTCACAGGGTCGCCGTGAAATCACACACATTCACAAGCGTATAATGAATCTCAATATCATCACCATCCAAGCATGACAGGGTTAATCCACACAACAGGTCGAGCTCGTTCTCTTTCAAACAACTCACCCATACGTATGAACCTCCTTCGACTCTCAACGCCCGAATAACTTCATCTATATGATTCCATTATATCAGGAGAGTCAGGATATCATAACGAATCACCGGTCAATGCACATCCTACACGATCTTACACGGTATTTTCTTTCCTGAAAATACTATGCCTTGATCTCACATTCACAACATTCAACACATCATGCCACACTTAAATGAATGATTTCAATCACAGCAAAACTCACTCCAAGGTTCATGTTTTCGAATATCACATTTACATCTCAAACAGTTTCAAAACAACACCAAAAACAGGGGAGTTCGTAAAACAGCGCCAAAACCGGCGATCTTGTCCAAAAACAGGGGATTTCGAAATCTGTATTTAAAACCGGCGACCACGTCGCCCAAACACATAGAACAGAGTATTCACGAAGATGAAAAAGAAACCGGCGACCACGTCGCCCTCACTTCAGAAACAGCTAATCTATGGCTTGTATTGAAAATGAAGGCTAGCTTCCCTTACCTGGACTTGCGCAAAACACCAAGAGCTCCAAAATCCACCGAGCTTAAAGGATGCCTTAGCTCTGTTTTCAGCGTTTGGTTCGTAGAACTTGCAGAGGACCTCCCAGGTGCTCTAAGGGCAGTCGCCGCACGTCGCACTGGTGCTGGAGGTTGCCTGAGTTCCAGCGCGAAGGAGAGAAAAGAGAGGGATGAGGGTGCAGACACTCTTTCACTCTTGAGCCACTGTAACCTTCTTTGCCTTCCCGCAGTGGGCTTTTGAATCCAAGCCTACCTGTCCACGCATGCTGCTGCTGCCACCCCTTCTGCAGGAAAGCCTGAGTGTACGTTCTCACTGAACAGTACGGCCACGGTTGTCTCTTGCGCCTGCCAACCACTGCCCTGAACAGTACGACCACTGTTGTCTCTTCTGCATGCCAACCACTGCCCTGAACAGTACGACCGCGAGTGTCTCTTGCGCATGCCAACATTCTGAATCATCCTTTTTGTCTACGTGGCATACGTGCAGGACGTTCCATGCTGGGAGTCTGGGTCCCACCTTCTCTGTGTGCAACTCGACATCGCGCGATAACCTTCCACCGATGACCGCTCGCGCGATGACTATCCACCGAGGCCTCATCCTGGAGGACGACCGATGTCTCTCCCTGGGAGACGACCGATGTCTATCCCTGGCGACGCCCACATGTCTCTCGCGACCCGGCGATGCCTGCATGCCTCGCACCCCGACGACGCCCGCATGCCTCTCGCGCCCTGGTGACGTCCACATGCCTCACGCCCTGGCGATGCCCGCATGCCTCTCGCGCGCCCTGGTGACGTCCACATGCCTCGCGCCCTGGCGATGCCCGCATGCCTCTCGCGCGCCCTGGCGATCATGTGTAGTAGGCGACCGGCGACTAACCAGGCGATCTTATGGTCTTATAAGCTACACTTTCCTTCCTTTTTATCTCAATTGAAAACATACTTAGAATTCATTTAAAATATACCCTTTTATTCCAATTTAATTTTACAGGTCCTTACATTCTCCCCAACAAGAAAAATTTTCGTCCTCGAAAATTGAATTACAAGGAAAAGAGATATGGATAGGCTTCTCTCATGGTTTCTTCAAATTCCCATGGTGAATCACCCTATCTGCACGTCGTCCACTTCCAACACGTGACTAGGGTCTGTAAGATACTCCTTAGCTGTGATACGTGAAATACATTATGTAGGTTTGCTAAATGGGGAGGTGGGGCGATCTCATAAGCCACTGGACTGATCCCCCTTAGGATCTGATATGGCCCAACAAACTTAGGGGACAGCTTCTTTGATCTGATCGCCCATCCTACACCCTTGGCTGGTGTCCTCCTTCATAAAGACATGATCCCCCAGCAGCAAACCCCAAAGGTCTTCTCCTCTGCTCTGCCTAGGACATCTGCTGACTTTGAGAAACTTTCATTCTGCCCTGTATCAGTTTCACCCTCTCGGTTGTCTGCTGAACCAACTCTTACTACTCCAATACTTCATCAAATTCCATTTTACATCCCTGCATATGGAATATGCTGCCCCATTGAGCGCCAACTCTAGCATTCACACTCTACTTCCAACCTTGAAGACTTGGTCGAGCAAGTCCAGAACTAGGCCCTTAACGTAACCAGGACTAGCCCCTTTTGAGAAAGCGAGCAAGATCCCTTCATCGGAAGGAAAGGGGACAGCTGCCCACTACTCATGCCCCCCCTAGCTAATTCAAACTAGGATCCGAAATATCCTTCTAGGAATCAACTCCTGCATTTTGATCAAAACCATCCATTGACTTCCCAACTGTTGATCTAATTCTCACGCTCCCTAAAGGGACACCTTTTGTTCACCACTACGCTACATAATTCTGTACCTTATAAAGACAAAGTTCCTGTTGCTGTTACCTTCTAAATCATTTTTATGACTCCTTTTGCCAACTCGGCTTCCTGCTCCCATTACGACCTTCTTTTTCAATGTATACGTTGGATGCATTGATTTTGGGTTCAGGTGCCTATCCAAAAAGGCATACGAGAACGAACGCACCATATATCTCAACCACAACCATGCAGGTAGTGGAGCTGATTGGAAAAAAATTTCCTCTGCATCCAGAATCTCTTGCTTAAAGACAACTCTATTCTTCTTCTCTCCCAGATACAACAGACTATTTCCACACCCAACTTTCTGAAATTTACTACATCTCTAGAAAGACTCAACATCATCATAACACGGCTTACCCTCATTCTTATCCACAGCCAATTCCTCCTTCCCTTCTACATTCACAGGCCGATCTGCATCCTATTTTGCCAAAATCAAGAGGCTTACGGTTTCGGAAGCCTTTTATCCCAACCCACCATTTCCATAATCATCTTTCAAATCACGATCAACAAAACAGCATCCATTCTGCGTGAAGCTTAAGCTAGAACCATCTCATGCTGTTTCATCGACATGAACATCTTCTAAGCTTCAAAAGAAAAATTCATTCTTGGAATTTAACTCTGGTACTTCCCATGGATACACATGCTTAAGCTTTAAACCCCCAGCATCCTGCTTATTTACCCTCCATGACTTATACGTAGCTGAGACTAAACCTTGGTACAACCAATTCTAACTTACACTTGCTTCTTTAATTCCATCTACTCAGCTGGAGTCATTATGTAGGGAGCCATGGACACTGATCCAGCTCCAGGTACCAAAACAATAGAGAATTCCATCTCTCTCTTAGGAGGTAGTCCAGGCATTTCTTCTGGAACTACATCCATGAAATCTTTCACCACGTTTATCCTGCTCACGTCCTCTTCATTCTTCACTTCCAACCGAGCTAGGATCACGAAGCACCTCGCCCCTTTTTCCCAACTCCGACCACCCATGCTGAGCAGATATCACATCTGACTCTTGGAGGTCTGGAACCGCTAATTTTCTGCCTATCGCAATCTATGAGAACATGATTGGCAGAAAGCCAATCCATTCCTAGGTTAACATTCAGATCCCGAAGAGGTAGGCAGATCAAACTTACTTTGAACCTGCGTCCCTCTACCATCACTGGACATTCAGAGCAAACTATGGGGGTCGTAACCTGTCCTGATGCAGGTGTAGAGACCAACCGTTCAAACGGTAACTCCTTCACTAGAAGGCCCAACTCGGCTACACACAAGCTTGACACAAAAGAGTGTGTCGCTCTGGAATCAAACAAAATTCTAACGCCTCTACCAGCTATAGAGTAAACACTTTGTACTAAGTTACCTGACTGAGATGCCTCCGCTCCAGACATGGCAAACACTCTCCCTCCTGCCTGAGGTCTGCTGCCTTTGTTCCTCAACTGCTGGGAACTAACGGGTTGAGTCATCCTTTTTCTGTTAGGACAATCTCTAGAAATGTGCCCCATCTCTTGACATGTGAAACACCCTTTCTCTGAATTCCTCTTGGAGCATACCTTGACGTTATGTAACCCACCACAACGGAAACACCTTGATTTCCATGGTTGTTGCTGCTGAAACTGGAGCGGAACTGCTCCTGCCCGATGTGGTGGAGGTCTCGCATAAGGCTTGCTTTATGGGTGCTGCACCTTGGCCTTCCCACTGGAGGGACCCCCTGGGTGTGATCTGATTACCCTAGAACCACCCTTCTCCAGGGTCTCCACCCTCTTTGCCTTCTCCACTAAGGCATGGAACTCCCTGATCCACTGATCTGGTTGGTTCGGAGAAACGTTCCCACGGAACTGGGTTGGGTTGTGCCTCATGAACTCTGTCATCCCCATCTGCTCCCGAGGCTGATTGACAGGGGAAGCTGTTGCAGCCGATCCAGCAGTTTCCAAATGATGCATTACAGCCTGATGAATCTGGGCCATTACCGTATTCTGTTGTTGGATGGCAGTTGCCATCATCTCCATGGCCCTGGCGATCTGGCCCATCTCCGAAGAAGATTGGGGAGGGGTAGAAGGTCTACGTGCCATCTCTCTTCGTTTCAGATTTGAAACTACAGGTTTCTATATTCCCTACGACTATAAGAATGAGATCGATAAGAAATCAATTCATTCAGGAGGTAACATCTAGACCTTACAAAGGTCAACATCTCAAAGTCATTTAGAATTTGAGTTCATCAACAGAATCATGATACTTATAACCTCAAGCAAAACACCAGAACAGCTACTGGTATACAACCATCAATCCAAACAACACTTTCAATCAATTACAAAACACTCAATAAAACAAAATAAATCACACCAGAATTCAATGTAGGCTAAACATCAAACCTTTGGAATTAAGATTAAGAATCATCTCGATCCAGTTATGAGTGTGCACCCTCACTACTTTATCAAGATCCCCTCATTCTTAATACTAAGATTTTCAATTAGGGCATACATTCACTAAAGCACACACAAAATTTCAAGGCAAAAAAGAAAACGTTTTGAAAACTTTTCACTATAGTTGTTATTTAAAACTCAAATAGATTTTATGAGCAGAAGAAACACAATGGATCCACAGCCCTCAGGTCATCCTAAGGACGAACTGCTCTGATACCATTAATGTAACATCCCGCCAAAAACTATTCATATTTATATAATGAAAATAAAGGTAAACAAATAATGTTGAAGAGAACATAATTATATATATAAGTATGAAGTTGCTCCTCACAGGGAGTTTAATACATAACCAGTCAAATTTTTCAAAAAACTTAACAAAATACAGTCATAAACATCTAAAACGGCGGTCTCCATACATAAACCGGCGATCTCCTAACAGAAGACCCCAAAACAGGCGATCTGCTATCAGGACAGAAATCCGGCGATCACCACAAAGAGATAGAAACAGGCGATCTCTTCCCCGGCGACCACTCACTAAGGAGCTCTACTTCCTGGAAGATCATCTGCTCCCGTGTAAATCATACACGATCATCACAGTTTTAAGAGAAAAACAGCCATAGAGCAGAGCACGCAAGGTAAGCTAGATATTTTAAAGAGAGTTTAAATAAGAACATTAAAATCAAGATAAAACAATTTCAAGATATCCACGTAAAACTATAGAGTTGCTCATTCCCTTCACCTGATCGCCAAGGAATCACACATTTCACAAGATTTTCAAGAGTCGTTCTATTTCACATCATGCATCAAGTGTCTATCAAATTTCAAAGTTCCTCATTTCACACGTCAGACTACACTGACTCAGCACACAAGACACTTGACACTACTTTCGGAAGACTCATGCTTTGACTAGACTCGTGTATTTGCACCTGTCATACTGCCCACTGTGAAATCACACACATTCACAGGGTCGCCGTGAAATCACACACATTCACAAGCGTATAATGAATCTCAATATCATCACCATCCAAGCATGACAGGGTTAATCCACACAACAGGTCGAGCTCGTTCTCTTTCAAACAACTCACCCATACGTATGAACCTCCTTCGACTCTCAACGCCCGAATAACTTCATCTATATGATTCCATTATATCAGGAGAGTCAGGATATCATAACGAATCACCGGTCAATGCACATCCTACACGATCTTACACGGTATTTTCTTTCCTGAAAATACTATGCCTTGATCTCACATTCACAACATTCAACACATCATGCCACACTTAAATGAATGATTTCAATCACAGCAAAACTCACTCCAAGGTTCATGTTTTCGAATATCACATTTACATCTCAAACAGTTTCAAAACAACACCAAAAACAGGGGAGTTCGTAAAACAGCGCCAAAACCGGCGATCTTGTCCAAAAACAGGGGATTTCGAAATCTGTATTTAAAACCGGCGACCACGTCGCCCAAACACATAGAACAGAGTATTCACGAAGATGAAAAAGAAACCGGCGACCACGTCGCCCTCACTTCAGAAACAGCTAATCTATGGCTTGTATTGAAAATGAAGGCTAGCTTCCCTTACCTGGACTTGCGCAAAACACCAAGAGCTCCAAAATCCACCGAGCTTAAAGGATGCCTTAGCTCTGTTTTCAGCGTTTGGTTCGTAGAACTTGCAGAGGACCTCCCAGGTGCTCTAAGGGCAGTCGCCGCACGTCGCACTGGTGCTGGAGGTTGCCTGAGTTCCAGCGCGAAGGAGAGAAAAGAGAGGGATGAGGGTGCAGACACTCTTTCACTCTTGAGCCACTGTAACCTTCTTTGCCTTCCCGCAGTGGGCTTTTGAATCCAAGCCTACCTGTCCACGCATGCTGCTGCTGCCACCCCTTCTGCAGGAAAGCCTGAGTGTACGTTCTCACTGAACAGTACGGCCACGGTTGTCTCTTGCGCCTGCCAACCACTGCCCTGAACAGTACGACCACTGTTGTCTCTTCTGCATGCCAACCACTGCCCTGAACAGTACGACCGCGAGTGTCTCTTGCGCATGCCAACATTCTGAATCATCCTTTTTGTCTGCGTGGCGTACGTGCAGGACGTTCCATGCTGGGAGTTTGGGTCCCACCTTCTCTGTGTGCAACTCGACATCGCGCGATAACCTTCCACCGATGACCGCTCGCGCGATGACTATCCACCGAGGCCTCATCCTGGAGGACGACCGATGTCTCTCCCTGGGAGACGACCGATGTCTATCCCTGGCGACGCCCGCATGTCTCTCGCGACCCGGCGATGCCCGCATGCCTCGCGCCCCGACGACGCCCGCATGCCTCTCGCGCCCTGGTGACGTCCACATGCCTCGCGCCCTGGCGATGCCCGCATGCCTCTCGCGCGCCCTGGTGACGTCCACATGCCTCGCGCCCTGGCGATGCCCGCATGCCTCTCGCGCGCCCTGGCGATCATGTGTAGTAGGCGACCGGCGATTATGTACTAACCAGGCGATCTTATGGTCTTATAAGCTACACTTTCCTTCCTTTTTATCTCAATTGAAAACATACTTAGAATTCATTTAAAATATACCCTTTTATTCCAATTTAATTTTACAGGTCCTTACACTAATACCAATCTCAACACAGTATTTTCTTTCCTGAAAATACTATGCCTTGATCCCACATTCACAACATTCAACACATCATATAACACTTAAATGAACGATTCCAATCACAGCAACAATCATTCCAAGGTTCAGATTTTCGAATATCACATTTCAATCTCAAACAGTTTCAAACGACACTAAAACAGGGGATTTCTAAATTTGCATTAAAACCGGCGATCACGTCGCCCCACACATAAAAACAGAGCATCGTGAAATAGAATATGAAACCGGCGACCACGTCGCCCTCACTTCAGAACCTACTCGCCTAAAGTTTTTATAAACGAAAATGCTAGCTTCCCTTACCTGGACTTGCGTAAAAACACCAAGAGCTCCAAAACCCACCAAAGCTTAAAGATGCCTTAACTCTGTTTTAGCGTCCGGTTTGGAGAACTTGCAGAGAACTTCCCAGGAGTCCAAGGGCAGTCGTCGCTCGTCGTACTGGTGCTTGAGGATGCCTGAATCGCAGCGCGAAGGAGAGAAAAGAGAAGGATGAAGGTAAACTCACTCTGTCACTCTTGAACCACAACAACGTTCTTTGCCTCTCAGAAGTGAGTTTTTGAATCTAAACCAACTTGTCCACAATTGCCGCTGCCACTACCCACTCTGCAGGAAAGCTTGCGTGCACACTTCCTAGAACAGTATGACCACGTGTGTCTCTGCGCATACCAACTCTCTGATGCCAACTATTTTGAAACACCCTTTTCTTTCTACGTGTCGCGCGTGCAGGACGTCTCATGCTGGGAGCCTGGGTCCCACCTTATCTGTGTGAAACATGACATCACGCGATAACCTTCCACTGATGACTCATCCTGGCGGACGGCCGATGTCTCTCTCTGGAGGACGACCGATGTCTCTCTCTGGAAGACGACCGATATCTCTCTCTGGAAGACGACCGATGTCTCTCCCTGGAAGACGACCGATGTCTCTCCCTGGAAGACGACCGATGTCTCTCCCTGGAAGTCGACCGATGTCTCTCTCTGGAAGACGACCGATGTCTATCCCTGGCGATGACCGCATGTCTCTCGCCCTGGCGATGCCCGCATGTCTCTCGCCCTGGCGATGCCCGCATGTCTCTCGCCCTGGCGATGACTGATGACACATCGCCACGCCTTGCTGAAGGTTCTTTATCCCACTATGTTACGTCCAAGGTATCACCTCCACATGACTTGGTGACGTCGGTAGCTTCACATTTCCAAGAATAGATCAGCACTACTCCTCGTGCGCCCATGCATGCAACACTAAGGACGATTTCTTATGCTCAAGCATGGAGCTTCGCATGCACAGCGTATCTAAGGCTTAACTCACACCTTGATACGTGTGGTTTTTGGAACCCACTATGGTTGATCCAGCATCTTGACCACATACTAAGTGCACTTTCGGCGATCATGTACACCATAGGCGATTGGCGATCATATGTACCATAGGCGAATTGGCGATCATGTACCAGAGAAGTCGGAGGTCGCCTCCGTCTTCAACAACGGCGATCTTGTAGACCTCTAAGCTACACTTTCCTTCCTTTTTATTTTAAATAAAAACATACTTAGAATTCACTTAAAATATATCACTTTCATTCCAATAAAATTTTCTAGATCCTTACATTCTCCCCAACAAGAAAAATTTTCGTCCTCGAAAATTGAATTACAAGGAAAAGAGGTATGGATAGGCTTCTCTCATGGTTTCCTCTAATTCCCAAGTTGAATCACCCGATCTATTATCCCACACCACCTTTACCATGTTGATGGTCTTGCCTCTGAGCTGTTTACTCTGCTGATCGTCAATCCTGACTGGTTTCGCTTCAAACGACAAGTCATCCCTGATCTGCACATCGTCCACTTCCAACACGTGACTTGGGTCTGCAAGATACTTCCTTAGCTGTGACACGTGAAAGACATTATGCAGATTTGCTAATTGGGGAGGTAAAGCAATCTCATAAGCTACAGGACCTATCTTCCTTAAGATCTGATATGGTCCAACGAACTTAGGAGACAGTTTCCTTGATCTGATAGCTCGTCCTACACCCTTGGTTGGCGTCACTCTCATAAACACATGATCCCCAGCAGCAAACTCCAAAGGTCTTCTCCTCTGATCTGCATAGGATTTCTACCGGCTTTGAGAAGCTTTCATTCTGCCTTGTATCTGTTTCACCTTCTCGGTTGTCTGCTGAATCAACTCTGGCCCAACCAAGACTGCTTCGCCCTCCTGGTACCAACATAAGGGAGTTCTGCATTTCCTCCCATACAGGGCTTCATATGGTGCCATCCCAATACTGGCGTGGTAACTGTTATTATAAGTAAACTCCACCAGCGGCAACACCTCATCCCAACTTCCCAATTGATCCAAGACACACATCCTCAGCAGATCTTCCAAGGACTGGATCATTCTCTCTGACTGTCCATCTCTTTGAGGATGATATGTCGAGCTCATTCTCAACTTGGTTCCCAAGCAATCTTGTAAGGTCTGCCAAAACTGTGAAGTGAACCTGGGATCTCTATCCGAAACAATGCTAGAAGGCACTCCATGCAACCTCACAATTTCTCTGATGTACAGCTGTGCCAATTTGGCCATAGGCATCCTCATATTCACCGGAAGAAAGTGAGCACTCTTCGTCAGCCGATCAATGATGACCCAGATTGCATCATGACCCTTTACCGATCTGGGTAAATGGGTAACAAAATCCATGGCGATGCTGTCCCATTTCCATTCAGGGATATCCAATTGCTGTAACAAACCGCCAGGTCTTTGATGCTCTACCTTTGCCTTCTGACACGTCAAGCAGGTAGTAACATACTGGGCGATGTCTCTCTTCATGCCCGACCACCAAAATGACTCCTTCAAGTCATGGTACATCTTGTTCATGCCTGGATGTAGGCTAAGGCGACTCCGGTGACCTTCCTCTAGGATCATCTTCTTCAACTCTTCATTTGCAGGTATGCAAATTCTGCCATTAAATCTCAAGATCCCATCATCGCCCATCACAAAGTCTTTAGCCTGGTCGGTCCCTAGTGACTCCACAGTACGCTTCAGACTAGGGTCCTCCAACTGCTTATCCTTTATCACTCCAAGGAAGTCATTAGTTATACCCAGCTTACTACAACTAATGTGATTTACATGAAATTCCACTCCAAAGTTTAAATCTCTAAACTGCTCAATCAATTTCTGCTCTTCAATCATCATGGTTGATACTTGTATTGATTTCCTACTCAACGCATCTGCCACTACATTGGCCTTCCCTGGATGATATATCAGTTGGAAGTCATAATCTTTTAGGAACTCCATCCATCTTCTTTGTCTCATATTTAACTCCTTCTGATCAAACAGATATTTCAGGCTTTTGTGGTCACTAAACACCTGAAACCGAGCTCCATACAAATAATGCCTCCAAATCTTCAAGGCAAACACCACAGCCGCCAACTCTAAGTCATGGGTAGGATAGTTCCTCTCATGAACTTTGAGTTGCCTTGAAGCATATGCAACCACTCTTTTCTCTTGCATCAACACACATCCCAAACCTTGATGTGAAGCATCACAGTAAACATCAAAAGGATTTCCCACATCCGGGATCACTAACACTGGGACGCTAGTCAACCTCTTCTTCAGCCCCATGAAACTCTGCTCACACTTTTCAGTCCAAGCAAAAGGTTGATATTTGCGAGTTAACTGAGTCAAAGGACCTACTACCTTGGAAAAATCTTCAATGAACCTTCGATAGTAGCCTGCTAAACCCACAAAACTCCTTATCTCAGTAACTGTCTTAGGACGTTCCCACTGAAGCACTGCCTCCACTTTGGCTGGATCCACCGAGATCCCCTGGGCAGATATTACATGTCCTAAGAAGTTGACTTCCTTCAACCAGAACTCACACTTAGAGAACTTGGCATATAATTGCTCCTCCCTCAGGATCTCCAATACTGTCTTCAGATGTTCTTCATGTTCTTCCTCGGTCCTTGAATAAATGAGTATGTCGTCTATGAAGACTACCACAAACTTATCCAAGAAAGGGCGAAAAATTCTATTCATGAAATCCATGAACAGAGCTGGAGCGTTTGTTACTCCAAACGGCATCACCACATACTCATAGGGCCCATAACGAGACCTAAATGCTGTCTTTTGAACATCTTCAGCTTTTACCAAAATTTGGTGGTACCCCGATCTCAGATCAATCTTTGAGAACACCGAGGCCCCATGTAATTGATCCATCAAATCATCAATTCTAGGGAGAGGATACTTGTTCTTGATGGTCAACTTGTTCAACTGCCTGTAATCTATACACAGCCGAGACCCTCCATCCTTTTTCTTAACTAGAAGCACTGGAGCCCCCCATGGAGATACACTGGGTCTGATGAATTGTTTCTCCAACAACTCTTCCACTTGCTTCTTTAATTCTACCAACTCGGCTGGAGCCATCCTGTAAGGTGCCATTGACACTGGTCCAGCTCCAGGTACCAAATCAATAGAGAATTCCACTTCTCTCTTAGGAGGTAATCCAGGTATTTCTTCTGGAAATACATCCATGAAATCTTTCACCACATGTATCCTGCTTACGTCCTCTTCATTCTTCACTTCCAACCGAGCTAGGATCACGAAGCACCTCGCCCCTTTTTCCAACTCTGACCACCCATGCTGAGCAGATATCACATCTGACTCTTGGAGGTCTGGAAACGCTATTTTCTGACTACCGCAGTCTATGAGAACGTGATTGGCAGATAGCCAATCCATTCCCAGGATAACATCCAGGTCCTAAAGAGGTAGGCAGATCAAGTTTACTTTGAATCTGCGTCCCTCTACTATCACTGGACATTCAGAGCAAACTGTAGAGGTCAACAGCTGTCCTGACGCAGGTGTAGAGACCAACAGTTCAAACGGTAACTGTAACATCCCGCCAAATTCTTTTCATATTTATATAATAAAAATAAAGGTAAACAAATATATTGAAATGAACATAATTATATATATGCAATGAAGTTTCTCCTCACAGGGAGTTTAATACATAATCGGTCAGTTTTCCAAAACGTAAACAAAATACAGTAAAATAGAAAGACAGGCGATCTCCTAACAGCAAAACGGCGATCTCCTATCAGAAAAAGGCGAAAGGGTGATCGCCTAACAGAAATAGAAACAGGCGATCTCCTTCCGGCGACCACTCACTGAGGAGCTCTACTTCCTGCAACATCATCTGCTCCCGTGTAAATTATACACGATCATCACAGGTTTAAGAAAAAGCCAAACACAACACCAAAAACACAGGGTAAGCTAGATATTTGAAAGAGAGTTGAGATATGAAACTTTAAAATTCAAGATAAAACAAATTTAAGACACCCACGTAAAAACCATCAATTTTCTCATTCCCTTCACATGACCATCAAGTAATCACACATTTCACAATTTCCTCAAGAGTCGTTCTATTCACATAATGCATCAAGTGTCTATCAATTTCAATGTTCCTCATTTCTCACGTCAGACTTCCACTGACTCATCACACAAGACACTTGACACTACTTCCGGAACACTCGTGCATTGACTAGACTCAGAGATCTGCACCTGTCATACTACACTGCTATAATGTTTCCACAGCTATGCGCATCAACATAATCTCGATCTCAATCTCATCACTCTCACAGTATGACAGGGTGAATCCACACAACAGGTCAAGTAGTTATCTTTTAAACACTTACCCATACGTATGAACCTCCATCGACTCTCAACGCCTGAATAACTTCATCTATATGAATTCATTATCTCAGGAGAGTCAGGATATCTCATTATAGAAATCACCGATCAATGCACATCCTACACGATCTTACACAGTATTTTCTTTCCTGAAAATACTATGCCTTGATCCCACATTCACAACATACAACACATCATATAACACTTAAATGAATGATTCCAATCACAACAACAATCATTCCATGGTTCAGATTTTCGAATATCACATTTAAATCTCAAACAGTTTCAAACAACACAAAAACAAGGGAGTTCGAAAAACAACGCCAAAACCGGCGATCTCGTCCAAAAACAGGGGATTATACAATAACAGTTGAAAATCGGCGACCACGTCGCCCCATCATCTCAATCATCTAATATAAGGTTTTCGTTGGAAATAAGGCTAGCTTCCCTTACCTGGACTTGCGCAAAACACTAAGAGCTCCAAAACCCACCGAAGCTTAAAGGTGCCTTAGCTCTGTTTTTGCGTCTGGTTTGTAGAACTTGCAGAGAACCTCCCAGGTGCTCTAAGGGCCATCGTCGCTCGTCGTACTGGTGCTTGAGGATGCCAGAATCACAGCGCGAAGGAGAGAAAAGAGAAGGATGAAGGTGAGCTCACTCTTTCACTCTTGAACCACTCCAACGTCCTTTGCCTCTCAGAAGTGGGTTTTTGAATCTTAAACCAACTTGTCCACAAAAGCCGCTGCCACCACCCACTCTGTAGGGAAGTTTGTGTGTACGCTTCCCTGAACAGTACGACTACGCGTGCCTCTGCGCAGGCCAACACTCTGATGTCACTATTCTGAACCACCCTTTTTGTCTACGTGTCGCGCGTGCAGTACGTCTGATGCTGAGAGCCTGGGTCCCACCTTATCTGTGTGAAACTCGACATCGCGCGATAACCTTCCACCGATGACCGCTCGCGCGATGACTATCCACCGATGCGTCATCCTGGAGGACGACCGATGTCTCTCCCTGGGAGACGATCGATGTCTCGCCCTGGCGATGACCGCATGCCTCGCGCCCTGGCGATGCCCGCATGCCTCGCGCCCGGCGATGCCCGACGACACATCGCCACGCCTTTCTGAAGGTTCTTCATCCCACTATGTTACGTCCAAGGTATCATCTCCACATGACTTGGTGACGTCGGTAGCTTCACATTTCCAAGAGTAGATCAGCACTACTCCTCGTGCGCCCATGCATGCAACACTAAGGACGATTTCTTATGCTCAAGCATAGAGCTTCGCATGCACAGCGTATCTAAGGCTTAACCCACACCTCGATACGCGTGGTTTTTGGAACCCACTCTGGTTGATCCAGTATCCTGACCACATACTGAGTGCACTTTCGACGATCATGTGCACCATAGGCGACTGGCGATCACGTGTAACCTAGGCGACAGGCGATCATGTACTAACCAGGCGATCTCATAGTCTTCTAAACTACACTTTCCTTCCTTTTTTTATTTTAAATAAAAACATACTTAGAATTCATTTAAAATATATCCCTTTTTATTCCAATTTAATTTTACAGGTCCTTACAGTAACTCCTTCACTAGAAGGCCCAACTCGGCTACACATAGGCTTGACACAAAGGAGTGTGTCGCTCCAGAATCAAACAAGGCTTTTACACCTCTACCAGCTATAAAACAAACACCTTGCACTAGGTTACCTAACTGAGACGCCTCTGCTCCTGTCATGGCAAACACTCTCCCTGCTGCTTGAGGTCTACTGCCTCCATTCCTCAACTGCTGAGGACCAACGAGCTGAGTCCTCCTATTTCTGCTAGGACAATCTCTAGAGAGGTGCCCCATCTTTTGGCATGTGAAACATCTGGGTTTCCATGTTTGTTGCTGCTGAAACTGAGGCGGAACTGCTCCTGCCCGATGTGGTGGAGGTCTCGCATAAGGCTTGCTTTGTGGGTGCTGCACCTTGGCCTTCCCACTGGAAGAACCCCCTGGGTGTGACCTGATCACCCGAGAATCACCCTTTTCCAGAGTCTCCACCATCTTCGCCTTCTCTACTAAGGCGTGAAATTCCCTGATGCACATAGGGGCTATGGTCCTCTTCAGCCCATGCTTCAGTCCTTCTTCAAACTTCCTACACCTCCAAGCCTCAGAGGTCGCCTGGGTATAGAATCGGGCGAGGTACTCAAACAGAGCAGCATAAGCATTCACTAACATCTCCCCCTGCTCCAATCTAAGGAATTCTGCTTCCTTCGCAAACCTTGCACTATCTGGGAAGTATTTTTCCAGAAATCTCACCCTGAAGCTCTCCCAGTCTAAAACATCAGCTCTGGCTTCCATCATCTGCTGAGCTCCCATCCACCAGAACTCGGCTTCTCCAGATAGCAGATAGGTGGCGAATACCAATTTCTTCTCTTCAGGGCAGGAGGTCGCCCTAAAGATTTTCTCCAACTCCCTGACCCACTGATCTGCTTGATCAGGGGTAGCATTCCCACTGAACTTGGGTGGGTTGTGCCTCATGAACTCGGTCAGTCCCATCTGTTCCTGAGGCTGACCGACGTGGGAAGCTATTTCAGCCGACCGAGCAGTTTCCCAATGGTGCATTGCAGCTTGATGATTTTGAGCCATTGCTGCATTCTGTTGTTGGATGGCAGTTGCCATCATCTCAATAGCCTTGGCAATCTGACTCATTTCCGAAGAAGGTTGGGGAGGGGTAGGAGGTCTACGTGCCATCTTCTGTGTAAGATTAGGAAACTATTATTCTCTAATCATATTCTTATAAAATGAACTTGATAAGGAATCAATTCATTTAGAAGACCACATCTAGGTCTTACAAAGGCCAACATCTCAAATTCATCAAGAATTTTGAGTTTATCAGCCGATCATGATACTTACAGCAGCAAGCATAACACCAAAACAGCCACTGGTATAAAACCATCAGTCCAAACAACCACTTGATACAAAGACACTCAACAAAGTGAAATAATTCACACCAGAATCCAATGTATGCTAAACATCAAACTTTCAGAACTAAGATTGAGAATCATCTTGATCCAGTTATGAGTGTGCACCCTCACTACTTTATCAAGATCCTTTCATTCTTAATACTAAAATTTTCAGTTAGAGCATATATTCACTACAGCACACACAAAACTTCAATAAGAAAACCTTCAAAACCTTTCACTATAGCTTTTACTTAAAACTCCAATAAAATTTTGTGAGCAGGAGAAACACAATGGATCCACTGCCCGCAGGTCATCCTAAGGACGAACTGCTCTGATACCATTAATGTAACATCCCGCCAAATCCTTTTCATATTTATATAGTGAAATAAAGGTAAAACAATAATATCGAAGTGAACATATATATATATATATGTAATGAAATTTCTCCTCACAGGGAGTTTAATACATGTCCAGTCAGTTTCCAAACTCAAACAAAATACAGTAAAATAGAAAAACAGGCGATCTCCTAACAGAAACAGAAAACAGGCGGTCTCCTTCCGGCGACCACTCACTGAGGAGCTCTACTTCCTGCAACATCATCTGCTCCCATGCAAATATACACGATCATCACAGGTTTAAGAAAAATAACCACGATACAAAACAAAAACGCAGGGTAAGCTAGATATTTTAAAGAGAATTTAGATATGAAACTTTAAAATCAAGATAAAACAAATTTAAGACACCCACGTAAAAACCTTCAACTTTCTCATTCCCTTCACATGACCATCAAGTAATCACATATTTCACAATTTCCTCAAGAGTCGTTCAATTCACATAATTCCATCAAGTGTCTATCAATTTCAAAGTTTCTCATTTCTCACGTCAGACTTCCACTGACTCATCACACATAGACACATGACTCTACTTCCGGAAGACTCGTGCGTTGAACTTAGCATCCAGAGACCTGCACCTGTCATACCACACCACTGTGAAATCCACACAGGGTCGCTGCGAAATCCACACAGCCATGCGCATAAACATAATCTCCATATCATCACTCTCCCGGTATGACAGGGTTAATTCATATAACAGGTCAAGTTAGTTATCTTTCAAACAACTTACCCATACATATGAACCTCCTTCGACTCTCAACAACTGAATAACTTCATCTATGTGATTCCATTATATCAGCAGAGTCAGGATCGTCTCATTCACAGGATACTCACTGATCAATACACTCTAATACCAATCTCAACACGGTATTTTCTTTCCTGAAAATACTATGCCTTGATCCCACATTCACAACATTCAACACATCATATAACACTTAAATGAACGATTCCAATCACAGCAAAAATCATTCCAAGGTTCAGATTTTTGAATATCACATTTCAATCTCAAACAGTTTGAAACGACACTAAAACAGGGGATTTCTAAATTTGCATTAAAACCGGCTATCACGTCACCCCACACATAAAAACAGAGCATCGTGAAATAGAATATCAAACCAGCGACCACGTCGCCCTCACTTCAGAACCTACTCGCCTAAAGTTTTTATAAACGAAAATGCTAGCTTCCCTTACCTGGACTTGCGTAAAAACACCAAGAGTTCCAAAACCCACCGAAGCTTAAAGATGCCTTAACTCTGTTTTAGCGTCCGGTTTCGAGAACTTGCAGAGAACTTCCCAGGAGTCCAAGGGCAGTCGTCGCTCGTCGTACTGGTGCTTGAGGATGCCTGAATCGCAGCGCGAAGGAGAGAAAAGAGAAGGATGAAGGTAAACTCACTCTGTCACTCTTGAACCACAACAACGTTCTTTGCCTCTCTGAAGTGAGTTTTTGAATCTAAACCAACTTGTCCACAATTGCCGCTGCCACTACCCACTCTGCAGGAAAGCTTGCGTGCACACTTCCTTGAACAGTATGGCCACGTGTGTCTCTGCGCATACCAACTCTCTGATGCCAACTATTTTGAAACACCCTTTTCTGTCTACGTGTCGCGCGTGCAGGACGTCTCATGCTGGGAGCCTGTGTCCCACCTTATCTGTGTGAAACATGACATCGCGCGATAACCTTCCACCGATGACTCATCCTGGCGGACGACCGATGTCTCTCTCTGGAGGACGATCGATGTCTCTCTCTGGAAGACGACCGATATCTCTCTCTGGAAGACGACCGATGTCTCTCCCTGGAAGACGACCGATGTCTCTCCCTGGAAGACGACCGATGTCTCTCCCTGGAAGTCGACCGATGTCTCTCTCTGGAAGACGACCGATGTCTATCCCTGGCGATGACCGCATGTCTCTCACCCTGGCGATGCCCGCATGTCTCTCGCCCTGGCGATGACTGATGACACATCACCACGCCTTGCTGAAGGTTCTTCATCCCACTATGTTACGTCCAAGGTATCACCTCCACATGACTTGGTGACGTCGGTAGCTTCACATTTCCAAGAATAGATCAGCACTACTCCTCGTGCGCCCATGCATGCAACACTAAGGACGATTTCTTATGCTCAAGCATGGAGCTTCGCATGCACAGCGTATCTAAGGCTTAACCCACACCTTGATACGCGTGGTTTTTGGAACCCACTATGGTTGATCCAGCATCTTGACCACATACTAAGTGCACTTTCGGCGATCATGTACACCATAGGCGATTGGCGATCATATGTACCATAGGCGAATTGGCGATCATGTACCAGAGAAGTCGGAGGTCGCCTCCGTCTTCAACAACGGCGATCTTGTAGACCTCTAAGCTACACTTTCCTTCCTTTTTATTTTAAATAAAAACATACTTAGAATTCACTTAAAATATATCACTTTCATTCCAATAAAATTTTCTAGGTCCTTACATTTCTCTCCCATCCTTAGCTAGGTCAACGTCTTCATGTAGTCTTTTGGCCATGGACCTAGTAAATGGTCCTAGACGCTCTTCCCATTGCCCTAGACACTCCTTCCATGGCCCTAAACGCTCCTCTTCTTGCCCTAGACGCTCTTGGTTTGGCTTTGGATGCTCTTGTCTTGTCTCTTGTGCGATTGTGTTTGGCCCTCTTCCATCAATTCATCTAGCATATCATAAAGTCTAGGAATTATATGCCTATATTTTATGGTGATATTATTGATGGCTCTACAATCAGAGCACATTCTCCACTTGCCATGTTTCTTGGGCACCAACAAAATAGGTACAACACATAAGTGCTCCTTTACAAAGAAGGAGGCTTGAAGGTTGTTCAAATAGAAGTATTTTTTTAACTTCATTTTCTTTAAATTTTTGTTCTATTTGAATGACCTTGTGGGAATGAACACTCTTCTCCCGCACCTCAGCATTGTCCCTAAGGACTATCACTTGATTTTCAAATTTTTTTTTCTCACTTTCCCTTTTCATTTTCATTTGTACTTGGTCCTTTACCACTTGTGAAGGTGTTAAAAGGATAAAGTACAAACTCTTTTTCCCTGTGGGTAAAAGTAATCTCGTTGGTATGACCATCATAAGTAGTTTTCTTATTAAATTGCCATGGTCTTCCTAATAAGATATGGCAGCTTCCATGGGTACTATATCACATAAAACAACATCATTATAATTCCCCACAGAAAGACTAACTTTTACCTGCTTATCTACAATTAAATCTCCATCTTCATTTAGCCATTGCAATTTATAAGGTTTTAGGTGGGGTAAAACTTGTAGATTAAGCTTATCAACCAACCTAGTGCTAGAATAATTGCAGTAAGAACCACTATCTAGAATGAGAGAACATGTATTTTCTAAAATTTTACATCTTGTATGAAAGATGTTCTCTCTTTGAGTTTCATGTTTCATGCTAGGTTGATTGTTTAGGGTTCTTTAGATCATCAATAATTCTAACTCACTTGGATATGCCCCCTCACTTTTTTCTTTTTCCTCTCCTCCACTAGACTCATCTTCTTGGTTGTTATATTCATCCTTACCTCTAAGGATCATGGTTCTCCTATTTGGGCATTGGGATGCTATATGACCTCTATCAATACATTTAAAGCATTGTATATCTCTAGTGTGGGTGTCTGAGATGGACACATCTTTTCCTCTTTCTAGACCTTTGGGAGTTTCTATCTTAGATTTATCTTTAGAAGAACTATCCTTCTTTTCTTTTTTATACTTCTTCTTGGGATAGGAGCTAGAGTAAGAACTCTCCTTGCGACTTGATCCTTTTCTCAAAATTTGTTGTTCGACTTTTATACAAAGTTGGATCAAATCATCCAAGTCCCTTTAGGGCAAGAGTTTCACTTTGTCTCTTATCTCAAGACCGAGTCCACTAAGGAACCTATAAATGTTGATGGTTTCTTTCTCCCTAATAGAGACTCTCATCATGTAGAGCTCCATCTTTTGCCTATACTACTCTACACTCATATTCTTTTGTTGGAGTCTTTGGAGCTTGTACACTAAGTCCCTATTGTAGTATGAGGGAATATGGCAGCGTATCAAGGCTCCCCTAAGGTCATTCCAATAGGTAATGGGAGGGTCCTTGTGGAGATGTCTCTCTCTCTAGGGCTGTCCACCAATACATTGCATTAGATTGAAAGCTTAAGGTGCTAGGGGTATCTTTCTTTCTTCACTCACTCTATGGCCAGCAAAATGTTGTTCTATTTTCATTTCCCAATCTAGGTATATCTCAACATTGTCAACCCTAGTCTCTATTGATTGGCTTTCTGTCATAGTTCTTCTAGGTGTACATTGATAATAGTCATTGATTCTAAGGCTCTCTTCCTCGGCACGAGAGTCACTATACCTGAAACTAGATGCATGAGATTTTTTTAGTTTTCTGATGCATTCATCTTTTTCTCTAACAAGTTTTAACTCTTCTTCTAGAATTACAAGATGCCAAACTTTTTCTTTCTTTTCTTCTAATGCTTTATTCTCATATTGTAATTGTCTTAGTGTAAGTGATTGGATATCTCTAGCCATTTGTTTCAAAAGAGATTTAGCATAGCTCAAATCACTTTCTCTAAGATTAGAAGTATGTTTAGACATGTTAGAGTTTTATGTTGAAAGTAATTTCCAAAGAGAAAAATAGATGGAGTGAAGTAGGTAATTTCCCAGGAAAGGGAGGTGGATCACTAGGATCTCTTAAGTGTTAGAAAAGATGGCTTTAAACTACAGGGGGGTGAATTGTTTAAAGGGGTTTTCGCAAACTTTTCAAAGCTAGAATGAATTTATTTAAGAAACCAATTGATTCAGTAATTCAGTTAGCCAAAACAGCAAGCAAAACTGTAACACTAGAAAAAACAATCGGTTGTTTCTTCGAAACAATCGGTTGTTTATACCAGCAAACAACAAACGAACTAAATTTAAAGAGATAAGGATAGAGAGATTGTACACACATGTTTATACAGGTTCACTCCAACCTAGAGCTACATCCAGTCTTCTCAGAAACCCTGAGGAAATCCACTAAGCAATCACACCTTGATCACTTACACAACAACCAAGAGAATGACCTTGAAAACCTCAAGAAACACACTCTCCTTGGCCAACACTAAGATTGTTGATCTTGAACACCTCAAGAACACACAGTCAATCTCAGCAAAAACACACAGATGAAATGTTTCAGCAGTTTACAAAGATTACACTTGTTACAGATGAATATCTGAAATCAATACAAGTAGAATCCTATCCCAGCACCTTGATCAATCACAAAACTCTTAAGCAATCTCAGCACTTTGAAAAACTATCTTAGAAAAACTTTTACAAAAGATCTCTCATTTCTTCAAAAACAGTTTTTCTGAATTTATACCAAGATATAGTTTTTTTATCAAATCTTAACAAACTCTTAACTGCTTTAAAAAGATTGGTCAAAGCATTTAATGACTGGAGCGTATTCTGTTTCAAATCATTTAAAGCTCAGTCAAAGAAAACAATTATTCTATTATGGCTCCTGATCCTGCCGCGGACTTGAACGTGGAGGATGAGCCTCGTCACTCCTTCGTCTAGCCTTCTGCAACTGCACGTTCTACAAGAACGCTCCAAGAACCTCCACCGGAACTCCAAACCATGCCTGCAAAACAACACAGACGGTGCCTCTAGCGGCCGTGTGCACTCCAACGCTCAAGTCAGGCAATAAGAACACCAAAAACTATCATTGAATCTCTCTGTGAGACTCGTGTGTGCTCAAATCCACCCTTTGTTATCACTGTGCAACGTGTAGCAATGCTCCCACAATGACTCAGAGAAAACTGTGTGTAATTGTCAAAACTGTAAGAAGTGTAATTCTGTGTGTACCTTTCATGAGGTGGAGTACCTTTATACTTGGGCCGCGCCTCTCTCTCAGATGGTGACACGTGGAGGCATGCAACTGGCATCTGACCGTTCACGTATCACACCTGAAGGGCTCTTGGGCTTTCTCTGTGCGGCTAAGTTATCCTCTGGCGGAGTAACTTAGCGCCTTTCTTCTCTCTGACTGAGTGCATGCTCCCAGGAGAGCCCCTGGCGTGGCTGGTCTGAGTGCACATGCCAGGCGCATCCTGCCTGCATGGCCTCATCGCGCGGTGCTATGCATGTAATGGGCTAAGAGAAACACTGATCACTGTCTAGCTTAACTAGCTCCCTTACGCCATCCTCATGCACGACCCCACCGGCGAGCAACTCTTCTTCTTCTATTCTGGCATCATGCAAGGTGCATGCGTAACGTTCTCGCTGGGAGTCTAGGTCCCAGTTTAACACGTGTTGGCAAGAAACCCCGATGACCGATCGGTGCCTCCATACCTCTCGCGCCACCGATCGATGCCTTATGCCTCCCCCGCGCGAGCGGCGCCTCACAACTTTCCACCGACCGCTCGATGCCTTATTACTCCATCGACCGACCGATGCTTCGTCACTTCACGCGCCCTGTTTCCAGGTACTCATCTAGGAAACGCTCTGGGGGTGGCGGCCACTGGGCAACTGACCACCGATCGCCTTCCTGAGGGATCTCCTCCTAGATTCTCCTGCTATCTCGTTCCACGTGGCACCCTGTGATTGGTCCACGTGGTCATCTATTGCTGACGTCATTGACTAACAATGACCGACCGGATCACAAGCCCCCCAGTCTCGAGCTGTGAACTTGTTCTCAGCGAAGAGACTAAGTGGTCGATGGCAAGCTCATTCCTTCTTCTTTGAGCTTCCTCCCTTGCAACTTCTTCTCCTGTGTAATCTCTTTTTTCTGCGACATAACTTGTGTATAAACTTCTCAGCTGTAAAGGCTTTCTGTTACTAACTTCAATTGGATGAAATCTATCTGCTTCAGCTGCTTGTTTTTCTCTCCATCCTTAACTCTCTCTGCATGCGACTAACTGTTAGCTAGCTTAGGCATTCGCGCGATTGCCCCTTTAGACTGGGTTTCTGACTCGATCACGATTGTCTGTTACTTTAGCATTGTCTTCAACAGCTCTTATGCATAACTTCATACTGGATGACTGATGATCCCACTCTAGGCTGATAAGCCCCAGAAGACCTCCTCCTTATCCTTTGGTGATGGGAGATTCTACCTGAGTCGACCTTGACCGACAAGCCAAGGAAAGCCCCCCTGGCGAGTTGGCCTCGTGCGCCACATTGATGCGGACAGTACTACTCTTTCTCGCCCCAGCCTCGCTGTAAGAAGTCGAGGGAGAGGTCTTGTTCACTCGTCTCAACCTTGCTGTAAAAAGCAGAGGAAAAGGACTTTCTCTGTTGCCTCAACCTTGCTGTAAAAAGCAGAGGGAAAGGACTTTCTCTGTTGCCTCAACCTTGCTGTAAAAAGCAGAGGGAAGGGACTTTCTCTATTGCCTCAACCTTGCTATAAAAAGCGGAGGAAAAGGACTTGGTTCTCTTGCCTCAACCTCGCTATAAGAAGTCGAGGGAGAGGTCTTGTTCACTCATGCCTCAGCCTCGCTGTACAAAGTCGAGGTGAGGACTTTTCTCTCTCTCGCCTCAGCCTCGCTGTACAAAGTCGAGGTGAGGACTTTTCTCTGGTGCCTCAACCTTGCTGTAAGAAGCGAAGGAAGAGGACTTTTCCTCTTGCCTTAACCCTGCTGTATAAAGCAGAGGAAGAGGGCTTTCACTCGCCTGCACCTCGCTGTACAAAGACGAGGGAGAGGACTTTCTCTCGCCTGCACCTCGCTGTACAAAGTCGAGGGAGGACTTTCTTCTCTGGCCCATGCCTCGCTGTACAAAGTCGAGGGAGAGGACTTTCTCTCGCCTGCACCTCGCTGTATAAAGTCAAGGGTGAGGACTTTCTCCTCTGGCCCATGCCTCGCTGTACAAAGTCGAGGGAGGACTTTCTTCTCTGGCCCATGCCTCGCTGTACAAAGTCGAGGGAGGACTTTCTTCTCTGGCCCATGCCTCGCTGTACAAAGTCGAGGGAGAGGACTTTCTCTCGCCTGCACCTCGCTGTATAAAGTCGAGGGTGAGGACTTTCTCCTCTGGCCCATGCCTCGCTGTACAAAGTCGAGGGAGAGGACTTTCTCGTGGGTGCATGCTCCCAGGGGAGCGCCAGGCATGGCTGTCTAAGCGCACTCACCAGGCGCACCCTGCCTGCATGGTCTCACCGCACGTTCTCTAAGTGAGTGCATGCTCCCAGGAGAGCACCTGACGTGGCTGGTCTGAGCGCACTCGCCAGACACATCCTGCCTGCATGGCCTCATCGCGCGTCCTCCGTGTGAGTGCATGCTCCCAGGAGAGCACCTAGCGTGGCTGGTCTGAGCGCACTCGCCAGGCGCATCCTGCCTGCATGGCCTCATCGTGCGGTTCCATGCACGTCCCCACCGGCGAGGAGCTCTTCTTCTGGAATCATGCGAGGTGCATGCGTAACGCTCTCGCTGGGAACTTGGGTCCCAGCTTAACATGTGTTAGCAAGCCCCAATGACCGATCTGCTTCTGGAATCATGCGAGGTGCATGCGTAACGCTCTCGCTGGGGGCCTGAGTCCCAGCTTAACACGTGTTGGCAAGAAACCCCGATGACCATGTGCTGATTGGCGCTCTGCATGCCCCGACGGCTGATCGCCCTATACCCAGGCGCTCGTCTAAGTATTGGTCTGCGGGTGGTGGCCACTCAGTAACTGACCACCGATTGCCTGCACTTGTGCCTGGGGCAAGGAGAGCTTTGAACTGGGAATTACTTGCACACTTTATGTATTGAAAATCTTTTATTGGGTGGCATCGTTAAAAAGAGCGCCCCCTGATCTGCTCAACTATTTGCAGTATACCAACTAAGTGTGTGTACAGCGCGAAAACGCATCTACTTTACAACTTAACTGAAATAGAAACACAAGTGTGTAGCGTTCTACGTCCTGGGGATAGCCGTTCCATCCAGAGTCTCCAGCCGACAAGCTCCATTCTCCAACATCTCAACCACTATGGATGGGGTCTCCTTTAACCGGCGATGACTGCCCTGGCGATGCCTGACTCACGAGGGGCGATCATGCCCTCCGCTTCAGCTTCCACTTGAGCTACGTGGGAGCCCCCCAGCGTAGCATCTTCCATCACATCAGGTCCCCATGCACAGGAATTTCATGTTGCTGGTCGCCTGCCTGAGACCCCGAAGCGCGATCACCTTGCGCCTTCTGCAGGTAATCGGTCAGGAATCCTGTCTTCACCAACTCAGCAAGTTGATGCCCCAACGCCAGGCAGGTGCGGAGTGTGTGTCCATAAGCCTGATGGAATTCACACCATTCATCCTTCCTCCCTCCAAGTACCTTGTCAGTTTTCTCTGGTACTTGAAGTCTTGCAGCCACTGCAGGGATGGCGATCAGCTCCGCCAACTCTATCACGAAATCATACCTAGGGGGTGCGCTTGCACGCCCCCTGGTCTGGTCCTTCCCTGGTGCATAAGGACGAGGCCTTCCCTGTGCCTTCATTCCTTCCTTGGTCTCATGCACCCGTGCCTGTTGCTGATGCATCCCCTGACCTCCGTGTGGCCTTGACGGTGCAGCATTTCCTCTCTTCTCAGAGACCTCTGTCTCTGGTACTATGTGTGCCACCGCGCGTCGCCGAATCTCAGCGAAGGTGACAGGGTGGCTCCTGATGAGCGATTCACTGAAAGGACCAGGGAGGACCCCTTTCTTGAACGCATGCACCAGTATGCCCTCGTCCTTGCTGGGCAACCTCACCACCTGCACACTGAAACGGTTGAGAAAGTCCTTCAGCGACTCCCCCTGGTCCTGGTGCACATCGAACAGATCGTAGGACACCACCGGTGGAGCTCTGTTGACGACATACTGCTCTGCGAACAGCTTCGCAAACTAATGGAAAGAGGTGACGTGGCCCTCTGGCAGGCTCACGAACCACTCCATGGCTACCCCGCTCAGCGTGCTCATGAACATCTTGCAGTACACAGCATCTGAACCTCCAGTCAGCATCATCTGAGTGTGGAAAGCTGTCAGGTGTGCTTCTGGATCTTCCACCCCCGTGAACGACGCTTTCAGTCCCACCAGATTGGGAGGCACCACCATGTTCATGATTTCGGGGGAGAAAGGCATAGGGAATGCTCTCGGAGGCGACGGTGGCGTCGACGTCCTCTCTTCAACTGCGCGCTCCTTCTGCGCGCTCCTTCTGCGCCTGCAATTCCCTACGCAGCTCTTCATTCATACGGTTCAACTCTTCGTTTCTTCTCTGCGATGCAGTCAGCTCTGCATGCATTTTCTCTTGCTCAGCTCTCGATTCCGTGACGCTATCTTGCAGCGCACGCATCACCTCCACTACCTGCGCCATGGTAACAACTCCTTCTTCAGCAGATGGTGCAGGTGAGGTTTGCCTGGTTCTTCTACTCATCTTCTCAACACTTCGACGTAACTTCAAGAAAATTCTAAGAAACTTCGACGAAAAGATCAAGAAGCTCCAAGAAACTTCAAGAAACCTCAAGAAACTTCAAGAACTGCAAGTACTGTGAGAACTGTGATGCGGATGGGAACAAGTTTTACACGGGGCCCCACGGTGGGCGCCAAATAATCCTGTCGTGGACTTGAACGTGGAGGATGAGCCTCGTCACTCCTTCGTCTAGCCTTCTACAACTGCACGTTCTGCAAGAACGCTCCAAGAACCTCCACCGGAACTCCAAACAATGCCTGCAAAACAACACAGACGACGCCTCTAGCGGCCGTGTGCACTCCAACGCTCAAGTCAGGCAACAAGAACACCAAAAACTATCACTGAATCTCTCTGTGAGACTCGTGTGTGCTCAAATCCACCCTCTGTTATCACTGTGCAACGTGTAGAAACGCTCCCATAGTGACTCAGAGAAAACTGTGTGTACTGTCAAAACTGTAAGAAGTGTAATTCTGTGTGTACCTTACATGAGGTGGAGTACCTTTATACTTGCGTCGCGCCTCTCTCTCAGATGGTGACACGTGGAGGCATGCAACTGGCATCTGACCATTCACGTATCACACCTGAAGGGCTCTTGGGCTTTCTCTGTGCGGCTAAGTTATCCTCTGGCGGAGTAACTTAGCGCCTTTCTTCTCTCTAACTGAGTGCATGCTCCCAGGAGAGCCCCTGGCGTGGCTGGTCTGAGCGCACACGCCAGGCGCATCCTGCCTGCATGGCCTCATCACGCGGTGCTATGCATGTAATGGGCTAAGAGAAACACTGATCACTGTCCAGCTTAACTAGCTCCCTTACGCCATCCTCATGCACGACCCCATCGGCGAGCAGCTCTTCTTCTTCTATTCTGGCATCATGCGAGGTTCATGCGTAACGTTCTTGCTGGGAGTCTGGGTCCCAGTTTAACACGTGTTGGCAAGAAACCCCAATGACCAATCGGTGCCTCCATACCTCTCGCACGACCGATCGATGCCTTATGCCTCCCCCGCGCGAGCGGCGCCTCACAACTTTCCACCGACCGCTTGATGCCTTATTACTCCATCGACCGACCGATGCTTCGTCACTTCACACGCCCTGTTTCCAGGCGCTCATCTAGGAAATGCTCTGGGGGTGGCGGCCACTGGGCAACTGACCACCGATCGCCTTCCTGAGGGATCTCCTCCCTGATTCTCCTGCTATCTCGTTCCACGTGGCACCCTGTGATTGGTCCACGTGGTCATCTGTTGCTGACGTCATTGACTAACAATGACCGACCGGATCAGTTCCAAAACAACTAATCGATTGTTTCCTCGAATCAATCGGTTGTTTTGTTACTTAACAGATTTCACCATTTGAAAACAGTTTTCAAACTTTCTCAAAACACCTAAGTGTAAACAATCGGTTGTTTCGACAGAACAATCGGTTGTTTCAACTTAGCTTGAAAAACACTTTGCTTTGTTAAAGATTGAGAGTCTAATTGCTTTGAGATTTAATCTAAGGGTGGATTACAACATAAAACTACCCCAGAACAAAACTATAAACCAGCACAGCAGCAACAAGCAAAGCAGAGGCTTCAACATCCTTCAAAGGATTTGGATTCTTCAAAACATTGAACACCACTTGGTTCAACATTAAGTAACAAGTCTTTCCTTGCCAGATACTATCCCACAACACTTTCACAAACTTTCTCTAAGCAATTTACTAAAAGCACAATCAAGGATCAAAAACACTTAATGTAAAAACAAAGTATGCAAGGCAATAAAACAATTGAAAATTGCTAAACTATAAAGCTTTAAACTAGACGATTTCTTAGATGAGGCTACCTGGCACCTTGGATCTTGAAGAAACACTCATTGAAATAAAACGACAATTAATCTACTAAGTAAAAAAGTTTAAAAAATTACAAGTAAAAAATAAATACAATGAAAATTAGGTCAACAATTTTTTATACACTAAAATTTAAATTGCCTATTGTATGCACTCCACAATTGTTGCTCCTTTTTTACTTTGTATTTGTGTAAATTTGTGAGGTTTCTGCTCCTTTGCTTTGCCTCTTTAGGATACTCAACCTAAGTTACTCGATTTTACCTCCACAACTCACCAAAGCAATTAGGTCACTTCCACACAAGAGAGGTCAACCAATTTAAAGGCAACAAAACTAAAATTTAAAAATGTGGACTACTGCAAATGGAATTTGTAATTGACATGAATTGAAAGAGTAATCAAGAATTTGACAAGCAAAAAAATGAAAGTTCACAAGAAAAAGATAGCACTGAAATCGAATCCTAAAGAAAGGCACTAGAATAGATGAAGAATGACAACATTGCACTTCATAATTTTGTTGTGTAAAATTTTTTTAACTTGTTCAATTTATGCTAAACAAAATACTTCAAATTAAAATTTGAAATTTAAACCAATGAAACTTCAATGTTTAAGCTGAATATTAGCACTGGAAATTCACAAAAACAGTGTGCTAATTAATTGCAATAAAATTTTCAATTTCACTGCTCAATTCAAATTTTCCAGAGTCAAATTTTTTTACACTCTATCCATTTTTCATTTGTTATTTTCTTTTATTTTGATTTTTTATGTAGTTATTTTTTTTCACTTTTTCTTAACACATCAAGGTACTCAAATCCAGAATTTCATAATTTTTCACCAACACACTTAATTGTAATAAACGTTTTCAGCTACTATAGAAATTGTAAAAATGGAAGAAACCTAAATTGGAATTAAAACTAGAATTGAAAACTCAAAAACATAATGGAATTAAGTGGAATTGGAACTTGTATGCACTAACAACAAGTATGATCTCAAATCTGAAAACATTAAAATGCACCAAAGCTTAAATTCGTAATTGAAATTGTACCCAAATTAAATCAAACAACCAAAATCAACAATAAAGCGCACTACATGGAATTGATGACAAATTGGATGAACATAACTTTGACATTACTAGAACTTGAATCAACAATTAAAATGACTCAACCAAATTAAAATGCACAGAATGAAAATATAAGAAGACTCAAATAAAATGAAAAGCAAATGCTCTACTCAATAGAGAACCCAAAAATGCAAACGGAATAGCTCAAGAACAATTGAACCAAATAGAATTTAGACAAGGGAGTAGATAAGCTAGCAACTCTAAAATTGATCTTCTTTTATTCTCTTTGCCATAGCTCTAGTGATTGGTCCTGAGCTGGGTCTTCTGCCATCACACATGCTTTAGTACAAAGATGTGACAGGTGCCAAAGAACAGGAAACATCTCTAGAAGACATGAGATGCCATTACAAAACATTCAAGAAATTGAAGTTTTTTATTATTGGGGCATTGATTTCGTAGGACCATTGCCATTTTCTTTTTCAAATGAATATATATTATTAGTAGTTGAGTATATCTCAAAATGGGTTGAAGCAATTCCACCAAAGAATGCAAATTCTAAGACAGTCATTAAATTTCTTAAAAGGAATATTTTTTGCAGGTTTGGTACTCCTATAGTATTGATAAGTGAGGGTGGTTCTCACTTTCGTAATACCCAGTTGAAGAAAGTTTTAGAACATTACGAGGTTAGTGATAAGGTGGCTTCAGCTTATCATCCACAAATAAATGGGCAAGCAGAAGTTTCTAACATAGAAATAAAGAAAATTTTAGAGAAAACAGTGGCCTCGTCCAGAAAAGATTGGTCAATCAAGCTTGATGAAGCTTTATGGACTTATAGGACTGCATATAAAACTCCTACTGCTTTTTCTCCATTTCAATTGATCTATGGGAAAACATGCCATCTTCTAGTGCAATTAGAATACAAAGCATATTGGGCATTGAAGACGTTAAATTTAGATGCTAAAGCTGCTGGGGGAAAGAGAAAACTCCAAATCCAGGAACTTGAGGATATGAGATTAAATGCATATAATTCTTCAAAGCTTATAAAGAACACACAAAGAAATATCATGACAAGAAGAATGTGGAAATAAATTTTCATATTGGCCAATATGTGTTGTTATTCAACTCTATATTGAGACTTTTTCTTGGAAAGTTAAAATCTAAGTGGTCAAGCCCTTATATTGTGAAGGAGGTTAAACCTTATGGAGAAATAGAGTTAGAAGATATAATATCACATAGAAGACAGGTAGTAAATGGTCAAAGGGTAAAGTCATATTTAGGTAATGAGAAGGAGAACCTCACTACGATGATTCTTTTGAATGAACCGTATAGAAATAGGCGTCAAGATATATGATGTAAAACAAGTGCTTACTGGGAGACAACCCAATACATACTTTTAGTTTTATGATGATTTTATATTTTTTTTACTTTTACTTCTAAAATCCATGTTTTATGCAGAGAAACTCGTCTAGGCATCATATGTCTCGCCTAGGCAAGTTTGACGATGTAAAATCCAAATTTTTGTGCAGGGAACCTCGTCCGAGCATAGTATATCTCGCCTAGGTGAGGTCAACAATGTAAATTTAATATTTCTTGTAGGGAACCTTGCCTAGGCGTATATATCTCGCCTAGGTGAGTTAAGCAAATAAAAAAAGGGGTGCTCTCTAGAGTAATCTCATCCTAGTGAGACAAATCTTGCTTAGGCGAGATACCACTTGATCCGGTTGGTCATCGGTAGTCGATGACGTCAGCAGCAGATGACCTCGTGGACCAATCACAGGGTGAGACGTGGCATGAGATAGCAGGTGAATCAGGGAGGAGACCACTTAGAACGGTGATCGGTGGTCAGTTACCAAGTGGCCACCACCCCCAGATCGGTGCCTAGATAAGCACCTGGAAGCAGAGCGCGGAAAGTAATGAGGCACCGCACGGTCATCGGTGGATAGTAATGAGGCACCGCACGGTCATCGGTGGAAGGTAATGAGGCACCGCACGGTCATCAGTGGAAGGTAATGAGGCACTACACGGTCATCGGTGGAAGGTAATGAGGCACCGCACGGTCATCGGTGGAAAGTAATGAGGCACCGCACGGTCATCGGTGGATGGTAATGAGGCACCGCTTGGTCGTTACGCATGCAGAGCGCGATCGGTCATCGGGGTTCTTGCCAACACGTGTTAAGCTGGGACCCAGGTTCCCAGCGAGAGCGTTACGCATGCACCTCGCATGATGCCCACTCAGAGGACGTGTGGTGAGACCATGCAGGCAGGATGCGCCTGGTGAGTGTTCTAAGAACAGCCACACCCGGTGCTCTCCTGGGAGCATGCACCCACTCAGAGGATGTACGGTGAGACCATGCAGGCAGGATGCGCCTGGTGAGTGTGCTCAGACCAGCCACACCTGGCGCTCTCCTGGGAGCATGCGACTCACTCAGAGAGAAGAAACGCGCAAGGTTACTCCGCAAGAGGATAACTTAGCCGCACAGAGAAAAGCGCAGAAGCCCTTCAGATGTGACACGTGTACGGTTACATGTCAGCTGCATGCCTCCACGTGTCACCATCTAAGAGAGAGGCGCGGCCCAGTATAAAGGTGCTCCACCTTATGTCAGGTACACACAAGCTTTTTCAGATTACAAGTTTACACAGTTCTTCCACACACAGAACTGAGCCACAGAGAGAGAAAGTGGATCAGAGCATACACGAGTCTCACAAAGAGATTCAGTGAGAGTTTTTGGTGTTCCTGTTGCCTGACTTGAGCGTTGGAGCTACAACGGCCGCTAGAGGCGCCGTCTGTGTGTTTTGCAGACATCGTTTGGAGTTCCGTCGAAGGTTCTTGGAGCGGTCTTGCAGAACGTGCAGTTGCAGAAGGCTAGACGAAGGAGTGACGAGGCACATCCTCCACATTCAAGTCCGCGGCAGGATCACCACTTATACAATCTTGCATGAGCAAGACATATAGTTCGTTTGAGCGAGTTTGATGGTCCATAAGTACGAACTTCAAGGCAATTACACCCCTATATGCCTCCAGATCCATTTGAAGCTTATGTAACTTGGCATGGGGAAAGGTTCTATTATTCAGGGAGCAGATCTAGCAAATGAAGCAAGGCAATCTACAATTGTAAATGAAGACTTTAATACTAAGTTGGATGACTTCCTAGAAAGAGAAGATGGAGCAAAAATATGGTTTTATTTTTCTAGTTTTCTTTTATTTTCAGTTATTTAATTTTTGTTTTATTTTTCAGTTGTTTAGTTTAGTTTATTTGCTTATTTTGTTATTTTTTGTTTTAAATGGCTTGTATTATTATTCTTGAATTATTTTCAGCTTTAATTTAATTATGGTTTTCTAACTTTATTTTTCTTAAATAAATAAGAACTGCAATATAAAATTTGAATTGTGGGGAAAAAAGGACTTTAGGTTTAAGTATTAAATAGTCAAATGAATTAGATACAAGTAGGAAAAGAAAATACGATTGAATCCCTATTCAAATGTAGTTGAAATGGTGATACATGAAAATTTAACAGAATGATTTATTAGAACAGAGAATGATAAAAACAATAAGGAACGAGTGAACCAAGTGAGTGTGTGAACCCTAAACAGTTTTGAGAATTTTACTGATGAATTGACAGTTGTGGTTGCTTAATTTTTATTTTATGTTACATTATAAAAGAGCATGAAGATGATTGGGAGATTTGTGTTAATTAGAAACCCAGGACCAAATAGCCAACTTTTATCTTATTAGAATTCAAATTTTTTTATATCCCCTTTGAGCCATGAATTTTGGTTATTATTGCACCCTAAACCTTTAATGATATATTTTCCTACCCATTGGCATGTTTAAGGAAGGAAAACATAAAGGCAATATATGTATAGAAAAGGGAATGTTTGGTTCTAATTTTTAAAGTTCAAATAATTCAGTTGTAGGAAATAGGAATAGTTTGTTTCTATTTATTGAAAAAAAAAAATCTTGTTAAAATAATGAATAACTAAAAAGAAATAAATTTGTGAAATCAAAGAAAATGGTGATTGGATAACACATATGTACTATAATTGGATTGTATGTATGTTCTTCTTTTTTAAAATGTATGTTTTTTATCTTAAAAACCAATACTTTTTGGAAGCCCAACCTCATTATAACCCTGTAAAAGACCTTAAGATTCATGCTTCTAATATGTTTGTGATATGAAGATGAAATCAAAAGCCACTGTGATTTGTTAGGACTCAGTGAAAATAGAAAGAAACATTTACATGTGGGCATATGAGAAGAAAATCCTTGATGACTTGTCATTTTTATGTTTTAGTTTGATCCTAGAAGTTGATTGTATCTATATTTTGCTATACTTGAAGTTAGAAGCAACATAAGATATAATTTAATATGTTGTTTAGTGAATAAAGTTATTTTGATATTTAAATTCAAACATGTACTAGTGTGGGCCGGACGACCAGATGACCGCTATGTCCTGGTCCACATGATAGGTCGTATGACCGCCCACCTACGTTGACCATAACCGAAAGGTATCATATGATCGACTGGCTCATGATGACGAACCATGAGTTGACCAAGTCAGCGAAGTTAATCCGTAATTAAAGATTGATTAGTGCGACCTTAAGCGTGGTCCAATCCCCTAATCCGGCCCACCAATGAAGGCCCACTAAGGTAATATAAATAGTGCAGATTCCAAGAATCAGGTACGGCATTATTTACAGTACTCTGACAACTGAGTATCAAACACTTTTGCTTACTTGAGCGTTGGAGTGCCTTCTGTAGGTACCATCTGAGACTGGGGGACTGAGAGCTAGGAGTAGGAGAGGATATAACTTCAATAGAGAGGATAGCAGAAGTCTAGCACAATTGACCGAGAGAGGAGTCGAGCATCACTTTTCAGACTCTTCAGCTTGACCAACCCTCGAGCCTGGGGGGCAAGTGTAGTGGTGTGGGTCGGACGACCGAATGACCGCTATGATCCGGTCCACACGATAGGTAGTATGACCGCCCACCTATGTTGACCACAACCGAAAGGTATCATATGACCAACCGACTCATGACGATGAACCATGAGTTGACCAAGTCAACGAAGTTAATCCGTAATTAAAGATTGATTAGTGCGACCTTAAGCGCTGTCCAATCCCCTAATCCAGCCCACCAACGAAGGCACACTAAGGTAATATAAATAGTGCAGATTCCAAGAATCAAGTACATCATTATCTATAGTACTCTGACAACTGAGTGCCGAACACTTTTGCTGACTTGAGCGTCGGAGTGCCTTCTGTAGGTACCATCCGAGATCGGGGGACCGAGACCTAGGAGCAAGAGAGGATATAACTTCAACAGAGAGGAGAGCAGAAGTCTAACACAACCAACCAAGAGAGGAGTCAAGCAATCGTTCTCTGGGTCCCAACTCTCGAACGAGAACAAAACATGATTTAGTTATATTCATTTACTTTGCTTGAGGTCAAGCAAGATTCTAAGTTGTGGGGACTTGATAAGTGTCGTATTGCAGTAATATTTCATATTAAAATGTAGACATTTATGGATATTAATTGATAAAATAACTATAATGTAAGCCCTAATATATGAATTTAAACCTTTTTACATATTTTGTGATTATAATATGAATAAGAATGATTTAATCCCAAATTTGTGTTAATTTCACGATTTTAGGGAAAAATGGAGATGAAGGGCAAAAGAAGAATATACAAGATGAAAATAGAAGGTTGGAACGCTCCAACACTCCCCTAAACTCGCCTAAGCCAGGAGCCTTCTAGAGGATCTCGCCCAAGTGAGCTCATCACACCCAGATGAGATCACTCCAAGGACGTTGGGCTTATTTTCGTCCAACTCGCTCAAGCGAGCCCAATCTCACCCAAGCAAGAAGTCACTTAGCCTAAGCCTAACTAGGTTAAATATGAGGCGTGAGGCATAACCTTAGACATCATTAAGAGAATAGAAGGTGATAGAAAATCCTAGAGGAGACAACCGTCAAGGAGAAACATCCTTAATCTTCTTTTCTTGCTTTCCATGCTTGTAATGGTCAATGTGAGTGGATAATTCTACCCTTTGGGATTAGGAGTATTTTGTTCAAACCCTTATGTATTGAGGTGATATTTAAATATAATATTTTGTTATTAATTAATGCTTGGTATTGTCATTTTATTCATAAGGCTTGTTTACCATGATTTTGATCCTTAGATTTGACTAAAAAGTACTTCTAAGTTTCTGACCTAATGATAATGCTTAACATATTTGAATGCTAGGAATAGATTTGAAATGTTAATTCCTATCAACATCTAATCATATGGATAAAGATGTTTTATAAATATGTGAGGAATCGATATCTGGGAAACTCTTTTAATAATTTTATATGCAAGAAATCAATATAAATGAATTTTATATAGGCATCAACATCAATCAAAGGATAGAATATTATTATGCTTTTCAAAATACAAAAGAGTAGAAGGATGAACTCGAATCCTAATTTTCCCAATTGAATCAACAACTCTTTACTTTGCTTTCTTTATAATTCTTGCAATCATACACAACGAACTTCCAACAAACTTTAATATTTTGTTTTCTATTTAGTGAATCTTATACTTGATAATTCAATTGTTCCTTGTGGGTTTGATATCCGTCCTTAAGGACAAATTATTACTTTTGACACAATACACTTGCTGTAACGCCCCTCAAAATATTGTCCATTTTTATATAATAAAATAAAGGTGAAACAATAATATCAAAATTTAACATAGATATATACACATAATATAATTCATCCATTAATACAAATGTGCTTCAAAATAATATCCCTTTTCGAGGAAGTTTTAATACATCTCCATACAGGAGTTTTCAAAATAAAACAAAAACCACAGCATTCAAAACCGGCGATCTCCTCCTCCAGAAAGTGCTCACTGAGGAGCTCTACTACCTGCAACCTCATTTGCTCCCGTGCAAATATACACGATCATCACAGGTTTAAGAAAAACAACCACGATACAAAATAAAAGGGTAAGCTAGATATTTTTAAAAACTTTAAATATGAAACTTTATATCAATAGAAAGCATAAATCTTCACACCATTCATAATCTATATCAATTTCAACCATCAACATCCCCATATTCCACAAACTCGTCAAGTGTCTATTCAATACATTCAATATTCATGGTTCACACGTCAGACTTTCCACTGACTCATAACATATAGACACATGACTCTACTTCCGGAAGACTCGTGTGTTGACTCAGACTCAGAGATCTGCACCTGTCATACCACACCACTGTGAAATCCACACAGGGTCGCTGTGAAATCCACACAACCATGCGCATACATAATCTCAATATCATCACTCTCCCGGTATGACAGGGTTAATTCATATAACAGGTCAAGTCAGTTATCTTTCAAACAACTTACCCATACATATGAACCTCCTTCGACTCTCAACAACTGAATAACTTCATCTATGTGATTCCATCATATCAGCAGAGTCAGGATATCTCCTTCTAGACAAGTCCCTAGTCAATGCACATTACACACGATCTTACACGGTATTTTCTTTCCTGAAAATACTATGCCTTGATCCCACATTCACAACATTCAATGCATCATACAACACGTAAAAGCACAATTCAATCATATAATATTTTGAATCTTTTCTTAAACAATCCCAATCACAGAAACAATCATTCCAAGGTTCAGATTTTCGAAAATCACATGCATTTCACATTTCAATCTCAAACAGTTTCAAACGACACTAAAACAGGGGAGTTCGAAATCAACATTAAAACCGGCGATCACGTCGCCCCACACATAAAAACAGAGCATCGTGAACAAGAATATGAAACCGGCGACCACGTCGCCCTCACTTCAGAACCTACTTGCCTAAAGTTTTTATAAACGAAAATGCTATCTTCCCTTACCTGGACTTGTGTAAAATCTCACTAAGAGCTCCAAAACCCACCGAAGCTTAAAGATGCCTTAACCTGCACCATAGAGTCCCGATCACAAAACTAACGAGATTACTCACTTTCTGCGTTAACAGAGATGATTTCTGAAGTTAAAAGAGTTGTATGCACAACCTATGCAAAGACGACCCTCTTAAATTCAGACTCGACTCAAAGAACAGAGCAAAACGACTTACTCTGTTTTAGAGCTTTGAGCAGAAAACTTGCAGAGCACAACGTCAGGAATCCCGGGTAGTCGCCGATCTTCAACTGGTTCGCTAGGACGTATGAACGCAGGGAGAAGGAGAGGAAAGAAACAGGGAACCAAAGTTAACTCACTCAATCACTCTCGAACCACAACAACGTTTACTGCCCCTCAGGAGTGAGTTTTGAATCTAAGCCAACTTACCCAGAAATGCCGCTGCCTCCCGCCCACTCTGCAGGAAAGCTTACGTGCACACTTCCTTGAACAGTATGACCACGTGGGTTTCTGCGCATACCAACTCTCTGACGCTAACTATTCTGAACCCTTTCTGTCTACGTGTCGCGCATGCAGGACGTCTCATGCTGGGAGCCTGGGTCCCACCTTATCTGTGTGAAACACGACATCGCGCGATAACCTTCCACCGATGACTGCTCGCACGATGACTATCCACCGATGTCTCATCCTGGCGGACGACCGATGTAACGCCCCTCAAAATATTGGTCATATTTATATAATAAAATAAAGGTGAAACAATAATATCAAAATTGAACATAGATATATACATAATATAATTCATCCATTAGTACAAATGTGCCTCAAAATAATATCCCTTTTTGAGGAAGTTTTAATACATCTCCATACAGGAGTTTTCAAAATAAAATAAAACCACAGCATTCAAAACCGGCGATCTCCTCCTCAGGAAGTGCTCACTGAGGAGCTCTACTACCTGCAACCTCATCTGCTCCCGTGCAAATATACACGATCATCACAGGTTTAAGAAAAACAACCACGATACAAAACAAAGGGTAAGCTAGATATTTTTAAAAACTTTAAATATGAAACTTTATATCAATAGAAAGCATAAATCTTCACACCATTCATAATCTATATCAATTTCAACCATCAACATCCCCATATTCCACAAACTCATCAAGTGTCTATTCAATACATTCAATATTCATGGTTCACACGTCAGACTTTCCACTGACTCATAACATATAGACACATGACTCTACTTCCGGAAGACTCGTGCGTTGACTCAGACTCAGAGATCTGCACCCGTCATACCACACCACTGTGAAATCCACACAGGGTCGCTGTGAAATCCACACAGCCATGCGCATACATAATCTCAATATCATCACTCTCCCGGTATGACAGGGTTAATTCATATAACAGGTCAAGTCAGTTATCTTTCAAACAACTTACCCATACATATGAACCTCCTTCGACTCTCAACAACTGAATAACTTCATCTATGTGATTCCATTATATCAGCAGAGTCAGGATATCTCCTTCTAGACAAGTCCCTAGTCAATGCACATTACACACGATCTTACACGGTATTTTCTTTCCTGAAAATACTATGCCTTGATCCCACATTCACAACATTCAATGCATCATACAACACGTAAAAGCACAATTCCATCATATAATATTTTGAATCTTTTCTTAAACAATCCCAATCACAGAAACAATCATTCCAAGGTTCATATTTTCGAATATCACATGCATCTCACATTTCAATCTCAAACAGTTTCAAACGACACTAAAACAGGGGAGTTCGAAATCAACATTTAAAACCGGCGATCACGTTGTAACATCCCGCCAAATTGTTTTTCATATTTGTGAAACGAATTAAAGGTAAAACATTAATATTGAAATGAACATAATTATATATATATAATGAAGTTTCTCCTCACAGGGAGTTTAATACATAATCGGTCAAATTTTCCAAAAACGTAAACAAAATACAGTAAAATAGAAAGACAGGCGATCTCCTAACAGCAAAAAGGCGATCTCCTATCAGAAAACGGCGATCTCCTATCAGAAAACAAAAAGAAAGGTGATCGCCTAACAGAAGTAGAAACAGGCGATCTCCTTCCGGCGACCACTCACTGGGGAGCTCTACTTCCTGCAACATCATCTGCTCCCGTGTAAATTATACACGATCATCACAATTTTAAGAAAAACAGCCACAGAACCAAACACAGGGTAAGCTAGATATTTGAAAGAGAGTTTAGATATGAACTTAAAAATCAAGATAAAATAAATTTAAGATACCCACGTAAAACCATCAACTTTCTCATTCTCTTCACATGACCATCAAGTAATCACACATTTCACAATTTCCTCAAGAGTCGTTCTATTCAAATAATGCATCAAGTGTCTATCAATTTCAATGTTCCTCATTTCTCACGTCAGACTTCCACTGACTCATCACACAAGACACTTGACACCACTTCCGGAAGACTCATGCATTGACTAGACTCAGAGATCTGCACCTGTCATACTGCCCCACTGTGAAATCACACACATTCACAGGGTCGCCGTGAAATCACACACATTCACAGGCGTATAAATGAATCTCAATATCATCACTATCCTAGCATGACAGGGTTAATCCATACAACGGGTCGAGCTCGTTCTCTTTCAAACAACTCACCCATACATATGAACCTCCTTCGACTCTCAACGCCTGAATAACTTCATCTATATGATTCCATTATATCAGGAGAGTCAGGATATCTCATAAAAACGAATCACCGGTCAATGCACATCCTACACGATCTTACATGGTATTTTCTTTCCTGAAAATACTATGCCTTGATCCCACATTCACAACATTCAACACATCATACAACACTTAATGAACGATTCCAATCACAGCAAAACTCATTCCAAGGTTCAGATTTTCGAATATCACATTTAAATCTCAAACAGTTTCAAACAACACCAAAAACAGGGGAGTTCGCAAAACAACGCCAAAACCGGCGATCTCGTCCAAAAACAGGGGATTATACAATAGCAGTTGAAAACCAGCGACCAAGTCGCCCCATCATCTCAATCATCTAATATAAGGTTTTCGTTGGAAATAAGGCTAGCTTCCCTTACCTGGACTTGCGCAAAACACCAAGAGCTCCAAAACCCACCGAGCTTAAAGGATGCCTTAGCTCTGTTTTAGCGTCTGGTTTGTAGAACTTGCAGAGAACCTCCCAGGTGCTCTAAGGGCATTCGTCGCTCGTCGTACTGGTGCTTGAGGTTGCCTGAATCACAGCGCGAAGGAGAGAAAAGAGAAGGATGAAGGTGAGCTCACTCTTGAACCACTGCCACGTCCTTTGCCTGTAAGGACCTGTAAAAATTAAATTGGAATAAAAAGGAATATATTTTAAATGAATTCTAAGTATGTTTTTATTTAAAATAAAATAAAAAGGAAGGAAAGTGTAGTTTAGAAGACTATAAGATCGCCTGTCGCCTACTACACATGATCGCCAGGGCGCGAGAGGTATGCAGGCATCGGCAGGGCGCGAGAGGCAGGCGGGTTTTTGAATCCAAGCCTACTTGTCCACGCATGCTGCTGCCACCACCCTCCTCTGCAAGAAAGCTAGAGTGTACGTTTCACTGAACAGTACGACCACGGTTGTCTTCTTGTGCATGCCAACCACTTCCCTGAACAGTACGACCGCGAGTGTCTCATACGCATGCCAACTTTCTGATGTCACTATTCTGAACCACCCTTTTTGTCCACGTGGCGCGCGTGCAGGACGTGTCATGCTGGGAGTCTGGGTCCCACTTTATTCGTGTGAAACTCGACATCGCGCGATAATCTTCCACCGATGACCGCTCGCGCAATGACTATCCACCGATGTCTCATCCTGGCGGACGACCGATGTCTCTCTCTGGGAGACGACCGATGTCTATCCCTGGTGTAAGGACCTGTAAAATTAAATTGGAATAAAAGGGTATAATTTAAATGAATTCTAAGTATGTTTTCATTTGAAATAAAAAGGAAGGAAAGTGTAGCTTATAAGACTATAAGATCGCCTAGTCAGTACATAATCGTCGGTCGCCTACTACACATGATCGCCAGGGCGCGCGAGGGGCATGCGGGCATCGCCAGGGCGCGAGGCATGTGGACGTCACCAGGGCGCGAGAGGCAAGCGGGCGTCGTCGGGGCGCGAGGCATGCAGGCATCGCCGGTCGCGAGAGGTCATCGGTGGAGAGTCTTCGCGCGAGAGGTCATCGGTGGAGAGTCTTCGCGCGAGAGGTCATCGGTGGAGAGTCTTCGCGCGAGAGGTCATCGGTGGAGAGTCTTCGCGCGAGAGGTCATCGGTGGATAGCCTTCGCGCGAGAGGACATCGGTGGATAGCCTTCGCGCGAGAGGTCATCGGTGGATAGTTTTCGCGCCAGCGGTCATCAGTGGAAGGTTATCGCGCGATGTCGAGCTTCACACAGAGAAAGTGGGACCCAGACCCCCAGCATGAAACGTCCTGCACGCGCGCCACGTAGACAAAAAGGGTGTTTCAGAGTGGTGACATCAGAATGTTGGCATGCGCAGGAGACACTCGCGGTCGTACTGTTCAGGGCAGTGGTTGGCATGCACCAGAGACAACAGTGGTCGTACTGTTCAGGGCAGTGGTTGGCATGCACAAGAGACAACAATGGTCGTACTGTTCAGGGCAGTGGTTGTCAGGCTTTCCTGCAGAAGGGGTGGCAGCAGCAGCATACGTGGACAGGTAGGCTTGGATTCAAAAGCCACTGCGGGAAGGCAAAGAGCGTTACAGACTCAAGAGTGTTAGAGTGAGTGCAAACTTCCTCCCTCCCTTCTTCTCTCCTTTGCGTTGTGACTCAGGCCACCTCAAGCATCAGTGCGACAAGCGACGTTTGCCCTTAGAGCACCTAAGAAGTTCTCTGCAAGTTCTACAAACCAGGCACTGAAAACAGAGCTAAGGCATCCTTCAAGCTCGGTGGGTTTTGAGCTCTCGGTGTTTTGCACAAGTCCAGGTAAGGGAAGCTAGCCTTCATTTTCAATACAAGCCATAGATTAGCTGTTTCTGAAGTGAGGGCGACGTGGTCGCCGGTTTCGTTTTCATCTTCGTGAATGCTCTGTTCTATGTGTTTGGGCGACGTGGTCGCCGGTTTTATATACAGACTTCGAAATACCTTGTTTTTGAACCAGATCGCCGGTTTTGGCGTTGTTTGCGAACTCCCTGTTTTTGGTGTTGCTTTGAAACTGTTTGAGATTTAAATGAGATATTCGAAAATAAGAACCTTGGAGTGAGTTTTGCTGTGATTGAAATCATTCCTTTAAGTGTTATGTGATGTGTTGAATGTCGTGAATGTGGATCAAGACATAGTATTTTCAGGAAAGGAAATACCGTGTTGAGATTTGGTTGTGAAGTGTATTGATCTGTGAGTATCCTGTGAATGAGGCGATCCTGACTCTACTGAGGTAATGAAATCATATAGAGGAAGTTACTCAGTTGGTGAGAGTCGAAGGAGGTTCATATGAATGGGTGAGTCGTGTGAAAAAGAACGAGCTCGGCCTGTCATATGGATTAACCCTGTCATACTGTGAGAGTGATGAATTGAGATCGAGATTGTGTTGATGCGCATGGCTGTGGAAACATTCCAGCCAATGAAGTATGACAGGTGCATGTCTCTGGATGCTAGGTTCAACGCACGAGTCTTCCGGAAGTAGTGTCAAGTGTCTTGTGTGATGAGTCAGTGGAAGTCTGACGTGAGAAATGAGAAACATTGAATTGATAGACACTTGGTGCATTATGTGAATAGAACGACTCTTGAAAATATTGTGAAACATGTGATTTCTTGATGGCTGTGTGATATGAATGAGAAAGTGATGGACTCTTGTGAATGTTTAAAAAGGCTTATCTACGTTGGTTGTCCAGTTTAAAATTTAAAGTTTAAAAATATCTAGCTTACCCTTTGTATTGTTCTCTGGCTGTTTTCCCTTAAAACTGTGATGATCGTGTATTTTACACGGGAGCAGATGATTTTCCAGGAAGTAGAGCTCCTTAGTGAGTGGTCGCCGGAAGGAGATCGCCTGATTTCTGATCTGGTAGCAGATCGGCTGTTTTGGGTCCTCTGATAGGAGATCGGCCTCTTCCGATAGTAGATCGGTCTCTTCCGATAGGAGATCGCCTGCTTTGTTTTTTTACTGTATTTTGTTTATGTTTCTGGAAAATTTGACCGAAATTGTATTAAACTCCCTGTGAGGAGAAACTACATTTCATATATATAATATTTTGTTCACTTCAATCTATTTGTTACCTTTAATTTTCATTATATAAACATGAATAGTATTTTGGCGGGATGTTACACCTGGCGACGCCCGCCTGCCTCTCGCGCCCTGGCGATGCCTGCATACCTCTCGCGCCCTGGCGATCATGTATAGTAGGCGACAAGCGATCTTATAGTCTTCTAAACTACACTTTCCTTCCTTTTTATTTTATTTTAAATAAAAACATACTTAGAATTCATTTAAAATATATTCCTTTTTATTCCAATTTAATTTTTACAGGTCCTTACATTCTCCCGAACAAGAAAAATTTTCGTCCTCGAAAATTGAATTACAAGGAAAAGAGGTATGGATAGGCTTCTCTCATGGGTTCTTCTAACTCCCAAGTTGAATCACCCGATCTCTCATCCCACACCAATTTCACCATGCTGATGGTCTTGCCTCTGAGCTGTTTACTTTGCCTATCGTCAATCCTGACTGGTTTCGCTTCAAAGGACAAGTCATCCCTGATCTGCACATCGTCCACTTCCAGCACATGACTAGGGTCTGCCATGTACTTCCTCAGCTGTGATACGTGAAAGACGTTGTGCAGATTCGCTAAATGGGGAGGTAGGGCAATCTCATAAGCCACTGGACCAATCCTCCTTAAGATCTGATATGGTCCCACGAACTTAGGGGACAACTTCTTTGATCTGATCGCCCGTCCTACACCCTTGGTTGGTGTCACTCTCATGAACACATGGTCTCCAGCAGCAAACTCCAAAGGCTTTCTCCTCTTATCTGCATAGGATTTCTGCCTACTTTGAGAAGCTCTCATTCTGCCTTGTATCTGTTTTACCTTCTCGGTCGTCTGCTGAATCAACTCTGGTCCAACCAATACTGTTTCGCCTTCCTGGTACCAGCACAAAGGAGTTCTGCATTTCCTTCCATACAAGGCTTCGTATGGCGCTATCCCTATGCTGGCGTGATAACTGTTATTATAGGTAAACTCCACCAGCGGCAACACCTCATCCCAACTTCCCAATTGATCCAAGACACACGTCCTCAGCAGATCTTCCAAGGACTGGATCGTTCTCTCTGACTGTCCATCTGTTTGGGGATGATATGCCGAGCTCATTCTCAACTTAGTTCCCAAGCAATCTTGTAAGGTCTGCCAAAACCTTGAAGTGAACCTGGGATCTCTATCTGAAACAATGCTGGAAGGCACTCCATGCAACCTCACTATTTCTTTGATGTACAACTGTGCCAACTTGGCCAAGGGCGTTTTCAAATTCACTGGAAGGAAGTGGGCACTCTTCGTCAGCCGATCTACTATGACCCAGATTGCGTCATGGCCCCTTACCGATCTAGGTAAATGGGTAACAAAATCCATTGCAATGCTGTCCCATTTTCACTCAGGGATATCCAGTTGCTGTAACAACCCGCCAGGTCTTTGATGCTCTATCTTCGCCTTCTGACATGTTAAGCAGGTTGTAACATACTGGGCGATGTCTTTCTTCATGCCCGACCACCAAAATGACTCCTTCAAGTCATGGTACATCTTGTTCATGCCTGGATGTAGGCTAAGGCGACTCTTGTGACCTTCCTCTCGGATCATCTTCTTCAACTCTTCATTTGCAGGTATGCAAATTCTGCCATTAAATCTCAAGATCCCATCATCGCCCATCACAAAGTCTTTAGCCTGGTCGGTCCCTAGTGACTCCACAGTACGCTTCAGACTAGGGTCCTCCAACTGCTTCTCCTTTATCACTCCAAGGAAGTCATTAGTTATAGCCAGCTTACTACAACTAATGTGATTTACATGAAATTCTACCCCAAGGTTTAAGTCTCTGAATTGCTCGATCAGTTTCTGCTCTTCCATCATCATGGTGGCTACTTGTATTGATTTTCTACTCAAAGCATCTGCCACTACATTGGCCTTCCCTGGATGATACATGAGTTGAAAATCATAGTCCTTTAGAAACTCCATCCACCTTCTTTGTCTCATGTTTAGTTCCTTCTGATCAAACAGGTATTTCAGGCTCTTATGGTCACTGAACACCTGGAACCGAGCTCCATATACATAGTGCCTCCAAATCTTCAAGGCAAACACCACAGTCGCCAACTCAAAATCATGAGTAGGATAGTTTCTCTCATGAACCTTGAGTTGCCTTGAAGCATATGCAACCACTCTTTTCTCTTGCATCAAAACACATCCCAAACCCTGATGTGAAGCATCACAGTAGACATCAAAAGGTCTTCCTACATCTGGGATCATCAGCACTGGAGCACTAGTCAACCTTTCCTTTAGTTCCATGAAGCTCTGCTCACATCGGTCGGTCCAAGCAAAAGGTTGATCCTTGCGGGTCAACTGTGTTAAAGGAGCCACTACCTTGGAAAAGTCCTCAATGAACCTCCGATAGTAGCCTGCTAAGCCCACAAAACTCCTTATCTCAATAACTGTCTTAGGACATTCCCACTGAAGCACTGCCTCCACTTTGGCTGGATCCACCGAGATCCCCTGGGCAGATATTACATGTCCTAAGAAGTTGACTTCTTTCAACCAGAACTCACACTTAGAGAACTTGGCATATAATTGCTTCTCCCTCAGGATCTCCAATACTGTCTTCAGATGTTCTTCATGTTCTTCCTCGGTCCTTCAATAAATGAGTATGTCGTCTATGAAGACTACCACAAACTTATCCAAGAAAGGGCGAAAAATCCTATTCATGTAGTCCATGAACAGAGCTGGAGCATTTGTTACTCCAAACGGCATCACCACATACTCATAGTGCCCATAACGAGACCTAAATGTTGTCTTTTGAACATCTTCAGCTTTTACCAAAATTTGGTGGTACCCCGATCTCAGATCAATCTTTGAGAACACCGAGGCCCCATGTAATTGATCCATCAAATCATCAATTCTAGGTAGAGAATACTTGTTCTTGATGGTCAACTTGTTCAATTGCCTGTAATCTATACACAGCCGAGACCCTCCATCCTTTTTCTTGACTAGAAGCACTGGAGCCCCCCATGGAGATACACTGGGTCTGATGAATTGTTTTTCCAACAACTCTTCCACTTGCTTCTTTAGTTCTACCAACTCGGCTGGAGCCATCCTGTAAGGTGCCATTGACACTGGTCCAGCTCCAGGTACCAAATCAATAGAGAATTCCACTTCTCTCTTAGGAGGTAATCCAGGTATTTCTTCTGGAAATACATCCATGAAATCTTTCACCACATGTATCCTGCTTACGTCCTCTTCATTCTTCACTTCCAACCGAGCTAGGATCACGAAACACCTCGCCCCTTTTTCCAACTCCGACCACCCATGCTGAGCAGATATCACATCTGACTCTTGGAGGTCTGGAAACGCTATTTTCTGACTACCGCAGTCTATGAGAACGTGATTGGCAGATAGCCAATCCATTCCCAGGATAACATCCAGGTCCTGAAGAGGTAGGCAGATCAAGTTTACTTTGAACCTGCGTCCCTCTACTATCACTAGACATTCAGAGCAAACTGTAGAGGTCAACACATGTCCTGACGCAGGTGTAGAGACCAACAGTTCAAACGGTAGCTCCTTCACTAGAAGGCCCAACTCGGCTACACACAGGCTTGACACAAAGGAGTGTGTCGCTCCAGAATCAAACAAGGCTTTTACACCTCTACCAGCTATAAAACAAACACCTTGCACTAGGTTACCTGACTGAGATGCCTCTGCTCCTGTCATGGCAAACACTCTCCCTGTTGCCTGAGGTCTGCTGCCTTCATTCCTCAACTGCTGAGAACCACTGGGTTGTGTCGCCCCATTCCTGTTAGGGCACTCTCTAGCAACGTGCCCCGTCTTTTGGCAAGTGTAACACCTTCTCTCTGAATTCCTCTTGAAGCACATATTGGATGTGTGTGGTCCACCACAATGGAAACATTTGGGTTTCCAAGGTTGTTGCTGCTGCAACTGGGATGACGCTGTTCCTGCCCGATGTGGTGGAGGTCTCGCATAGGGCTTGCTTTGTGGGTGCTGCACCTTGGCCTTCCCACTGGAAGAACCCCCTGGGTGTGACCTGATCACCCGGGAATCACCCTTTTCCAAAGTCTCCACCATCTTCGCCTTCTCTACTAAGGCGTGAAATTCCCTGATGCACATAGGGGCTATGGTCCTCTTCAGCCCATGCTTCAGTCCCTCTTCAAACTTCCTACACCTCCAAGCCTCAGAGGCTGCCTGGGTATAGAATCGGGCGAGGTACTCAAACCGAGCAACATAAGCATTCACTGACATCTCCCCCTGCTCCAATCTGAGGAATTCTGCTTCCCTCGCAAATCTTGCACTATCTGGGAAGTATTTTTCCAGAAATCTCACCCTGAAGCTCTCCCAGTCTAACACTTCAGCTCTGGCTTCCATCATCTGCTGAGCTCCCATCCACCAGAACTCGGCTTCTCCAGATAGCAGATAGGTGGCGAACACCAATTTCTTCTCTTCAGGGCAGGAGGTCGCCCTAAAGATTTTCTCCAACTCCCTGACCCACTGATCTGCTTGATCAGGGGTAGCATTCCCACTGAACTTGGGTGGGTTGTGCCTCATGAACTCGGTCAGTCCCATCTGTTCCTGAGGCTGACCGACGTGGGAATTTGTTTCAGCCGACCGAGCAGTTTCCCAATGGTGCATTGCAGCTTGATGATTCTGAGCCATTGTTGCATTCTGTTATTGGATGGCAGTTGCCATCATCTCAATAGCCTTGGCAATCTGGCTCATTTCCGAAGAAGGTTGGGGAGGGGTAGGAGGTCTACGTGCCATCTTTCTTCGTTTCAGATTTTGAAACTATTGGTTTCTATATTCCCTACAACCACAAGAATGAGATCGATAAGAAATCAATTCATTCAGGAGGTAACCTCTAGACCTTACAAAGGTCAGCATCTCAAAGTCATTAAGAATTTGAGTTCATCAACAGAATCATAATGCTCAAAAATAGAAAGCATAACACTGAACAGTCATGGGTACAAACTACCAGTCAAATATCACCACACTTAATAATTGGGATAAAACACACCAGAAGTGGATATATGCTCAACATCAAACTTTTAGAATTAAGATTGAGAACATCTCGATTCAGTTATGAGTGTGCACCCTCACTACTTTATAAAGATCCTTTCACTCTTAATACTAAAATTTTTCATTTAGAGCCTATATCTACTAAAGCACAGACAAGATTTCAATCAGAAAACATTTGAAAACCTTTCACTATAGCTTTGATTAAGACTCAAATAGCAGAAGAAACACAATGAACCCACTCTCCTCAGGTCATCCTAAGGACGAACTGCTCTGATACCATTAATGTAACGCCCCTCAAAATATTGGTCATATTTATATAATAAAATAAAGGTGAAACAATAATATCAAAATTGAACATAGATATATACATAATATAATTCATCCATTAGTACAAATGTGCCTCAAAATAATATCCCTTTTTGAGGAAGTTTTAATACATCTCCATACAGGAGTTTTCAAAATAAAATAAAACCACAGCATTCAAAACCGGCGATCTCCTCCTCCAGGAAGTGCTCACTAAGGAGCTCTACTACCTGCAACCTCATTTGCTCCCGTGCAAATATACACGATCATCACAGGTTTAAGAAAAACAACCACGATACAAAATAAAAGGGTAAGCTAGATATTTTTAAAACTTTAAATATGAAACTTTATATCAATAGAAAGCATAAATCTTCACAAATGCTAGCTTCCCTTACCTGGACTAGCGCAAAACACCAAGAGCTCCAAAACCCACCGAAGCTTAAAGATGCCTTAACTCTGTTTTAGCGTCCAGTTTGGAGAACTTGCAGAGAACTTCCCAGGAGTCCAAGGGCAGTCGCCGCTCGTCGTACTGGTGCTTGAGGATACCTAAATCGCAGCGCGAAGGAGAGAAAAGAGGAGGATGAAGGTAAACTCACTCTGTCACTCTTGAACCACAGCAACGTTCTCTCCTCTCAGAAGTGAGTTTTTGAATCTAAACCAACTTGTCCACAATTGCCACTGCCACTACCCACTCTGCAGGAAAGCTTGCGTGCACACTTCCTTGAACAGTATGGCCACGTGTGTCTCTGCGCATACCAACTCTCTGATGCCAACTATTTTGAAACACCCTTTTCTGTCTACGTGTCGCACGTGCAGGACGTCTCATGCTGGGAGCCTGGGTCCCACCTTATCTGTGTGAAACACGACATCACGCGATAACCTTCCACCGATGCCCGCTCGCACGATGACTATCCACCGATGTCTCATCCTGGCGGACGACCGATGTCTCTCCCTGGAAGACGACCGATGTCTCTCTCTGGAAGACGACCGATGTCTCGCCCTGGCGATGCCCGCATGCCTCGCGCCCTGGCGATGTCCGCATGTCTCGCGCCCTGGCGATGCCCGCATGTCTCTCGCCCTGGCGATGCCCGCATGCCTCGCGCCCTGGCGATGCCCGCATGCCTCGCGCCCTGGCGATGTCCGCATGCCTCGCGCCCTGGCGATGCCCGACGACACCACGCCTTGCTGAAGGTTCTTCATCCCACTATGTTACGTCCAAGGTATCATCTCCACATGACTTGGTGACGTCGGTAGCTTCACATTTCCAAGAGTAGATCAGCACTACTCCTCGTGCGCCCATGCATGCAACACTAAGAACGATTTCTTATGCTCAAGCATAGAGCTTCGCATGCACAGCGTATCTAAAGCTTAACCCACACCTTGATACGCGTGGTTTTTGGAACCCACTATGGTTGATCCAGTATCTTGACCACATACTGAGTGCATTTTCGGCGATCATGTGCACCATAGGCGATTGGCGATCATGTACACTACAAGCGATTGGCGTTCATGTGTAGTCTTGGCGACAGGCGATTATGTACTAACCAGGCGATCTCATAGTCTTTTAAGCTACACTTTCCTTCCTTTTTATTTTAAATAAAAACATACTTAGAATTCATTTAAAATATATTCCTTTTATTCCAATTTAATATTACAGGTCCTTACACTAGGAGCCTGGGTCCAGCTTAACTGCGTGTAGCAGGGAACCCCGACGACCATGCACCGATGACCAATAGGTGCTTCACTACTTCCCCCGATGACTGATCGCGCTCTGAGTGCACCGATGACTGATCGCGCTCTGAGTGCACCGATGGTTGATCCGCTCTGAGTGCACCGATGGCTAATCGCGCTTTGAGTGAACTGATGACTGATGTATCTCTCATCCTGGCTGATGACCAGTGACCGATGACACATCGTCACACCCTGCTGAAGGTTCATCGACCCACTACTCCACGTCCGTGGTATCACCCCCACATGGCTCGGTGACGTCGGCAGTTTCTCCTGGCCGAGGACTAGTCGGTACAAACCCCTCATGTGCCAATGCATGCAACACTAAGGATAAATCTCTTATGCCAAAGCATAGAGTTTCGCATTTATCCTGCATGCATGGCGTATCTAAGGTTCAAATCACACCTTGATACATGTGATTCCTAGAACCCACTATGGCCCACCGACCGACCTCTACCATGCTGACCTAAGACCTCTTGGGTGACGTCCAAGGTCTGACTACTATGAATTTTCTATTATATGCCCTTTTCATTTTTGATAAGTAAGATATTCAGGAAACATTTAAATTATACTACTTCTATTCTAAGTTAATTTTCTAGATCATTACACGTTGAGGAAGACCACAAACCTCATGTTCTTGATTGTCTTAGAGATTCCACAATAATCGGCGATCATCACCATGGATCCAGGTATTTTAATTCATATTCTTGATAATTGGCTTGAAAGATCTTTACTATTTTCGGATTATAGAATTAGAAACTCTAAAAAGTGGTATCAGAGCCTATCATATTTATTTATTAAGAATGGTATGAATAATATTCAGCCTTAACAGTTTCGGTGCTTTTGTTTAACGCTTGTATGTGATTTTTTTTTTTAATTTTTGGTTTGAGTTATGGATATGCCCCTTTACAGTCAACATTCAATATTAAAGGTCTTCTCATTGGGTGACTATGGATCCATTTCTTGGTTTATATGTAATATGTAATTCCTCATATTCTTTCATTGGTTTTTTTTTCCCGTGGATGGATCCAACCATTGTATTTTGATGGTTGTGTATATATTGATAAAATCAATTCATAACACTCTTTGTGGACTAATGTTTCGATGGATCCAATGGACTATTGATTATGCTATAGCTTTTGTTTTATGTGGAATGCGCTTTAAAGAAAGTTTTCGCCAATTTTTTTTTCTTTTGAAATCATCCGCTGTGTGCATTTATTTTGATTGATATTTTTTTTAATTCAATCTACATGTCAAAAGATATATATGGCATAATCGGTTCTTTGATAAATGTTATTAAAGCCTAACAATTCTCTATTGTTGTTATTGTGATTATTTAAATCATTCGGCCATCACTAATGAAATTTGATCACTTTTGTGATACGTACTTTGGATCCATCAAATCATTGTTAATTTGTTAGTGTTATAAATCAATATTGGTGGAACTTTGTTGTGATTGTCATACGGTTTATTAAGCAGAAGGATCACATTAATTTAATTCTCATATGGTTTACCTTTTAATTTTACAGTTTTATTATTTATAATTAAATATTGGTAAGTCTGTAATTAAAACAATTTAATTGAATCAATATGTCGCCAAAGTGACCTCTTTTGTGGATATTATTTTGTTTTGAATTATAGATGTTTTCGTACATATAATTTTGTAATTATTTATCGACCCAAAGGAAGGTGAATTTTAATGAAATTACGTGAACGGTTGTTGTGATAGAATGAGTGATGACTATTTGGTTTACATGTGAATTTTAAATCGGCCCAAAGGAAGATTTATTATTTAACATGTTATTGTTGTCATCATTTGATTACAACACCAAGATGTCATTTACAAATTAATATTTTGTCCAAAGATAACATGTTAGTGGAGTCCTTGATATCTTGGGATGGGGTTACCTTTATTTAATTTTATGATTTTCTAAACTTATGTGAGCTTTATTGAATTTTCTTTTGTTCTAAATTTAGTTTTTGTTGCTACTGCTCCTAATTTTTCTACTCAAACCAATAATATCCCTATGCTTAGTGGGACAAACTTTAAATTTTAGAAAGAAACCGTGGAAATTGTTCTTGATTGTATGGATTTGGATCTGGCGCTTAGGGTGGAACGACCCACTCCTACTTCGAATAACCCAAATGAGGTTAAAATTGAGAAGTGGGATCGCTCTAACCGAATGTGTTTGATGATCATGAAACGTTCCATTTCGGAAGCGTTGCGGGGCTTTATTTCTGAGAGTGGGGATGCCAAAAAGTTCCTTGAAGGAATTGAACAGTACTTTGCCAAGAATGAAAAATCAGAAGCGAGTAACCTTTTGGGTAAGCTCGTCTCCATGAAGTATTAGGGCAAAGGAAATGTAAGAGAGTACATCATGGAGATGTCAAATCTTGCATCAAAGCTCAAGTCACTTAAGTTAGAGTTGTCAGAGGACTTGCTTGTGCACTTGGTTTTGATCTCTCTGCCTGCACACTTTGGTCAATTTAAGGTGAGTTATAACACTCAAAAGGATAAATTGTCCTTAAATGAGCTTATTTCTCATTGCATGCAAGAGGAAGAGAGACAGCAATGAGATAAGGCTGATAGTGCTCATTTGGCTTCGACCTCGAAGAATAAGATGAAAAGGAGAGCTAAGGATACTGTGGAGGGAACTTCTCAAAAGAAGAAACCTAAGATGCAAAATGGTGAATTCATTTGCCATTTTTGTAAGAAGCCGGGACACATGAAGAGGCAGTGTCCCAAATACGCTAATTGGCGTGTAAAGAAAGGTTTGCTTCTAACTTTAGTTTGTTCTGAAGTTAATTTAGCTTCTGTACTTAAGGATACTTGGTGGGTAGATTCTGGTGCTACTACTCACATAATTATGTCTATGCAGGGTTGTCTGTGGAGCCGACCGCCAAGTGATGCTGAAAGATTCATCTTTGTGGGTGATGGCAATAAAGTTGCAGTGGAGGCTATAGGAACTTTTAGATTATTATTAAAGATTGGAGTTTATTTGGATTTATTTGAGACTTTTGTTGCACCGTCTTTTCGACGAAATTTAATTTCAATTTCTAGTTTGGACAAATCTGGTTTTTCTTGTTCATTTGGAAATAATAAAGTTAGTCTCTACCAAAATTCAAATCTTATTGGATTTGGTTATTTGAATGATAATCTATATATGCTTGATATTGTTAGTTCTTATAATGAAATATTGAAAACAAGTTCACGTGGTACAAAGCGAAAATTAAATAAGGATTATGCTACCTTATGGCACAAGCGTTTAGGTCATATCTCTAAACAAAGAATTTAGAGACTTGTATCAGATGGAATCCTTGAATCCTTAGATCTAACAGACTTTCAAGTTTGTGTTGAGTGTATCAAAGGGAAACGAACAAAGAAAAGAAAATTAGGTGTCGAAAGAGCTTCAAACGTCTTATAACTAATACATACTGATATATGTGGCCCATTCCCTACAACTTCTCGAAATGGATAACGGTATTTTATTACGTTTATAGATGATTATTCTAGATACTGTTACCTATATTTGATACATGAAAAGTCTCAATCCCTTGACGTTTTTAAATCTTTCAAAGTTGAAGTTGAGCTTCAACTTGGAAAGAAAATTAAGGCTGTCAAATCTGATCATGGTGGTGAGTACTACGGTCGATATGATGGATCAGGAGAATAACGTCCGGGGCCATTCACTCTTTCCCTCAATGATTGTGGAATCATTTCGCAATACACCATGCCGAGTAAACCCAGTATGAATGGTGTTGCAGAACGAAGAAACCGAACTCTTAAAGACATGGTTAGGAGTATGATTGCTCATTCTTCTTTACCAGAATCACTTTGGGGAGAAGCATTAAAGACCGCAGTTTATATCCTTAACAGAGTACCAAGTAAGGCAATTGGCAAAACCCCTTATGAGTTGTGGACAGGCAAGAAACCTATTAGGCACTTGCACATTTGGGGTTGTCCAGCTGAAGCGCGACCTTATAAGCCGCATGAAGCAAAACTAGACTCAAGAACGGTTAGCTGTTATTTTGTTAGGTACGCTGAGTGCTCTCGAGGCTACAAGTTTTTTGATCCCACATCAAGATCTATTTTTGAAACAGGAAATGCGAGATTTCTTGAGGAAATTGAGTTTGGGAGGGAAGAAGATTTAAGGAATGTCGATTTTGAGGAAGAGTTTGTTGTTGAAAATGACAAGGTCATTGTACCTGTTGTTATTCATGACACAACTCCAGAACTCAACAACGATGTTCAGGCTCCTATCCCTGACATTGTTGTACAACAAAACGACAATGAAGTTTTTCCTCACGCACCACCTAATGATCAAACTCAACAACCTCAAGAATTGCCATTAAGAAGATCCATTAGAGAAAGAAGAAGTGTGATTTCGGATGATTACATCGTATTTCTGTCAAGCCATGCGTAGTTCAGACGCTTCTAAATGGATCGATGCCTTGAATGAAGAGATGAAGTCTATGAATGACAACGACGTTTGGGATCTCGTTGAATTGCCTAAAGGCTCGAAACCCATTGGTTGCAAATGGATATTTAAAACCAAGAGGGATTCAAATGGAAATATTAAGAGATATAAGGCATGTCTATTTGCTAAAGGCTTTACTCAAAAGAAAGATATTGACTATAAAGAAACTTTCTCTCCCGTCTCTTTGAAAGATTCTTTTAGAATAATTATGGCATTTGTAGCGCATTTTGACTTGGAGTTACATCAGATGGATGTCAAGACTGCGTTTCTCAATGGTGACATTGATGAGACGATTTATATGTTGCAACCAAAAATTTTGTATCGGGTGATCCAAAATCTATGGTGTGCAAGCTCAAGAAATCCATCTACGGACTCAAGCAAGCTTCCCGTCAATGGTATCAAAAGTTTCATCAAGTCATTACCTCATACGATTTCGAGGCAAATGTTGTTGATGGTTGTGTGTACCACAAGTTCAGTGGGAGTAAATATATCTTTCTAGTGTTATATGTCAATGATATTCTACTTGCTAGTAGTGATGTAGGATTATTGCATGAAACCAAGAAATTTCTGACGAAGAATTTCAAAATGAAAGATCTTGGTAATGCATCTTTTGTATTAGGGATTCAAATCCTTAGAGATCACCCTCGAGGTATTCTTGGATTGTCACAAAAGACCTATATCGATAAAATTCTGAGTAGATTCGGCATGAAAGATAGTAAGCTAGGAGATACACCTGTAGCCAAAGGAGACAAATTTAGTCTCAAACAATGCCCCAAAAATGATCTTGAAAGAAAAGAAATGCAGAAGATTCCTTATGCATCTGTTATAGGGAGTCTAATGTATGCACAAGTCTGTACTCGTCCCGATATAGCATTCATTGTGGGAGTATTGGGTAGATACTTAAGTAATCTGGGATTACAACATTGGACAGCAGCCAAACGCGTGTTGCGTTATTTGAAGAAAACAAAAGACTACGTGCTCACTTATCGGAGGTCAGAGAATTTGGAGATCATTGGGTACTCTTGACTCTGATTTTGCGGAATGTCAAGATAGCAAGCGCTCCACATCAGGTTATGTCTACATATTAGCTGGAGGAGCCATATCGTGGAAGTCTATAAAACAGACTCTTATAGCTTCTTCAACTATGGCAGCGGAGTTTGTAGCTTGTTATGAGGCATCCAACCACGGTCTGTGGCTTCAGAATTTTGTTACGGGATTACGAGTTGTAGACGGAATCGAAAGACCACTAAAGATTTATTGTGACAACAACTCTGCAGTCCTTTATTCCAACAACAATAGAAGCTCAACGAAGTCAAAGTTTATTGACATTAAGTTTCTAGTTGTGAAAGAAAGAGTTCAAAATAGACAAATTTCTATAGAACACATAGGAACAAATTCTATGCTATCTGATCCATTAACCAAGGGATTGATACCTAAGGTCTTTCATGAGCACACTGCTCATATGGGTGTTATTCATGATGACACCTTGGTTTAGTGGGAGTGTTCTTGTTCTATGTTTTGTTTTGGATATTCTATTGCTTATTATGTTTCTTTAGAATAAAGTTGATGGTTTATATGTCTATGATTGAATTCACTATGTTCTTTATTAAACAATTTTAATTGTGTATAAAGATTTTGGAATGATCTCACTAAAGAATAAAGTAGGATCAGTTGGAAATTGCCGTTACTTTGAGATAACACTTTACGAAATTTCCATGCTACTCATCCACATTAGATCTATGTCGTTTGGTATATTGATATGTGGTGATTGTCGTGGTCTTGTCACAGATTGATTGTGATAAATATCGCGGTAATTCCCTTATCTTTGTATTAGATGGACCAAATTATTCATAAGGAAAATTAAAATAAATAGGATACAGAAGCGCGCCTAAAGAATTGTGATATAATTGTATTCAGGGTAATATATAACCCAAGTGGGAGATTGTAAGGAAATAACGGATTTCCTATTAATGGATTATATATATAATATACAATTATATTTTCTATTTACCTTATTAATGTGGATTAAATGAGTAGATACCAACATTGCCTAATTAAGGGGATTATGGGAACCCTAATTAGCAATATAAATATAGGCTATTGGTTATGGTCCCCGACACACCAAATAAAAAAAAACACACGTTCTTTTCTTCTCCCCATCAAGAAGAGAGACTAAGGTCCCATAGAGGAATCAGGTTATTTGGTTGAGGAAGACCACAAACCTCCTGTTCTTGATTGCAGTAGAGATTCCGCAACAATTGACAATCATCACCATGGATCCAGGTATTTTAATTCATATTCTTGATAATTGGCATGAAAGATCTTGGCTATTTTCAGATTATAGAATTAGAAACTCTAACACTAGGCCGTACCAGCGCTACGTTGAACAACGTAAGTTGTTTTTGTCGCACCCTGTTGATTGCATGTAGTTTAGGTGTAAGCCTTTTGTTCCTACTTTTCCTCCTCATCCTCCTCCTCCATCACCACCATTGTCGTCACTTCCACCTATTTATGTTCCTCGTTCCCCTCCGTCACCACTGCCTGTTCACTTTCCACCTCCGCCAATCCTTTCACCACCATCATACCAAGTGCCCTAACTATACAATACACGTATGTAAAACAATGACACTGTACGCGTCACAACATCATCACTTAAACATCATTGGTGAAAATTTAACAGAAGGGATCAAATTAATACTTTTTAAAAAACCTTAGGACCAAATTATTTTTTTTTAAAACTATCATAGTAAATTGAATATTGATCATAAATATAAAGACCAAAAGATAATTAAATTTTAATGTTATTAAAAATGTACCTTTGATAAGGTTGTGTCAACATATTTATTGAATGGAGAGGAATAAGAGATTGTTCAAAATAAACTTAAATTATCACGATTTTTTAGATTAATCTTGTTTAATATAATCATACAAATAGATTAAAACATTTAATTGATTTTAGTCTTAAATTTACAAAATAGTCTCCCTACATGATCTCCATCGGTGTCTTAATCATTTACAATATATATAATTTATTTCTTAATTTTTTTGGCTACATCTCAACAATTATTTCCTTTTATAACTCGTAGTATTATTATTTTCCACCTTACATCACGTATATTACTTGATTTACTCTTTTTATTATAAAAGTATGACATAAAACAATTCTATACTATCGTGTAATTTTTCAATAATAAATTTATTGATATGTATATATATATATGTAGTTTTATTTTTATAAAAATAGTTTATTTTATCAGTACATTTATAAAAATACGATTCCTCCCAAACACTATTATTTTTATCAGCAATAATCTGATTTAAGTATAAAAAACAAAATGAGGGGAAAAAATATCTACTTCGGTGAATGGATCGAGTCGCTGCTGGTTTCGTTTGAAGAAAAGAAAACACGAAGCTTTTAAAAGGGAACCATTTTTTATTTTTGTATCTTTTCTCTCCTCCCTCCTTTCAATTCACGGCGCGTCACGGTGTCTCTTCAAATTTCGCCCCAAACATCGAAACAGTGTGACTCGTAAGAACACACACTGTACCCGACTCGTATATGAACCTTTTCCTTTCCGTGCCTTTATTCTGAAGGAAGATCGAATCATCTCGATTTTCGAAGGAGGTTCCTACCTAATTCTCTCTCTCTTTCTCTCTCATATTCAATGCAAACGTAGAGATCTAGAAGCCATTTGCCGCTACTACATCCCTGCTTTCCTCTGTTTCCGCGATTAAGGTACTACGCTTCGTTTTTAACATGATTCAGAATATTTGCTTTTAATCAATAAATAAATAAATTGCATTGCACAAATGCCGGTTCTGTTGATGATTGCATCGTTAGCTATTTGTTGTTACTTAATTAGGTTTAAGATTTAGTCCCAACCGCAGACCTGTTGTTGTTTAACATTTGAGTGGAACTGTAGATGGACAAAACTTTTTCATGTGCAACGGAAAATTTGATACGATTACCCTAGGGCTTGGCCGCGATTGCTGCACTGCTTATTTGACACTTGAGTGTACTTTAACTCATTTTGACAGGGTTCTATTTCTTTTTCGAGGCAGATTTCATGAAAAGGCAAGTCAATTGTGCGGTAGTGTAAAACATTGACGTTAGTTTTTGGAATCAGGGTGGTGATATTTATTAGAACGTAGAAGTCTGTCTTTTTTCGTGATAGTGAGTTCACATTTATGTTTCCTATATCAGAGTTTGAATGAAGTGTGATGGTTTTCCATATTCATGAGGAATGGTAGGAAGTTAGAGGAATAAGATGATTTGGATGTAGTTGCTAAACACACAGTTAATCAAGCAATATTGGTTCTTTTATTTTTTCATAAAACGTCTTCTAGTAATTTGGAAAATAATTTTTTTATGGGGCTGTAGGCTTTGGGGGATAGATCACTTAGGCAGATGTAGTTTAGATTCTATTTTAAAGCTCCTGTAGGTGGTAGTTCAGCATTGGCATAGTTTTGTGGGAACATTGTTTTCCTGTTTTCAGCCGGTAAATAAAATTAGGCTTTTTATGTGTCAATAAGGTATATGGTACAGTTGTTGCTCTTGGACTTGATGGTTATCAGTGACTTTTGCCTGCACCTTTTCAAAGATTAAGGTATTTGAAATAATGGACACAAAAGAAACTGGGTTAATTTATCTGGCTTAACTATCAATAGGTAGAGAAAATATTATCTTTGGGCATAATTATTTTCTTAACATATTTTTGAATTGAATTCTGTATGTTCTGTTATTTGCCACCGTTGTGCTTTTCCGCCACATTGTTGTTGGCCTCTTTGTCATTATCTGAGAAAGTTGTGCAGTTGCAAGTTTCATGTATAGTTCATCTTATTTAATATGCTGTCTTGTATGTTTGTTTGTCCTCATGATGTAACCGTTGCTAGAGATGGAAGGAAAAACTGAGGATGAAGTGTTGGATATTGAGAGTGCTTCTAGTGGTTCTTTCAATGATGATTCAGATGACGAGGAATCTTTAGTTCCTGAAATAGATGATGGAGTGAATCTTGAGGTCAGTGATGAAGATATTTTCTTTCACTCTGTCTTTGTTTATTGATGATTTTATTTATGCTCTTAAAAACCTAGCTGTCTATCTATATTTGCTTTTTCTGATGTAAATTTTAGTGTGCTTTATTTTATTTCCATTTTTATGTGTATCATGTAGGAGCCGTTAACAGAAGAGGAAATCCAAGATCTTATTTCTGAGTTGTTAGAAGTTGAGAGTAAGGTACTATAATTATACAGACACATGCATGCAATGTATTAGATAGGTACCCCACATCACCACACACACACACACACTAACACATACTATTTAAGCCTTTCATAATCTCTTATCTGGTATTTTTCCACATTCTAAATTGTATCTTTACGTTATGTTTTTTTAATTACAATTTAATTTTAATATCCTTACTACTTTTTAATAACTGGCTACTTATTGTAATTTTTTAGTTTATTTAATTGTTTATGGAACTTACAAAAAATAACTAATATTTCTACTCATCAAATATTTGAATAATTAATCAAATTAGCAGTTGCTCTTTAACTCCTCTGGAAAATTATCTATTTAAGCTGTTAATTTTTTTAAATATGTTAAATATCTTAAGTTGAATATATTCACTAAATATTGTATCATTAGAGTAGTCAATCATTGATTGTTAGGCTAGAGTTTAATTTTTTCTCAGCTGAGATTACTATCGAACTGATTCTAAATATAGAAACAAGTACCACACACGTATGCACTTTGCCAGGGTTATCTGTAGCACACAATAGTGCTGCTATAGTGGTTCGTTGTGGCCTCTGACAGCTTCCTCCGTACTAATAGTGTTGCATTTTTGTTTCACCCCCATAACACAGCCTATATCATGGAAAAATGCGGCCATACTTGCAAATATGTCACATTGAAATATTCCCCCTTTATTCTCATTTTGTACAGTCAACACCTATTTTTTTGGGTTTATTTTTATGTTTTTTGATTTAGATCAGAAACAGTGTTTCTTGGTTCCAGTGTGATTTCCAGCAAACCCATGCACGCAGACATAATTTCCTGTGAACCTAACCTACATTTGTTTTTTGTCACATTACTTTTGTTCAGTTTCTCCAACTCTTCACTGTTCTAAGCAAAAACATCCAAGTTCTCACTCTGAGAATTTTCTGGCCGTTCTATTTATTGCAGCAGATTCAATTCTGGCTGTGATACAATATATGTAGTTCTCATATTTTCCATTTGAATATAGTATATTCCTAATTAGTTAGTATTCTCTTAGGATGTCAGTCAACAGTGGCTGCAACTGTCAGTCAGGGGCTTGCTGAACAAGCTCAAAGTAAATGAGAGTTTAAACTCTTCAGTGTGTTTGGATGAGCGTTTGCAAAATTTGTTTTGAATGAGTTTGGTTTTCATTAAAATTGAATTTGAAGTGATGTGATTTATGTTTGTATGTTTTTATTATAAAAGCAAGTTACTAGTAGAAATTATATATTTTTTTATCCAACACAAACCCTACCTAAAGTTGCTTCAACATAGAATCAATTTGGATCCATAATCAATTTCTCAACATGAAATTAAACATGTAAAATTGACCTAAAATCATTTTAAGTGATATTTTATTATTTTGGAGAACGCAAGGTGAAATCAAACACACTAAGTCAGTGTATACAAAATCAACTTCATTTTCTCAGATCTCTTTGTCTCACTATTTATGGTGTCCATAGTTTTGGAAGCTTAATCAATTGTTTCTGATCTGACACCACCTATTCACCTTTGCCACCACTTGAGGTGTCAAATTTCTCTCTTACACCACTGAGCAAATCCTATGGTTTCAGAGCGTCCTTGGACAAATTATGTTGCAAATCTAGATATTCTACCTTGATACCTCTCTCAAGCTAATTTTGATACTGGCGTCATAGTTATCATTCATGCATCTTTAGAATCATACATTTTACTATTCCTATGATTTGTTACTTTTCAGTACCTATCAATTTGTATCATTAGATGACTCTGTATCATATCATACATGAATGAATACACACAATTTCATGCAACAACGGAGGTTGTAACATTTTTTTAGGCTGCAGAGGCTCAAGAAGCTCTTGAAGAGGAGTCTCTTTCTAAAGTGGAGAGTGAAGTTAGACAAGAACTGAAGCAAAATCTTCAGGCAGAGGATGTTGGTTTTTCTCTTTGTCCTGATTGTTTTTATCTTTCTGTATTTTTGTACTTATGATTTGTGTGTCTTGTCTGTAGTTGGAAACTGCTGTTGCCAATGAGATGGCAGCTTTTAAAGAAGAATGGGAAGCTGTTCTGGATGACCTTGAAACCGAAAGTGCCCACTTACTGGTTTGATTTTATCTTTGATTTTCAGTACATATTTTGGTTTGTAATATTTGCTTTTCTATTTGTGCTGTTATCAATTTTTGTTAATATCAATACTTTTAAAATTTGTCTCAGCTGTATTATTCTGCTAATCTGCTGTCATGATGTTGACTTAGGTCTTGCAAATTTATTTATTTTTGCTATGATACTTAGAAAGTAAAATATCAACCCTCAGAAATATGTTCATACTGAACTTGATTTAAGTATGTTTTAATTTGAAATTACCCAGATCACTGGTGACAGATTGAGCTGTGAACTTAAACCTTCCATTTACTCTTCTTTCATTTGAGCGGGGGATGGGCTGGAGCTTGAGGGTTTTAAAAATGCTAGTGACTTCCTTGGCTTCATAGTTTTAAGTATAAAATACCATGTTTTGAATGGGAGTATGAATAAGTTCAATATTTTTGGAGGATTAAGCACTGTGGTATGATTTAGTAACCTTGTTACTTATAAAGTCTATGATTTTGATCTCACCCTTTGTGGCTTCTTTTTGATATCAATTGACATAATAATACATGCTGATATTCATTCATGACCATAATGGCTTGTTTCTTTCTTGTGTTCTGCGATTAATTGTAATGCAAGTTGTCACTGTGGAAATAGCATATCTGATATGAGTGAAAAGAAGAAATAGAAGCAAACCACATATTGAATTCTATGTCTGACTATGCATGAGCAAAACTTCTGAACCCAATGTCGGGTGCTTCCTGTGAATCAAAATCTTAAAACTTCAGGCCTGTGGGAATATTCACAACTCATTTCAAAGGAGGGGAATGTACATAAGAATTTGCACTTAATTCTTTATACTGTTCAGTAGAGGATTGTACAATTCCTAGGAAAAAAGTATTCTCTGACCTATGGAGAAGATAAGTTCAAAAGTCCTTTTCAAAATAATGGTCAACTCCAAAGTCAACGTTCCTCTCATCATATAAAAGCACAAAATCATCAAATACAATTGGGTTTTAAGTACATCCCCAATATATGTAACTTTTAACTAGCATTAAATTCATAATAACTTATAAAATTATACCTTAACTATTAGAAGCCTGATTTAGGTCTTATTAAACATGAAGTATCCATATATATGCCAACTGCATATTAAGCTTGGTGGCACTTTTTAATTACCTAAAAAGCTTAATTATTTCTGAAACGTTCATACAAGTAGATTGTTAGAAATAGGAATATTTTAGGAGATAAAAGCTTCTTTAATGTTTATTTAAGTAGCCTAGATACGTGAAATATAGGTAGCTACATTTAATGCATCTGAAGGAGTAGTGCTATCATGATTATGAAAATCAAAAGTGAATTTGTAAACTCATGAGTTAGTGTTTTTCCAGGAAACTGGATAACTTGTCTGCAACTTGTTTTTGAGTAAGCTCATATAAACTCACAAGTTCAGTGACAATTATGAGTTTGGTTGAATCATTGTTTGGATGTTGATTTTGTGGTTTTTAGTCATCTCCAAAACTTGATGTGTAAATGTGGAATACAATCATAGCCATGAGGAGTAGAAAGCACACTCACTCTTGAAAAACCAGTTGCATTAACTGTATTGAGATATAATAGTCTACTGTTTTTTTTTCATTATGAAATTAAACTATTGAATTATTATTTTTATTGGTATTTTAATATTTTTTTTTAAATTAAGTAAACTCTTATGATTTTATGGAACCCCCACAAGTTTATGCAAACTCTTGATATGGACAATCTTGGCGATCTTAATTATTCTGTTGCAAATTTTTTGGCATTGATTAACTTCTTTATTGTGCTCTTAAATAAGAGCAGTCCATTATGGTCTGTGGAAAGCAAACTCAAGCACATTCAAAATAAAAATTGTTTCTCAATTTCTCATATAGACTCTAGTTGGCACCATGTCATGAACTTAAGCAATTAGCAATTAGGTTATAATTGCCTTTTTACGTCTCTTCACTTGTGCTCTTGCCATTTTGGCACTATGAACCATCGGCTTATCACCATTGAATTTTGGTTCGCTTCCTTCCTCAAACTCTATTACCATTGAATTTTGGTTCGCTTCCTTCCTCAAACTCTATTACTTTTCGTTCACCCTGTTAAGAGCATCTCTAACAGAAGATGCTAGCAATTGCTTGAAGTAACATTCCATTGAAGGAATACGAGTTGACATTGTCAGTTGCTTAAAAAAGAATTTAAACATGCTTCACTAAAGCCACTGTTGCTTATGGATAATAATATAATATTTTGGGATAAGGGGGAGAGAGAGAGAGCAGTGGTAGGCAGAGAACAAAGAGAGTAAAAACAATATAACATAATGAGTTGCTAGGAGTTCCTTCAAATTTCTTCTGAGAAAAATTGAGTATGAATTGCTTAAGAATGATGTGGCACAGTGAGATCCACATTTTTCATTTTTCAATGTGGGATGTAACTCATGTAAGTTGCTCCCGTTGGAGTTGCCCTAAGGTTGCTTGGATTTGAACTTTCCCAGACCCCTTAATTGTCAAAGCTTTGTGTAATTGACCACTGCCCTTTATTTGCCTGCATGTGTGCTTTTCTTTTTTCTTTCTTTTGTTTCATTTGTAAATGTGCTAGATTCTAACATTCCAAGTTGCTAATATTTTTGTTTGGTTGTAGAAATTTACTGAGTAAATTCTGCCTCTTTTGAAATGTACTTGTGTTTTTCTTCTATTATTGATTGATATGATATTATGCAGGAACAACTTGATGGGGCCGGCATTGAACTTCCTAGCCTTTTTAAGTTGATTGAAAAAGAAGCTCCTAATGTTTGCTCCACTGAAGCTTGGAAAAAGAGGAATCATTGGGTTGGCTCTGTGGCAACTTCAGAAATTGCTGAGTCAATTGCTGATGCTGAGAAGCATCTACAAGTAAACAGACCTGTTAGAAGGTATGGTTCTTATCTGGTATTGTATCTGGAAACAATGAAATATGTTCTCTTACAGGTTTTAGGTGTTGGTTCAGGCGACATGGTAAATTACTGGAAGAGGGTGCTAGTGGCTTTCTCCAGAAAAAACTTTGTGATGAAACCCAGGAGCCAGTGAAGAATGAAATTGAGGGTGATTGGGATATGTTCAATAAATTAGTTTCTGATGGGAGTGGCATTGATGCTTCATTTGGCAGTAAGCACTGGGCTTCGGTTTATTTGGCCAGCACTCCACAGCAAGCTGCCTTGATGGGACTCAAATTTCCTGGAGTTGATGAGGTGGAAAATATACTTTTGACTGTGCTTACTGCTTTTGTTTTGTTTTATTGAATGTAAATGTCAAAAATGAAGGGGAAGAAGGAATAATTATTGGAGAGCTAGTTGATGTTAGTGCTTTTTTTATTTATCACGGCCCCCCTTACCCCTTGAATTATTGATGATTTGCACTATACGTAGTGCTGTACAAATACATAGATAAATAAGTGTCAGGAAATGGCTGGGGTAATATTAGTGATGCTATTTTATCCCATGAAAGATTGCATTAGTACTTCTACAGATCTCATGTTACTGTCCTAAACAATGTAGCATGTGCTACCTTTTCTTTCCCTGCTACTGGTTTAAATACGCTATGTTTCCAAATAATATGGCATTGCGGTTGTGTGCATGGATCTTGTGATTGGTGAATAGTTGCTTGATGTTTCATTAATTTTCTTTAGTCCTGTCTATATGGTTTTTTATTCTATATGTAGAAAATTGGTTAAGCTTATTTGGTCTGGAATTTTTTTTATCTTCTCCATGAATTCTTAAATTGTTGTCTTTTGCATAATTTAAAACATTATAGCAGCTGTTTCATATAGCATGTTAATTACCTTTTTTTTTCTTTAGGTGGAGGAGATTGATGATGTTGATGGCAATTCTATGGATCCATTTATTGCAGCTGCCATTGCAAATGAAAGAGAACTAGATCTTTCTGATGAGCAAAGGAGACAATTTAAAAAGGTTGGTTAACAATTCATTATTTATTTATCGAGTAAAATTGGATGCTGGTCCTTGTAAGTGATTGATTTAGTGTGTATTGGGATTAACTTATTTAGAAGAAATTATCATCTTTTTCTTGTTAGTCTCCTACAAGAGCTTTTTAAAAAAATATTTATTTCCCGAAATTGTGCAGTTGGCGAAATTTTTAGCCTTCAAAATTATGCAAACATGTTTCATGTTTTGTATCTTGGTATCAGTTAAGTTTTGATGAATAACACGACCTAAGTTTGAATAATTTAAGAACTAAATAATATAATTAAGTAAAACGAGAGATTAAATTGTAGTTGTAATACAGAATATTTTCAAGGACCAAAATGACTGTTCAGTACTTTTTGTTTATTAGTAATAATTGTTTCTGAAACTAAGATGTTTGTTTTATAAGAATTTTTGATTTTCCTTTATTTGTTGCAAAGTGGGATGTCCTGTATTCGTTTCTATTGTATCTAATATATTAGTAAGCATATATTTGGATGAAAAGGTTTTAATTCTTAATATAAAAAATATTAAAATATCAATAAATAGCATAATTAGTCAATATTTTAATTTCATAATAAAGCTAGCAAATTATAATATCTAAATACATTACATTCTGAAATTGAAGGAGCAAAACCAATGTCTTATTTAATTTATTATAATTTTGTTTTTATATCATATATTATACTTTATTTAGTTATTATGTATATTACATGTTATGTTTTCAATTTTTATTTATGTTTTTAATACCATTATACTTTTTATCATTCATCTTCTCTAATTTATAACATTTTATAATGATTATATAGTAACTAACAGTTCTTGATTAACAAGTTAAAGTTCACTTGTTTTATTGGTTCAGTAAACCCACCAGAAATTTTGGACTCAATTAAGATTTAACTTGCGCCCCAATAAACCAAAAAAGAGTAAAACACACCCTAACCTAGTTAGGACCCGGCCAGCTAGTTCTCTGTTGGCTAGCGCCGCAAGCGAAGCTTTCCTAACTGTTGCTTTTGGAGTGATTTGCGGCGTGGCTCAACATGTTCTTTTAAAGCGTAGCAGTGCTGTTCTGCTCCACACCTCCACTATCTGCCATTGACATCTATGGAACAGATTAGAAAGAACCGTGAATACACTCCCAGATTGGAGATCCAAATGGCGAGAAGTGAACTGAACTCACAGAACTGCTTCTGAATTTTTGATTTTACTTGAGTTTGAGTAAGTATGCTTTAGTCCGTGCGAGCTTACTCAAAACTGAATTTGAAAACAAGTTAACTCGTTTCATGGATCTAAGAATGTAACCTTGTAGTTTACTAGTTGGCTCATGATTTTTATAACCATGCATCTGAATATTTTTGTGTATTTGAACATTAGAAAAATTCAACTCTGGTAATTGACTAAGATGCTATTGTCTTGTTTAATTTTCTTTTTTCTTTCTTTTCTTAAATTGTTTTGTGAATGATTCACTTTGAGAGTTTATTAATGAATTTAGACTCTTTTCTTTTGTTTATTAGTTGTCTTGAGTTCTTTTGAACTTGGTACTTACTGAGCAGCCTTTTTTCTTTTTAATATTTCCAATTTGGAACGAACTTGTTATTGGTTGATTTCTGTATAAATCTTTTGTTTTTTGGTTTATTCTGTCTTGTTTAAGGTAAGTAATTATGATTCCATTTTTTAGCATTACTATGAATTATTACAATCTTTATTTCTCTGCTTTCTTAATATAGTCTATGAATAAAGTGTCTATTCTTATCCTTGTTTCATGTCCTCCTTGTTTTTCAAAATTATCTTCATGGAATGAGCCTATGACTCAGTTATTGAATTATTGATTTCACGCAATAGAGGCACTATGACAATATAGAGGTGCAGAGTGGCAATGTGATGCAAAAGTATTTGAACAGTGGTCTGTTTTCAAGTGGCAATGCTAGAGTAAGATATTTCAAAAGCCATAGTTTTGTCCTCCCTCTTTTCATAATGCTGAAAAACCCTAAATGGACGCCTTTTTCCACCCATACTTTTCTCTACTGTGACCACAACTTAGCCATCTCTTCCAGTATTTTTCAGTGTTGATACTCGCATTCCATTATTTTATATGTTCTGAACTCTGAAAGGCTTTTGTTCTGAATTGAGTTTTTTTGGAGCATTTACGTGTTTATTACAAATTATTATGCAAATTTTTTCTCTGTTCTGAACTCTTTTAGTGTGTTTGGTTTCAGTTGCTATGCTCTGCTATGCGTGATTGATAACTACAATATGATTATATGACTGCCAAATTGGCATTCATTCTTGTGGCCATATCTTAATTGTCAAATTAGTTATGGTTTTGCCATCTGGGCTTTTTGAATTATTATGCATACTGTAAACATAAGAACACAAACACTAACTGATATGCTAACATATAGCAGACTGGTGTATTATACATCAGTACATGTAGGGGTATTCCATGTTAATCAAGGTTATGCATATGTATATATTTTGTTTTTCATGATGATGTATTCTTGCTGGTGTTTAGGAAGTTGATTATATTTTTCATGCACTTTCTTTTACAGGTCAAAGAAGAAGATGATGCAATTGTTGATAAGAAACTTCAAATCCATTTGAAACATAGGAGGCATAAAAAGATAAGTAAACAGGTGAGTTTTTATAACTTCGTTCTCATTTTTTTACTTGAAACCGTCTGACATTACTGTTATCTATTTTTGTTATGGATATTATTTTTGAGATTTTTGATGCTAATGGTTTCTTTTTGGTATAATTTACTCAAATTAATGATTTTGTGTATGGGATAAGTAACATGTGCTTCTTGGTATTCCTAATTCAGTGTTGGGATTGTAGGAAATTGTATGGTTTAATGATGTTGAATTTATTTGGTTCTATTCCTTTGACATTGTTATAACTTGTAACTAATTTGGATTGTAATTCAGCGAGAAATGAGCACACCTATCCTGTTGACAGAGAGCCCCACACAGAAACCTTATGGCGATCATTTAAACCCTGATACGAAAGAAGGAACTAATGATGGGAAAATAGTCTCTGACGATGGCAAGGATACATGTGCTCTTATGGAGACTGATAACATTAAAGGTTTTGATGCCAGTCATCATCTTGACAAAGAAAAGCTTACAAGTACTGGTGGCTTGTCAGATCCACCCAAATCCTTAGCAGATGTTATTGAACAGAGAGGAATCAAACGTGTATGCAGTGGTGAGCTTGATGCTGATAATAAAAAATCTCGGCTCATTGTTATTGATAGTGATAATGAAGAAGGGGTCACTAAGGAGAAAATAGATTGCAATACTCACGAAGTAAAAGAAGATTTATGTAACAATGGTACTGGTTCTCTTCCTTCAGAGTGTCTGGATGAAAAATTTTTGTGCACAGTTTGTGATAAAATGGCTCTTGAAGTGCATCCACACCCTCTCTTGAAAGTAATTACTTGTGGAGATTGCAACCGCTTATTAAAAGAAAAGGCATATCAAAAGGTACTAGTCTAAATCTACTAACGTTTTGCTTTCAAATTGTACTAGAATTCTGAGGGATCTTTGGTGCATAATTGCATACTTTTGTTTTAATATATTAGTAAAACAGACTTTACTGTTAATAAAATTCAATGACAGTTTTTTGCAGTTGGAAGCCATATAGTTTTTGTCATCCCATTTGTGCAAAGTATCTATTTTTATTGTGTAAATTGGTAAATAGTTCTGTCTTTGTTTGCTTTGGATGACGAAAAAGCTATTCTTTTAATCAACCTGAAAGAATGTTGTTGTTCAAAGTAATGTGTTTCACTAAACATTAATATTTCTATATCCGTTCAGGAGATTTACTCAATTTTAATGATTACTTGTCACAGGATCTGGGACAAGATTGTTCGAAGGTTTACTGCACATGGTGTGGAGGAAACAGTGAATTAGTTAGTTGTAAATTATGCAATATTTTATTTTGCACCAAGTGTTTAAAGAAGAATCTTGGTGTAGAATTGGTTTCTGGAACTCAGGCCACTAGCTGGCATTGCTGTTGTTGCCGTCCAAATCTTTTGCAAAGACTGTCCTTACAACTAGAGAAAGCTGTGGGGTCTGCTACTATAGTAGTTTCTAGTTCTAGTAGTGATTCAGATGATTCAGACGATTCAGATAATTCAGATGATTCAGATGCACAGATTAATGTTACAATGAGGTGAAGTCATTGTTGCAGCTTAATTAATTGACAGCTTTTCTTATGGCTTGGTTATATTCCTGAATATCAATTTATCTCATGCTCATGCTTTTATCCTGAGATTGCTGATTGTCTTTTTGTCCTGCATAAGACTTCATGTCCTCCGCCATCACAGCTATATTTTTATTATTATTCTTACTAACCATTGACAATTTATTGTTGAAGCTTAGGAATTAGTGGTATTTGCCAAGGGTTAATGATTCTTGCATCTGTACATACTTTTTCCTTTTGACCATTCTTGTATTAATGTGTTCTGACAATGATTAAGACAATGAAGGTGGTTTGAAAAACATTTAACTATTTTGTTTATTGGAATGTATATCTCAAATTTGGAAATTTATTTGATGACTTGTATGTGTTTCTGTTCAATATTATTGTCTTCATTGTTGTTTCATCTTGGATATTCTTTGTCATTCCTTCTAAATATTCATGTGGCCGTCTCTTAGAGACTTAAACATAAGAGGAGAGCCAATTCAAAAGACTTGTCCATTAGATGGAGAAATCTCATGACTTAAAGTACCACATTAGGTTTTTTATTCTATTCAATATGAGATTCCTAATGTTGCCCCCCTACTTTAAGAGCCAATACTCAAGATGGCTTTCACTCTCTAAAATTTATAGACCGAGAAAGTATAGAATAAACTAAACTATTTTTATTCCATTCTTTTCATCTGATTACAACTAGAGTATATGTAGTGTGTAATACAGACTGCTAGCTTTGAAAGACTGACAGTTGTTGTAAGTCTGTTGTTATCAAATAAACAGTTGTCATAACTAACTGATGTAGTGCTAAGATACCTGCAAGTCTATTATACTATTAGTAAGCCTTTACACTACATTCACTATAACATTATTGGCAATTACCCAATGGTAGCCATTTTTCCTTTGACTGCTCTTCTCACATATCCGTATTCAATACTGCTCCTTAGTCCAACTTTAAGGTAGTGTTTCCGTAGTCCAACTTTTGATGAAATTGGCAATTGTTGGGACTCAAGTACAAGAAGAGAACCCAATCAAAAGACCTGTCTAGTAGGTGGTAGAGCCTCATGGTTTAAGCACCACGTTAAGTTTTTCATTCTGCTAAATGTAAGACTCCTAAAAGTCTAATTTGATATTAAATCATATGCTTACATTTTTGTTGTGCTATTCTAACTTTACACTAGTTATCTACAACGGTCTTCTTTTTTTAGTTGCCAAGATGTTCATAATCTTATATTTTTTTACAGCTCCAAACGAAGACCCAAAAAGAAGATTCGTAGGATACTTGATGATGCTGAATTAGGAGAAGAGACAAAAAGGAAAATTGCAATTGAAAAGGTGAATTTTGTTTTGTCGAATACTGGCTTTGCTAGGCCAAATTGTTCATTATCATCTTTGCTTTTGTAGGAACGTCAGGAACGTCTGAAGTCTTTGAGAGGGCAGTTTTCTGCTTCATCAATTGAGATGAGCTCCGACGGGTGTAATGGAAACTTATCAGAAGGTGCAAGTGTTGAAGTTCTTGGTGATGCACTAGCAGGTTACATAGTGAATGTTGTGAGGGAGAAAGGTGAAGAAGCTGTTAGAATTCCTCCTAGCATCTCAGCGAAACTGAAGGCCCATCAGGTTTTTGATTTTTTATGGAGTTGCTTCTCTGGATACAAATTCTCAATTCTTTTTTTGAATTTCCAGTGTACCTAGTTCTTTCTCTCTGTATTAATCCTGATTTATTTATTTTTGGATAATGAACCTTATTAGGATTCAATTTAGATCATATTAAGTACACTTGTTTCTGTTTGAGCTGTCAATTGTTATTTGCATATTGCTTAGGGATGGAAGCAAAGGAAAAAGACTAGGTGTATTTTATGTGTCAGTTGATACTTCTGGATGTTAGACTGGCACCTTTTTGTTGGATGTTCTAACTGGAGGATTTTAGGAAACTTCGAATACCTGTTTGGACTTTTAATTTATTATTGGCACCATGCCAAGCAATTATAATCTGACAATATGAACTCTGTACATCTTCGATAGTTGGTATGTCTTCATTTGCTACTAGAGTCAATATACAGGAAAGCTTGTTTTTCAGGAAATAAGCATTTTTAACATCTCTCATGGTCTTGTAAAAAAGGAGATTATTTCTTCATAATAACCAAACCAAACATGCAGTGTGGTTTAGTTGCTAAACAAGCAAAGTAGGGATACCATAGCAGTAAGGAGCATGAATAAGTCATACTTTTCACCAGTCTTACGTCTTCCATTTCTTCATTCGTGTTTTTATTGCCATTTATTGAAGTATCTTGAAGTTATTACATGGAGTTTGTTGGTCTTTTTTAGATTTGGTCTATAATATAATTTGTTGTACATTTGCAGATATCTGGAATAAGATTCATGTGGGAAAATATTATACAGTCAATCAGAAAAGTGAAGTCTGGGGATAAAGGTCTTGGATGTATTCTAGCTCATACCATGGGCCTTGGTAAAACATTTCAGGTATTGTACTCAATATGGAGATTTTACTACATAGATATAATTGCGGAGTGAATTCTTTTTTGTTGAAAATAAATGAGACCAGGGCTTTTCCTGTGAAATTGTAATTTTTTTACTATATACGCATTTCTTCTTCTTTCGTTCATTGTTAAAAAATTATCATCATCTACTGTAATATTTGGTCATCATAATCTGTTCATTTCCGAATTGAAGTTTAAATCCAATTGAACAAATATTACTAAAAATGTGTCTCTTTGTGCCTTTTACGGAATAGTTGGTCTTCAATTATAAACCATTATTCTTATTTTTTGTCCCTGTTCCTGTTCCTATATTTATGATTGTAGTATCATGCTTCTTCTTTTATTGTCTAGTTCTGTTTCTTTTTGTTAAGATAGAGAGAAGTCTTGTTCTAATTGTGTGCATTCAATACATACTCAGAGCATTGGGTGATATACATGAATATATCAAAATACTCCTGTAGATTCTGCTGTATGGCAGCAAGGTTCACAACATGGTGGATTAGGGATTATTTACCACCAACGCATAGATATATATCCAGTGAGATGAGGGTGTTAGAGAAATCAGAAACTAATTAAGAAATTCAATTCATTCTGATCCATTTGATAAAAATCTATCTATTAACAATCTTTTCATGGATGAACGTCCAATCCATCCAAAAGAAATAATACTACCTTAGGTTTTATGTATAAGTAACCAAGGTTTTATGTATAAGTAACCAATGTCAAATTATTAATAAAAGTAGTTAAATTAGTTATAGTTTTAATTAATAAGCCTACCTTATTTTTAAAACAATTTTTGAAAATATATGTTGTAAAAAGACTTCTCTTTTTTTTGTTTTGAAATTATACGGTTAGATTAAATTTGGTCCAATAAGTATTTATCAGATGATTCATTGGATATTGAAAAACAATGGACAAATCATTAACCATCAGACATGTTTTAGTTAATGGTCGTGTAGTAGATATACCAAGTTATCGTTGCAAACCTCGAGATATTATTACAGCGAAGGATGAACAAAAATCGATGGATTTATTACAATCCTTTTTAATTTTTTTGTTGTATCAGATGGACTGAGGGAATGATGGATAAATGAATTTCTTTACCACTTAAAGCATGTTCACTATCTAGACATCTACTGATGTGCCTTCTAAAGAAAAAGAAATAGCCAGGGTTAAATATTACATAATACAAAGTGTCACGTCCCAAAACTACTGAGCATGTAGACTAGCCTAGTGGGTGATTGTTCAAGATTAACTAGGGATTTAGAGTTCAAGTCCCTAGGAATGCAATTGTTTTAAACACTTGAAGTAAGAACTCTGTTCTTTATAGTGGTCCTCTTTGATTTTCATCAGCTGGATGTCTGATGTGGTTGATACTGGTGTTTGTAAATAAAAAATATAGATATCGTAATGATAGCTTACCAATTAGTTTCGCCATGAACATTTTGATATCTTCATCAATCCTTTTTCTGTCCCACAAATATTGCTCTTGTTGATCTTGATAGGAACGGTACAAGGGCCAGTGCATGATCAAATTCTATGCCAATGTGTGGATTCACATTTGGTTATATATGAAAAGAAGCTCTATGTGGGTAGTCAAGTGTAAATTACTGGAAAAGAAGGCATTATATTATATAAAGGACACATGAAGATTATACATATTGAGTATGGTCAAGGCGGGAGACTCGATGCAGATCCCTGTGTTGAGTGTTCTGCGGAGTGTTGTGCTTTATTCTTTTGGAATAGTCGGGCAAACTGCTAACCTGAAAGTAATATACCTGATGGCTGCTACATGGCATCTGCATGCAGTTGTAAGAGTTGCCATAACTGAACTTTTAGCAGTTTGCTAGAGCTTAGAGTACTTATTTATTATGAAATGTCTTTATCTCTAGTCGATGTGGGATCTTCAACACACTCTCTTTTCGTTGAAAATGTCAACTTGTGCATGACTATATATTTTTGGGTGGTCCACTAGTGGCCCGATAGCGGGTGGTCTAATAAGTCCAATAAACTCTCGTTATGATAGGCTCTAAATGACTATGATACCATATTAAGAAGTAGACTTTAAATTTAGCTCAATCTTATAAAACCGGTTCGGGTGGCCTGATAAACTTACCAAACTCTTGCTAGTATATGCTATAAATTGTTTTGATACCATATTAAAAAGTGAATTTTAAGCTTAATTCAACCTTGTAAAACCTGCTAATAAGGCGAGGTTTGCACTCACTTATATGCTATGAAATGTCATTATCTCTAGTCGATGTGGGATCTCCAACACACCCCCTTTTGCCAAGACTGACAACTCGTGCGTGAGACTATATATTTATGGGTGGTTCGATAGTGGGTGATCTGATAAGCCAATAAACTCTTGTTAGGATAGACTCTAAATGACTCTGATACCATATTATGTCCTTATCTTTAGTCGATGTGAGATCTCCAACAAAAATAAATAGAGAGGGGAATGGAAACCAGGGATGGAGAAGTGCGAGGAGTGTTTCTGGTATGTAAATATAAATAAGTAGATAACAATTAGAATTTTTATGGGTGTTGGGTAGCTCCCTAATTAATAAGGTAGGGAAGTTTTGTTTTAGACAGAATGACAGTGACAGTTCTTTGATCTATCTGTTTCTCTCACCTTTCCCTCTATCCCCTCTATTCTGTTTTCTTCTCTTCCCTCTTTCTTTTTGTGTTTCTTTTTTTTTTCTTTCCCTACCGAACTGTGTATAAGTTGACCTCTCATAGAGCCCGAGTAGGAGACTATTGTAATTCTTAATAATTTTTGTCACCTCGGTCAGGTCTTAGCTGTGATTGTAAACAATAAAATTCATTCTTTTATTTGCTTTTCCTACCATTCTAACAGTTTCTTGTTGTAGTTTTCAAAACTGCCATTATTATGAAGAAAATTATGCAGGAATCTATTTACAATTCAAAGAATCAAATGATAGTTTATTCTAGTTTTCTGCATTATTTTCTTGTTGTGAATAATTTTTGCAACATTTTTGGATACATTCTCCTTTCTTTTTCTGTTTGGTGGTTTTGGCCTGATGACTGATTATGTTGGCACTTTTAGGTTATAGCTTTTTTGTACACGGCAATGAGATGTGTTGATCTGGGGTTAAGAACTGCACTTATAGTCACACCTGTGAACGTGCTACATAATTGGCGGCAAGAGTTCATTAAGTGGAGACCTTCTGAGTTAAAGCCACTCAGAGTCTTCATGCTTGAAGATGTACCGAGGTTTGCTTATTATTTTATTGACATCATTATGCTATTTACTACTAGAACATGTAGCAGTGTACTATCACATTGAAGTTAAAATATTTGACTAATAACTATTCTAATTCTTGATCAAAGAATCTTTCAATTTAGCTTATATTTCTTGGAAATTTGAAGGACCTGTTGAGTGTATGTTAAATTTGTTTGTCTGGTACTATCAGTGGTATCAAAAAAGATATTCATCCTGTTAGTATTTCATGAAATTATTAATCACATAAATTTGTTTGTCTGGTACTATGAGTGTTATCAAAAAAGATATTCATCCTGTTACTATTTCATGAAATTATTTATCACAATTAGACGTATGTCTAACATTGAAACGATCCCAATTCTTTTTTGTGGCTCTCTCAATTCTGTTCAGTTGGAAATAATTCTTGATCAAAGAATCTTTCAATTTAGTGTTTATTTCTTGAAAATTTTAAGGACCTGTTGAGTGTATGTTAAATTCGTATGTCTTATAGTATGAGTGCTGTATGAATACTCATTTAATCCTTTTCCATAGAAGTTTGGATTTGCAAGATGAGGGTGATTGTATGGATATCTTATGATATCTGCATTTTACTCTGTTGTTTTATTTTCTTTATATTATTCTCCATTTTTTTTTTGTTTTCTGTCTCTTGAATCTTAATGATTTTTATTATTTGATAAAAACATTAATCTTTTTATCACATCATGGGATTATTTATCACAATTAGATATTGATAAGTATCCTCTGATTGGTAAGTTCTATAAAAGAAAAATAAAAGACCGGTGAGCAATTGGCATGTTGATGGTACACAGGTGGAAGGGATGGATAATATGCTGGTAAGTAACTGCCTACATACGTTTAAACGTAGGTGTGGGATTGTCTGTTAGTGAACAGTTAGGGGATATACTGTAATGGATATGGTGGAAAATTGGTAGCTAAGAAATGGGGTTAAGGTCTTGGAGGATACAGGTCCCTTGATTTTTCTTTCTAATGATTTCTATTTTTCTGTTGTTTTCCTGTTCTATGGTTTTTTGTTTTGGAATCGGATCACTCATTGAACTGGTGAAGGTGGAGGATTCAAAATAGTTTAGCCGTTAAACTAGTAATTAAAAATCTTTAAAGTTTTAATAAGTAATATTAAACAGGAATAACATCATATTTATTATTATGACAAAAAAATTTCACTTATAAATGTTGTTTGTCTTGAGTCATGATTCAAATGTTATAACGTAATGTTTAAGAAAACACAATAATATTCATTAACATATACAATTAAAAATCTTAATTAATATAATTGATATGGGCATCAATCATCATATAATTGGGGTACAATATCTAGTATTAAAAAAATTAAAAATGTTTCTCCCCCAATGAACTGGCTTTGCAAGTATGCCTATTAGACACCGAAAAATCTGTAATAACAACAGTTTAATTGCAAGTCCACGTGGCTATGCCCCTTCAATTTTTCCATGCTTTCAACACAAAATTCATCTAATTATTAGTATATTTTTATTTTCTCAGGGATAGAAGGGCGGAATTGCTTAAAAAATGGAGAGCTAAAGGTGGTATCTTTTTGATTGGTTATACTGCTTTCCGAAATTTGTCTTTTGGGAAGCATGTGAAAGATCGGAACATGGCCAGGGAAATTTGCCATGCTTTGCAAGTAAGTCTATTTTTTTTAAACTCATGTTAGGCATCACAATGAAACCTGAGATCTCTATTAGGATGACACCCGAGATTCCAATTATCATATGCCATCACATGAAAGATAACATAAAATAGATAAAAAAAGGAAGATACAAACAAACTTGGGGGATTAGGCCAAAACCCAAGCAGAAAAAAAAAAAGAGAAACTCCCAAACATGGGGAGTTTAAACTTGTTATGAAAATAGTCTAAAGAAAAGCTGGGAGGTAAACTACTATATCAAACAAACTCCAACCTATTAAGTAACCCTAACGAGGCCAGTTTATTGACACAGTGATTGCCTCTCTAAAGATATGGCAAATTTTAAAATCTATCCCTCTACAAAAAGACAGACATATGTTCCATCTACTGCGTAAAGTCCAATGCACAAGAGAATTGGAAAAGAAAGCTGAACACACTATGGAATAATCACACTCTAACCATAGTTATCTATAGCCAGCTTTTTGCACCTCCTCTAAAACAATAATAGCACCCACAAACTCTGCCACCATAGAGGACTGAACAACAAGGAAGGAGGAGAAACCCCCAACATACCATGCTACCTCTAAAAATCCCACCACAAGAAGCAAGCCCAGGAAACCCTCTAGCAGCACCATCCGTGTTAATCTTAATCTAGCCAGCCAAAGGAAAGCTCCAAACAACTTGAAAAGGCTGAAGAACATTACTAGACCTTGTGTTAATATAAAAAATATTTCTACAAAAAAAAGTCAAATATATCTTTGTTCACAGATTTATTAGAAGCATCACCTGACAGTATGATAAAGCCTTATTTGTTAATCAGTTTATTTATACTTTATACTGTTACATAATTAGGCATTATTTTCAACTTGATTTTACTTGGGAAAGAGTATTTGAAAGATATGATGTTAATACTTGTATTATGAGTGCCTTAAGTATAATAGCTAACAAAGGACTAATGACATTGTTAATGTTTAGATATTAACTACAATAATATAACTGACTAACATTCCAACATGTTACTAATTATATGTTAGTGAATCTAGGATCCATTTGTTTTGATTCTTTTTGAATAAAAGTGTTATTTTTAAGTTAAAAAATATATTCAAATTTTATGATAATTAAATTAATTTCTTGAAGAAAAAGCAAAATCACTTTTTCAAAAGCTAGAATAATAATAACTCATGATTAACTAACTTTTTCCAAGAGTATGCACCCTATACTTATTGAAAACATTCACAATTTTTTATTAACTTCAATGTAATTTAGATTTTTTTGATCTACCCATCTTAAGTTTATCTCTTTTGAAGGTTGTTTGGTTGTGAAAATAAAATTTAGGGACGTAGGTTGAAAAATTGTTAAATCCCCAAGGCTATTGTGTAACATAAAAAAACTGTCATTTAAAGTGATACATAAACACTAAGGAGGGTTATTGGAAAAGCCTAAAAAACAAAGGATAATGTGAAATTTAGCTTAAAATTAAAGTGAGGTTTTAAACTATTTAGCATGGCTGGAGAGAAAGCACAACTATATAAATTAGTCCAAACATTGGATGACTGCTAGAGAGACAAATGAGCACTGTGTTGGAAGGATAATGCGTCCGCAAGAGACAACCAGAAACACCACACGTGGACAATCACTTCTGAAATTTTGAACAGATTGGACTGAAGAACAGTGCAGAATGAGCTGTTGGCATGTGAGTAGGTTTTTGGAAACAAAATTGATGGCCTACAATTCTGATATCAATGCCTTTTCTGTTTTCTCTTTGGAAAAGTGAAATATGATGGTAGCAGCAGATGAATTATCTATAGCAGTGAAGGTTGTGGATATCTGGCTGGAAAAGGGGGTTTGACCAAAATGAGCCAGTAAACCAGGTCTGGAGAAGAAATGGCCTGAAATGGTGGAAAGATACCTTCTGGTTTAATTTGAGGGGTATGGATTGCAGACTGGGTAAAGTCAAGTTGATATGGCAGCCACAGCAGAGAGGACAAGAACACTGAAAATTAAGACTGGGTGAAGACAGGACATTGAATATTGCAGTACCATTGTTGTATAAGGAAGCAGTAGAATATTAAATGGATTAGTACTCCTAAATCTTGAATAATCCTAGTATTCAAATTTGTGTCATTTGCAATTACATTCCTTAGACATTGTTGATATGTTACTGCAGGATGGTCCTGACATTCTTGTATGTGATGAAGCCCATATGATAAAAAATACTAAGGCTGATGTAACACAAGCATTGAAACAAGTAAAAAGCCAGAGAAGAATTGCGCTTACTGGGTCACCCCTTCAAAACAATCTCATGGAGTATTACTGTGTAAGTTTTTCTGGAAATTACAAATCATATGACCATTATGTTATTGTGTGCAGTCTTTGACTCTTTTGCATTTATATGAAATAGATGGTTGATTTTGTAAGAGAAGGTTTTCTTGGAAGCAGCCATGAATTTCGGAACCGGCAAGGCTTTCTTTTCTCTTTGTTCTGGTTTTTTCTGTAATTTATTAAATGAATGTCTAACCAAATATTTTAATTTATGTGCAGCTTCCAAAACCCTATAGAGAATGGACAACACACCAATTCAACTCTGACAGATGTGAAAATTATGAACCAGAGGTCTCATATCCTCTATGAAGAGTTAAAAGGCTTTGTTCAAAGAATGGACATGAATGTGGTGAAGAAGGATCTACCACCCAAAACTGTCTTTGTGATAACTGTCAAGCTTTCTCCCCTGCAGAGAAAATTGTATAAGAGATTCCTTGATGTGCATGGGTTCACTACCCAGGAGCATCCTGAAATGTTAAGGAAGAGATGCTTTTTTGCTGGGTACCAGGCATTAGCTCGGGTAAGTGTGCCTTCATGGAGTTTAGTAGTTAATTGAATTTTCTGAGAAATATTGGTATATATTTTATCAATGATAAATTGATAGGGTATCGATACTATCCATATCTGATAAGGCTATATGTCAATTTTTGAGAATATAGGATACAATACATAAATTCAGCTAGAGGTACTTTGCACATTTCTCCTAGTTTTCAACTACTCCTGTATTATTTATTTCAAGACAGCTGATTTTGATGTAAACAAATTCATAGCTGCTATTTTCCAAAATTGTGCTCTTCTCCCTGCAGTTATTTATTTTAAAATGAGGTAAGAAGCTAAAAACTTTTAAATATTCTTTTTAATATTCTTCTTCATATAAAACTATGCCAATTTCTACTTGTTACCATGCAAAGCTGTGTAAATGGCTTTTAACTTGTATTTTTTTCCTAAATATAGCCTGCATCTGTCAGCTTGCTTATATACTTGAAGTGATATACAGGATCTGAATGTAATGTAATTGTATAACAATGGCATCACAATTTTCATGTTTTTTACTTGAAGAATTGTTATTGTGTACACAGACTCTAAGTGGTGGACATTTGTAATCGATTTGAATTAAGGTGTTCTTTTAACTTTCATAAGATTTTAGGAATGTTAAAATTAGACATCAAATGTGGGTATCCCTTTTTATTAATTATAGATTCACTACCAAGCTTCTTTTGGACTGAAGTTTCTGCAGACAATAATTGACTAAATCTTATTCTAAATTTTGAAACAATTTAATGAAATGATTTTGTCGATTTGGATACTAGTTTTTTAGGCAAGCTTCTTTTGCAAAGGTCTCATGCGACACAATTTCTTGGGGGGCTTTGATTTGGATACTACTTTATTTCATAAGTCACTCACTTTACTGTTGAATATTGCTCCCCAATGATAATTTTTTGAGTAGTTTATTTTTGTGTTGTACCATTTTAAAATGCATGGTGGAAATTGTAATAAATATCAGATATTAATGAATGGATGATGTTTCAAATTTCTCAAAATTGCCTATTTGTTTTAATGACTTTCCAAACTGGCTTTGGGCTGAAATGAAATATTATTGTTTCTTGGACATTTTTAAATTACGGTTTTTTCTTGTTTTATCATTTGATGGTGAAATTGGCTTGCCTGTAGTAGATATGGAACCACCCTGGGATCTTGCAGTTGACAAAAGAAGCCAAGGATTATGCAAAAGAAGAAGATGCTGTTGAAAATTTTCTCGTGGATGATAGTTCCAGTGACGAAAATTCTGATTATAATGTTCTTGCAGGAGGTAAGCCTTCATATATAGGATTATAAGCACCTGTTAGTTTTTGCTTCTAATATTTGTTTTTGTTATTGATTAATAGAGTTTTTATTTGATTGAACCCTAGAGTTTAATTTTTTTATTTGCTTAATCTTATTGTTAGTTTGTCATTGTATGCTTTGGATCTCTAGAAATCTGTTCTCCATATTGCATGATAACATCTTTTATTTTAAATAAGGTTAATTTAACATTTTTTATGTTGTGCATTTGTTTTGTTGTACTTTCTGAAAGCTTGAGATAATACACTTTGTGGGTCTTATATTGAGGAACAACTGGTTCTGTAATGTGCGAACATAGTTTAGTTGTCGCAAGTGCCATAAGTTTTGTGATGGGAATTAGTCAATTTTTTTTTTTTTATAAATGAGCAAATTTTACTTTTAAATTTTTTTGTCAAGGTACAAATGTGAAAAGAACTATGAAGAATAGGCTTACCTTAATAGGAACTTTCAAATAAAAAAATGAACTAATTTAAACTATTGTTTTTGTGTGCTTAGTATGTGAGGATCTAGGGATATGGTAATCTTTTGGAATTATTTCTGCATGTCTCATAATTGTGTGTATATATATATATATATATATATATATATATATATATATATATATATATATATATATATATATATATATATATATATATATATATATATATATATATATATATATATGTAATCTTCATATTTTAAGTCTACATCAACTAGTTTGCTTCTTTTCAAATATTATGATATTGCTGTCTTTGCCATTTTATAGTTCCAATAAGGGACATTCAAAATCTAGAAACATAGTTCCTGTGACATTAAGTGAACAATAAAATTTGCTGTCCACTCTTAGAGCACTTCCAATCATATGATAAGGTTGTACAACACATGGAAAATTAAACATTTTTTTCCTATATATAATCAATTGACTATTTCTAGTTTTATTTATTATGTCATTTGTTCTTCATATCACAAATTAAAGTTGTTATTGTACTTTTTAACAATCCATTACTTTGCAGAGAAGCTTGGGTTTGCAAATGACTTACTGCAAAGGAAAGATGGTAATGGCTATTTTCTGAAGGTATGAAACTTAACAAAAGTAAATTAATGAATGAGATTCAGTGTTAGTTGTTTTGTTTGTCCTACTCTGATGATATTATTTTTGCATGAGTTTATGCTAGATTCTGTGGTATGAATTATCCTTTTAGCACATGCTTTCAGTGGTGATGCTTCTTAGTTTTCACGTTCCAGGGTTGGTGGAATGACCTTCTTCATGGAAAAATATATAAAGAGATCGATCACAGCGGCAAAATGGTTTTACTGATGGAGATACTAACTATGAGTTCTGATGTGGGTGATAAGGTATTAGTTTTTAGTCAGAGCATACCAACCCTAGACCTCATTGAACTTTATCTCTCAAGGATACCTCGACGTGGAAAACGAGGAAAGTTCTGGAAGAAGGGGAAAGATTGGTATAGGTGAGTCCTGATTTTTTAAACCTGTTCAACTTGATGCTACTCCTTAACATATTGATTTGCTTTCTATTATTTTTTTAAAGGTATAATTACCTTATTTGTCCCTACATTTAGGGTCAATATTCAATTTAATACAGTGGTTTTTAAAGAAATCAATTTGGTCTCTATGTTTTTTAAAAAGTACCCAAATTGGTCATTTCAATTAAATCTCACCTTACGGCGTCAAGTGCTGCTTATGTGACAGAGAGAAGTGGGATTGAGTGTTCTGTGATGTGTGAGGTGTCAAGTAGCGTGGATTGAGAGATTAGTTTAGTTTAAATCAATTGGGGATCAGGATTATTTGAATTGGAATTGGGGATTAAGGATTTTTAAATTGAAATTGGGGAGTACATTGCAGAAGAAGATTTGCCTGCTTCACCAACCAATTCAGCACCTTCAACCCGTCCTCAAACGCTGCTGGGAACCGATTCTCCGACGCCAACCGATACGTCGCAGAGCTTTGTGATCCTCCGACAGAACAAATCGTTCGCCACCGAATCATCGCTCCCGCTCACCCAGCCCCCGCCGTGGAATTGTAACACCACTGACAACTTTTTCTGGCAACCATCCATCGACGGCGAGTACCCTGGGTTGAAGGTTCACTCAGTCTTTTTGTCACGGTTGAGGCTATTGGGGAGTACATTGCAAAAGAAAATTTGCTGGTTGGAACATCATGATGTTTGGGAATCAAAGAAGGTTTTAGCTTCTCAGCATAGTTATGCAAAATGGCTGCAAATTACTTAGATTTTGGTGCGATGGAAAGGACTACCGGTGAAGAGTGTTGCTACCTATGAGGGTGAAGCCAATTTCCTCATCTTTGGACAAGGTTGTTCTTTCTCGGGTTGGAAGTGGTAGAATACTGGAGCAAGGAGCTCATAGGCCCCATCGCCTAACTTTTCCAGAACCTGAAGAGGGTCACAAAATTAAAAAATCCTAACCCCCAATTACAATTCATAAAACCCTAACTCCCAATTAATTTTTTCACTAAACTAATCTCACAATCTACGTCACTTGACATCTCACACCTCATAGAACACCCAATTCCACTTCTTTCTGCAACATAAGCAGCATTTGACGCCGTAAGGTGAGATTTAACGAAAAAGACCAATTTGGGTACTTTTAAAAAAACATAGGAATCACATTGATTTTTTTTAAAAATCACGACACTAAATTGAATATTGACCCTAAATATAGGGACGAATAAGGTAATTATACCTTTTTTAAACTCATTTTGTGGTTCTAAATGTATCTTTCTTTTCTTGAAAGACTCTCATCTAAAGACATTGTTTGCGTGGGGATGATCTATCTTTTCTGTGTTAGTTGCTGCTTAATTTTTCTTAAATTATTTCAGATTGATGTTTGATTTGACAACAAGCTTTGGTATATATCTTTTTATTGGCTTGCTCAATATTCTTTATACTTGCAAATTTTTTGATTTTTTTTTCTTGAGTGATGAAGAAATTATGATGAAACCACAAATATGATTTTCATTAGATATATGTAGTAAGTTGGTTAGTTCAGTAATATTTGGATTGGAATGACATACAATTTTTATTGCCGACTGTTTTTAAAGAAACAAAAAAATTAGTATCAAGACTTACCAACCATCTTATGGTTTAAATACTTAGTCCTTGTTCACCTCAATTTCCCTATCATTAAAAAATATTGTTTTAGACCCTATAATGACTAATTTCTCAAGATCAGGATTTGGTCCCCATAGTTTTCACTCAATTTAGGTTTTGATCCCTGTACATTTATTTTGTTTAGGTTTCTTTCCTCGTAGTATACTAGACATCGGCTAGTGTATTGGCATGTTGTTGATAACAGGGACTAAATCAAATTGTTTACAACTTAAGTCAAAATCAAGCTAAAGCTAAGTGTAGATTAGAATTGTATTTAAACCTTATTTTTATCCAACAGAGGAGACAAGAGCTAGTCATCGGATTTAATGTATCATTTTTTCTTGGAGTTCTTAAGCATATTTTTTTATTTTGTTTCTTCTGGTTATTTATTACTTTTCCTTTTATGAATTTTGTCTGTTATTCAGGACCTTCGAATCTGTATGTTTTTTACTGTTTCATATGTTTCTTCTCTCTTGTTCTGGTTTCATCTCAGAATGCTCATGTGATGTGCTATCCAGAAACTTTCCATTATGCTAACACTTCAAAATTTTGCGTGTTCCTTTTAAGTAGTTTTTTTTATTTCTTTCATTATTTTCTGATATGATTTAACCTATAGGTTGGACGGGAGGACAGTGAGTTCTGAGAGGCAGAAGCTTGTTGAGAGATTTAATGAGCCTTTGAATAAGAGGGTAAAGTGCACTCTGATTTCAACCAGAGCTGGCTCCTTGGGTATAAATCTTCATGCAGCTAACCGAGTTGTTATAGTTGATGGTTCTTGGAATCCAACATATGATCTCCAGGCTATTTATCGATCATGGAGGTAAGCTACTTTTAATTTTTCTCTGTCAAAGTAAGCTTTCTTCTGATAGAAACATTACTTATAAAATAATGTATTTTGGTACCATTTATTGATAAATGAGAGTAGAAATAATTTTTATGGGGACGATGGAATAAGTTTACAATTAATGGGGCCTTAGGAGGAATTCTTTATGTGAGCAGCATCTTTGAGATAATATAAGGTGCTTGGCTTCAACTTGGTCTAAAGCTCATTGTCTTTTTAGAGCCATTTCTTTACAGATACATCAAAGGACTGCTTATATTGGCTTAGTTAATTTTTTGTTTGTTTTATTTTGTTTGTATTTTTTTTTAAAGTAGATTCTGTTGTCCTCCATTTATTTGAATAGAATTGAAAGTCAATAAAAAACAAAAGAGATATCCTATAGGCTTACTTATCTAACAAATAATGCAAATTATTACAAAAAGACTCCTGAAAGCTTAAGCTGAAAGTGAAATCACATTGATTTTATTTTATCTTTGACATAAGCCCTCATGCAAGAGCCCAGTGGGCTCGAAGAAGTATGCGCAATGCATATGTGCTCTCCTACCTTTTGCTTAAACTTAGTTTTCTTGAGAAGAACGGATAACAGAAGGGTGACCATTTGATCTTAAAGAGGCTCCAAAATTAGGTCAAGAATCCATTCTCTCAAAATCCTAAGCTGTAAGGTGAAAGTCGAGAGTTACACTCTTAATGATGGTCATCAATATTTTCTTATTCCTTCCAAATCATTTGCATATAGTGGGGGAAAGTAGGTGCTTTGTTGACACAGTATTGTACGCAATTGATACCACAAAATTAACAAATCAAAATCTTTATTTGATTTTGAATAGCTATGCTAGTTTTACTCATGGATAGAACCTTAAATTGAAAGTGGTAAATGATTTAGTGATCATTTACAAATTATTTAATTTGTGTTTATCTTTGGAAAAGCTTCTCCATAAGTATTTTTTAGGAGAGAAATTAGAAGAAAGAATAAATTTAGGTTTTACATAAACTAAAATTATTTTTTATACAGATGCTAAATTATGGAAGTGATTTCATATTAGCTTCTCCAAAATCATATTTTAACCAGTCTATCAGCTATTTTTAGCTTATGAAAAAACTGATTTCATTTATTCTACGTAATTTTTCTCGCCTAGAAGTGCTTGTGAAAGAGTTTTCTTCAAACAGACCCTATTTTAATTGTTAACAATGTGGTTGAAATCAAAATAATTTTCATGTTTGCAGGTATGGGCAGACAAAGCCTGTATTTGCTTATCGATTGCTAGCTCATGGAACTATGGAAGAGAAGATATACAAGCGCCAGGTAGTACAACATGATGTGCTTCTATTATTCATTTGTCAATCTTTTCTAACTCCAGAAATGATTTCAATAGGTAACAAAGGAGGGGCTTGCTGCTAGGGTGGTTGATAGGCAGCAGGTGCATAGGACCATATCTAAAGAAGAAATGCTGCATCTCTTTGAGTTTGGTGATGACGACAACCCTGAGACTTTAGGCAATCTAGGTCAAGAAAACGAGCATCAAGACAACCCAATTTTGGTTGGGCATTCTCTGAAACACACAGCACCACATTCAAATGGAAGTAGTTATTCTGATAAGTTAATGGAAAGCTTACTTAGCAAGCATCATCCATGGTAGGTTCTCTGGACTTTAGCCATTTTTCATTTGAGACTCTTTTCATGAATGTGGTGTCTTTTGGACTTTTTGGTATCTTTGAATGCTAATCTCCCACATTCATTTCAATTTCCAATTCTGGATCCTGGTAGGTCGTGAATCTACATGTAGAAATGAAGTTCATAAGAGAATTTTATTTTATCATCATACTTTTTCATTTACAACAACGTGGAAGACAGTATCCTATTTTAATTAGTTAGATATAAAATCCATTCCTAAGCCTAGCTTCAACAACTTAAGCTTTTGGGTTAGTTGGTTTATGATGGGATATTAGGTGGTATACAACCAAACAGTCAAGACTTTAATCATTCCTGCCCCATTTGTTAGATAAAAGTTGGATTTTAGGTCAACGTATAATGAATTTGTGCACTATTTGTCAGTCCTATAAGCAATGTTATCAAACTTGACTCTACGCAAACTTGTGGGAGCTCTGTAAACTTAACTCATAAACTCGTATGAGTTTACTTCGTATAAAAGAAAATAATGCATACAAATAACATACTAATTAAAATAATGTATACAAATAACATACTAATTCAATATTTTAATAATATAACAAAGCAATATGTAGTAGTTAAAACAATAGTATAATCAGACAAAGTAGTTAAAACAATTGTCCTTGGTTGAATTTGATCTACTCCTAGGCATAGTTTAAAAAACATTAATTTAAAAAACAGAATTTACTGTAATAAAAAAATAGAATTAAAAATCCCTAATTTAATCCCCTACCTATTTTAGTTTGCATTTTCAATTAAAAAATAAAAAATCAATGTAGAGCAAAGCAAAGCAAACATCGCTGGGCTGACCATGGCATGGTAGAAAAATCTATGCAGACAATGATGATGCACCACCACGTAGTAGCAGTGGCGCAAATGATTAGAATATAGACAAGAATGAGACAAACACGAACAAAGAGAACCAGATGAACACGAATAAAGAGAACGTCGATGACCACAAACGCAATGACAACCACCACAAACACAAACTAGCAACCACGATGAACACAAATCTTAACGCGAGCAACAATGGAGAAGAACGAAACTGGTTAGTTTCTTTAATTCTGGGTTAAAAAACGACATCGTTTTGGGTTTAAAAATATCCTTTGGACTTGTTAACTCAGTTGCAAACTTGCATGTTTGACTGAGTTCCAAATGAGTTTACCAAGATTCTCCAAAAACAAGTTTGCTTCCGAGTCAACTCGATAGGATAAATGGGAACATAAAGTTGGACAAGTTAACGAGTTAATTAACCATGCCTATAAGTAGTCAATGAACAAGCAAGTTAGATATGATATCATTAATGAGCCTTCCCTAGAGAGCTTAAGCATTTTGGATAATTGGTCCATGACAAACTGCTGTGCAAGGTAGGTGCGTGTACAAATTATTAATGAAAAGTTTGTGATTATTTTCCCTATGAAGTCAAATGATATGTAGAAAAGCAATTTTGTGGCCAACAAGGGTTGTTTGATTAATGGGATCAAAAAGGTTTCGAGTTTGGTTCTACTGGTGCTCTTTCTTTTGAAGGTCATGTTTCATGCCATGCCACTACCTCTCGAAATAGGGCAACAGCCACTCCCTGAAAAAACTTGTTACAAAGGATAAACATGTTTTCATACTTTTGGTTGAGGACTCTAGTATCCAAAGTTTCTTGTTTGAGATGCATTTATACTGTATTGGACTAGTTTGTTTCTGCTTATTTTTTAAATAAGCATATTTTCTGTTTTTTTAATGTGTTTGTCTAATTTGCTTATTTTTAAAATATGCAATTTTCTTTTTTTTTTGGAAGCAAATCCTATTTGCATCCTAAATAAATATTTTTTTAAAAAAATTATTTCAAAAATACTTACTTTAAGTTTAAACAAATTGACCCATTATTTTGTCTTATTTTTAAGTAGTAGCATTTTTTCACCTTTAACTAAAAAATATACTCGGTTATTTAAAATCATAGTTTCTTTTATATTTCTATATCTCCCCTTGTTTCATGGCTTGCAATTTTTTTCCAATTTTGAACGTAAGAGGTGACCTAGGTGTAGGAGGAGAGGAATAATTTGCTTAATGAAGGTTTGAATCTCAGCATAATCATACCTGTTCTAAGAGTCTTGAGCTACTACTACTTGGGCAACAAGCTTATTAGTAATATTTTCTATTCCTAGAAATTTATTATTTCTTTTGAAAAGGCATTCTGAAAATAAATTTGGTAGGTTTAGAGTTTTTCTTTAAAGAACTTATTTTATATATTTATATATATATATATATATATATAGATATATATATTTATATATATATATATATATATATATATATATATATATATATAGATATATATTTTTATATATATATATATATATATATATATATATATATATATATATATATATATATATATATATATATATATATATATATATATATATATAGATTTTAAATTTGAGTGTGATAAAAACGAATAAGTTTCTTGGATTAAGTTAGTGGTTGGTTCTGGTGATATTATATGTTTCATTATTTAATCTCAGGTTTTAGTCTTGTATGTAGTATTAATTTCAGATAGGAGAACTTGCTCCACTATGTGGGGATGTTCTTAGTATGAACAAGATTGTTTCTTGTAGAGGATACGTGTGATGCTAAACCAAAAAATCATTGCACAAGGTAACTTAATTTTTTTCTTTTTTGTGCAATTTTCAAGGTAAACTAGAATGTGTTGAAAATAATTGTTGACTTAGGATTTCACTGTACAAAGCCATATTTCCTACATATACCTTTGCCAACTAACAGATAATCTAGATCTAGAAACTTGATCTAGAGGTATTTTGAGTCAGTTTATTAATCCTCCGTTTCTTTGGTTTCCAAAATTTTTCTGCAAATCTGTTGCAGTTTATTTTAAATTGAGAAGAAACTTCGTCACAAAGGTTTTCGTTAAGACTCATTTAAGTTGTTTTTGGTAAATAGATAAATGGAAAATTGGATGTTAATTTTGTTTAATTACCCTCAGTTTCAATAGTTGGGACTGGGTTTGTCAGATAGTTGGAGATGGAAGTTAAGCATCCAATTGATGTAATTCTTATTACGTTTGTTTCAAACTTGCTGTTATTCATTCATTAATTCCTAAATAATCTTACTTATGTTTTTCTGTGTATATTTCTGCCTATGAAGTCATGATACATTAGCACGATTAGAACACTATCTGAACCAGATTTTTGAGGGGGTATATGTATATTAATAAGGATTTCAGTTAAGTACATAGACTAAGGATTTGTGCTAGAGGCAGATCTGTAGAAAATATGGATTCTTCTATTTAGTTTTGAATTATTTTTCAATAAGTAGAACGTACCTGACACATCTGCGAATATAATTTTTTTAACAGGTGGATTGCCAATTATCATGAACATGAATCCCTGTTGCAAGAAAATGAAGAGGAAAAGCTATCAAAAGAGGAGCAAGATATGGCTTGGGAGGTTTACCGGAAATCCCTGGAATGGGAAGAAGTCCAGAGAGTACCATTAGGTGAGTCTATTATGCCTATTCAGAAACCAGAAATTCCAAATGATGTGCCCCACGTATCAGAAACCTGCAACATCCTGCCAAGTAAACTAAGCCGACGTTTCGCGTCACGGAAATGCACAAACCTTGCGCACATGTTGACACTTCGAAGCCAGGGAACAAAATTCGGTTGCAGTACTGTCTGTGGGGAATGTGCCCAGGAGATTAGGTGGGAAGACTTGAAGAAGAGATAGGAATGTGGCAACATGAAGGATGGCATAATCTAATCTGTTTATATATAATTAAATATTATTTTTTAGTCGTAAATGGTTATGTCCCATGTTTAAATCTTTTCTGGATGAAATATAAATGTTCCTCCCAAAAAAAGTGAAATAGAAATGTTTATTTTGTTGCCGTGAGCATTTAATGGCTTTTCTTTAGTACCACATGTGGAAAATAGTGTTTTATCAAAGCTTATTGGATACCTGGCGTCGCGACGGTCACTGGGAGGATTCATCATATTTCAAGTAATATATCCTGGTCTGTCGTCACTTGCTGGTAATAATATGTAATAATGCAATATCAATAGAAGAATATCTAAGGATACTTCACTATAATCAAACCATGAAAACAACCGCACTTCTTGCATGATTACTCTTTCCAAACTCAACATGGCAAGAATTTCACGGATTAGGTTGTCTTTTGTTTTTATTGTTTGATAAGCGTTATTAGTATTACACTCGTAAGATTTAGACGATTTACAGGCCGAGGCACATGTGGGTATATCATCTTTAATGTTCTTATTCTTCAAAATATGTTCTTATAATTTTACAGGCTATCTGATCCTGCCGCTTGACTCGGACGTGGAGGACTGCCTCGTCGCTCCTTCGCCTAGCCCTCTGTTATGCAGGAACGGTCTAAGAACCACTGCCGGAACTCCAAACGCTGCCTGCAAAACACACAGACGGCGCCTCTAGCGGTCGTTGTAGCTCCGACGCTCAAGTCAGGCACAGGAACACTAAACTATCTCTGAATCTCTTTGTGAGACCCGTGTGTGACTCCAGTTCTCAAGTGTGTAAGGTGCAAGATCTGAAAAAACTCCCTCTTAATTCTGTTAAGAGTTTGTATTTATACCTGAGTCTTTCTCTCTCCTGACGGTTATTCCTCTTGACACGTGGATGACATCTGGACGTACACGTGTCACCATCTGAACTGTCTGCAGCTGAAACGTTACTTCCACTGTGCCCCTGCGACTAAGTTATCCACACAGGGAGTAGCTTAGTACGCAGGCTACTCTGGGCGCAACCAAGTCTTCTCAAGCACCCGGCGATGTGCTCTTTCGGCGACTTGTTGACCATCTGATCTCCCAACCTTCACATGCGGCGATCATGTGCAATCTGGGCGATTACTCATCCACGCGGCGATGACCGACTACTCATCCTCAAGGCGATGGGCGATTACTCATACTCAAACCGATAGGCGAGTACTCACCTCAAGGCGACAGGCGATCACTCAACATCACAGGCGATAGGCGGTTACCATTATGAGTGATCTCCTCCCTGATTCACTTGCTCTTTCTACCACGTGCCACCCTGTGCATGGTCCACGTGTTCAACGGCTGCTGACGTCATCAACTACTGATGACCGACCGGATCACTATCCTATTCTCAGAGTAATCATTGTTGGATTGCTTAATTACTTGTTATAATTTATAGAAAGATGTAAGATGAAGGAATGGAGAGAACCAAGACTATAACTTGTTCTTGCTCCTATGTACCTAACTCTGTAAATACAGGGTGTGTTTTTAGTTTCTTTCTGATGCACATTATTTCTACCTGTGATGAATTCAAATTTCCACATATTTTATCGAGTAGGAGAGGAATCATAATCTCCTTTTGTTCAAATAGTTTTGAACCCTAAACCCTAAACACAACAATCGCAGTTGACTTTGATTTTCTGAACAAACCCGTTGATTATTTCTTTTTGTAAGAAACAAAAAAACATATTGTGAAGTTAAATTTATGGCATTGGGATACCAAAATTAAAAGACTACGAAATCATGTAAATTAAGTGAACAGAATTAATTGATACTAGATGTCTAACTTTTCATGTAGACCTGCTTAACATGAACCAGTATAAGCTATGGTGTATCGGTGGACAATTTGGTTACAGCAGTTAGATTTATTAATTTTTTATTGAATGAGCAAAATGAAATAATGGTTACATTTCTATTCCTGTATGATGTCAAATTTATTGGTTCTGATCCAGGGTTCCTCCTTTCTTCATTTATTTTTATGAAATAAACCACTGGAAGTATGTTCTTTGAAGCGGGAAAACGAAAAAGAGAGAAAGGGGGAAGGGGGAAGAAAGAAAGAAGAAATGAAAAAGGAAAAGAGAAAAGAGAAAAGAAAGGAGCAGCCGTAAAAATATGACAATGGCAACGGAGCTATTCTTTCTTGGTGTGGTTTTGGCTTTGAAAAGGATGGATGCTGTAGGATGAGACGGTTGTCGAACGCCGGATGTAAAAATCGCGGGAATCACGGTACCCTCTTTTTTAAATGTAAAAATAAAATGATGTTATTAGGGATTCACTGTAAACCACTCGACCGATTACAATATAAATTTAACCAACCTCACTGGTAAATTAAGAGTATAAAAAAAATTATTCATACTTCACACTCCTGTTTTATCTTAACTAATAATATATTATTCAACATTTAGTAATTAGTTATTGTTACATATTATACGTTTTAACCTATTAGACAGCACTTTATAACTATAGACGCCAAAAAAATACCATAAATTTTACATTTTTCAAAACTATTTCAAAGTAAGTGAATTCTAGTACAGTATTTAATTTAAATAAAATTTAAAAAATATAATAATTAAAATAGTTAGTATTTTACAACGTTAGTATTATTTTAAATTTATTTTCATAATAATTTAAATATATTTTAAAATATAATTAATGTTGAGATTTTGTTAAAAATATAGTTATTTAATAATAAAAATTAGAAATTTAAATATTATTTTAAATTAATAATTTGAGTGTATTTATAATTAAATATATTTATTAACTCAATTATATAAAATATAGTATATACATATTTAAGAAATTAAATTTATCGTAATATCTTGTTTATAATAATTTATTCATTTTAGATATATATTTTTGTTAAGTCTGATAAATATTTTCAAAATTGAATAAATATGTATAATGATATTTGTCAAATTTATTGTATTAAAGTAAAATAATAAATGAATATTTGAAAAAGAGATAAAGAATATTTTTTTTAATAAAATAAAATAAAAAAACTAATTAAAATTAATAATATTTTACAACTTTGTTAGATCTTTTAATGATTTACATCAATTTATTAAGTAAATTATGTAATATATGGAGTAATATATTAAATTAAATTGTGATGTGATAGCTATGTTACAGTTATTTTTTTAAGTATTTATTATTTTTGAAAAATATAAATTTTTAGGTAAAATATTGTGATTTAAAATAAATAATATTTAAGTTTTTTAATTGTGAAAAATTATTATTAACAATTCAAAATTTATATTATAATTTAAATGAATAATTTGAGTTATTATTATAAACAAGTATTTAATTTTTTCATATATTAGTAATTATGTTTGCATTAATGAAATAACTCAAATTAAACTTTTAAAATAAATTTTAAAAACACAAATATTATTCAATAAGGTGATAAGAAGAATTTACTATTGAACCAAGTGGTGTTTGTAACGCCCCTCAATTCCTTTTCATATTGATATACTAGAATAAGCGTAAAACATTAATTTATAAAATTAACATATGTATATATAATGAAAATACATCATCCCATACATTGTATCTTCAAAGAGAAACATCCCTCTTATAGGGGCTTTAATACATCTCCATCAAGTGTTTCAAAATAAATCCTAAGTACAGCATAAAAAGAAAAACAGGCGATCTCTTTCTGGCGGCCACTCACTGAGGAGCTCTACTTCCTGCAACATCATCTGCTCCCGTGTAAATTATACACGATGATCACAGGTTTAAGAAAACAGCCACAGAACAAAGACACAGGGTAAGCTAGATATTTTAAACCTAAAAAAAAACTTTAAGTGTGAAATTTTAAACCAATATAAAACAGATTTAAAACACCCACATAAAATCCCTCAAGAAATCACACATTTTACAATCTCCTCAAGTGTAACATCCCGCCAAAATCTTTTCATATTTATAAAATGAAATAAAGGTAAAACAATAATATTGAAGTGAACATATGTATATATATAAGTATAATGAAATTTCTCCTCACAGGGAGCTTTATACATAACCAGTCAGTTTTCCAAACTTAAACAAAATACAGCAAAATAGAAAAATAGAACAGGCGATCTCCTAACAGAAAACAGGCGATCGCCTATCACAAACAGAAAACAGGTGATCGCCTAACAGAAACAGAAACAGGCGATCTCCTTCCGGCGACCACTCACTGAGGAGCTCTACTTCCTGCAACATCATCTGCTCCCGTGTAAATTATACACGATCATCACAGGTTTGAGAAAACATCCACAAAACAAAAACGCAGGGTAAGCTAGATATTTGAAAGAGAATTTAGATATGAAACTTTAAAATCATGATAAAACAAATTTTAAGACACCCACGTAAAAACCATCAACTTTCTCATTCCCTTCACATGACCATCAAGTAATCACATATTTCACAATTTCCTCAAGAGTCGTTCAATTCACATACTCCATCAAGTGTCTATCAATTTCAATGTTTCTCATTTCTCACGTCAGACTTCCACTGACTCATCACACACAGACACTTGACACTACTTCCGGAAGACTCGTGCGTTGAACTTAGCATCCAGAGACCTGCACCTGTCATACTTCATTGCTGTAATGTTCCCACAGCCATGCGCATCAGCACAATCTCGATCTCAATCTCGTCACTCTCACAGTATGACAGGGTTAATCCATATAACAGGTCAAGTCAGTTATCTTTCAAACGTCTTACCCATACATATGGACCTCCTTCGACTCTCACCAACTGAATGACTTCATCTATGTGACTCCATCATATCAGCAGAGTCAGGATCGTCTCATTCACAGGATACTCACTGATCAATACACCTCGTAACCAATCTCAACACGGTATTTCCTTTCCTGAAAATACTATGTCTTGATCCCACATTCACAACATTCAACACATCATATAACACTTAAATGAACGATTCCAATCACAGCAAAACTCATTCCAAGGTTCAGATTTTCGAATATCACATTTCAATCTCAAACAGTTTCAAACGACCCTAAAACAGGGGGGTTCGAAATCAATATTTAAAACCGGCGATCACGTCGCCCCACACATAAAAACAGAGCATCGTGAAAAGAATATGAAAACCGGCGACCACGTCACCCTCACTTCAGAACGTACTCCCCTAACGTTTTATAAACGAAAATGATAGCTTCCCTTACCTGGACTTGCGCAAAACACCAAGAGCTCCAAAACCCACCAAAGCTCAAAGATGCCTTAACTCTGTTCTAGCGTACTGATGGAAAACTCGCAGAGAAGTCCCCAGGTGTCCAAGGGCAGTCGTCGTACTGGTGCTTGAGGATGACCGCATGCCTCGTGCCCTGGCGATGACCACATGCCTCGCGCTCTGGCGATGCCCGCATGCCTCGCTCCCTGGCGATGCCCGCATGCCTCGCTCCCTGGCGATGCCCGCATGCCTCGCGCCCTGGCGATGCCCGCATGCCTCGCGCCCTGGCGATGCCCGCATGCCTCGCGCTCAGGCGATGCCCGCATGCCTCGCGCCCAGGCGATGCCCGCATGCCTCGCGCCCTGGCGATGCCCGACGACACATCGCCACGCCTTGCTGAAGGTTCTTCATCCCACTATGTTACGTCCAAGGTATCATCTCCACATGACTTGGTGACGTCGGTAGCTTCACATTTCCAAGAGTAGATCAGCACTACTCCTCGTGCGCCCATGCATGTAACACTAAGGACGATTTCTTATGCTCAAGCATAGAGCTTCGCATGCACAGCGTATCTAAGGCTTAACCCACACCTTGATACGCGTGGTTTTTGGAACCCACTATGGTTGATCCAGTATCTTGACCACATACTGAGTGCACTTTCGGCGATCATGTGCACCATTGGCGATTGGCGTTCATGTACACTACAGGCGATTGGCGTTCATCTGTAGTCTAGGCGACAGGCGATTATGTACTGAGCAGGCGATCTCATAGTCTTCTAAGCTACACTTTCCTTCCTTTTTATTTTAAATAAAAACATACTTAGAATTCATTTAAAATATATTCCTTTTATTCCAATTTGATTTTACAGGTCCTTACATCAAGTGTCTATCAAATTTCAATATTTCTCATTTCTCACGTCAGACTTCCACTGACTCATCACACATAGACACTTGACACTACTTCCAGAAGACTCGTGCATTGATTAGACTCAGAGATCTGCACCTGTCATACTACATTGCTGTAAAGTTCCCACAGCTATGCGCATAAACATGATCTCAATCTCAATCTCATCACTCTCCTAGTATGACAGGGTTAATCCATACAACAGGTCAAGTAGTTATCTTTCAAACCACTTACCCATACATATGAACCTCCATCGAATCTCAACGCCTGAATAACTTCATCTATATGATTCCATTATATCAGGAGAGTCAGGATATCTCATTATAGAAATCACCGATCAATGCACATTCTACACAATCTTACATGGTATTTTCTTTCCTGAAAATACTATGCCTTGATCCCACATTCACAACATTCAACACATCATATAACACTTAAATGAACGATTCCAATCACAGCAACAATCATTCCAAGGTTCAGATTTTCGAATATCACATGCATTTCACATTTCAATCTCAAACAGTTTCAAACGACACTAAAACAGGGGAGTTCGAAATCAACATTAAAACCGGCGATCACGTCCAAAAACAGGGGATTATGCAATAACATTTGAAACCGGCGACCACGTCGCCCCAACATCAAAATCTTCTAGCTTAAGGTTTTCTTGAAAATAAAGCTAGCTTCCCTTACCTGGACTAGCGTAAACTTCACTAAGAGCTCCAACCCAACGAGATTCAAGGATGCCTTAACCTGCACCATGGAGCCTTAGTCACAAAACTAGCTATACCACTCATTTCTACGTTAACAGAGACGATTCCTGAAGCCAAAAGAGCTACATGCAACGCCTATGCAGAGGTAACCCTCTCAAGTGCAGGATCGACTCGAAGAACAGAGCGAAACGACTTACTCTATTTTAGCGTCCGGTTTGGAGAACTTGCAGAGAACCTCCCAGGTGCTCTATGGTAGTCGCCGATAGCCAACTGGTGCGCTAGGACGTCTGAACGTATGGAGAAGGAGAGGGAAGAAACAGGGAGCTAAAGCCAACTCACTCAATTTCTCTCTACTCAAGCAGCGTTCCAACCTTGCCTATCCAGACTGAAGTTTGAACTTAAGCCACCCTTCCCAGGAATGCCGCTGCACTCTGCAGGGAAGCTTGCGTGTACATTTCCTCTAACAGTAATGCCACGTGGGTCTCTGCGTACCCCAACTCTGGGTCACTTTCCATACCAACTCTCTGGAGCCACTATTCTGAAGCACTCTCCCTGACTACGTGTCGTGCATGCAAGACGCTCAAGCTGGGACCCTGGGTCCTACCTTATCTGTGTGAAACGAGATCCACCGATGCCTGGTCGCGCGATGACCATCCACCATCCGCCGATGCCTGGTCGCGCGATGACCATCCACCATCCACCGATGCCTGGTCGCGCGATGACCATCCACTATCCACCGATGCCTCTCATACCGGCGATGACTGATGTGCCTCTCATCCCGGCGATGACTGATGACACATCGCCACGCCTTGCTGAAGGTTCTTCATCCCACTATGTTACGTCCAAGGTATCACCTCCACATGGCTTGGTGACGTCGGTAGCTTCACATTTCCAAGAATAGATCAACACTACTCCTCGTGCGCCCATGCATGCAACACTAAGGACGATTCTTATGCTCAAGCATAGAGCTTCGCATGCACAGTGTATCTAAGGCTCAACCCACACCTTGATATGCGTGGTTTTTGGAACCCACTATGGTTGATCCAGCATCTCTACCACATACTAAGTGCACTTTCGGCGATCATGTACACCATAGGCGATTGGCGATCATGTGTACTCTAGGCGACAGGCGATTATGTACCAGAGAAGTCGGAGATCGCCTCCGTCTTCAACAACAGCGATCTCGTAGACTTCTAAGCTACACTTTCCTTCCTTTATATTTTAAATAAAAACATACTTAGAATTCACTTAAAATATATCACTTTCATTCCAATAAAATTTTCTAGGTCCTTACAGTGTTCAAGGTTTTGAAGAATCCAAATCCTTTGAAGGATGATGAAGTCTCTGCTTTGCTTGATGCTGTTGTGCTGGTTTATTGTTTTGTTCTGGGGTAGTTTAATGTTGTAATCCACCCTTAGATTAAATCTCAAAGCAATTAGCATCTCAATCTTTAAACAAAGTAAAGTGTTTTTCAAACTAAGTTGAATTAACCGATTGTTCTGTCGAAACAACCGATTGTTTACACTTAGATGTTTTGAGAAAGTTTGAAAACTGTTTTTGAATGAAGAAAACTGTTAAGTGACAAAACAACCGATTGATTCGAGGAAACAATCGATTGTTTGTTTTGGAACCATAATAGAATAACTGTTTTCTTTGACTGAGCTTTAAATGATTTGAAACTGAATACGCTCCAGTCATTAAATGCTTTGACCAATCTTTTTGAAAGCAATTATGGGTTTGTTAAGATTTGATAACAAACTTTCTTTATATAAATTCAGAAAAAATGTTTTAAATAAGAGAATGCTTTTGACAGTTTTTCTAAGAGAGTTTTAAAAGAGTTGAGATTGCTTAAGAGTTCAGTGATTGATCAAGGTGCTGGAATAGGATTCTACTTGTATTGATTTCAGATCTTTATCTGTAACAAGTGTAATCTTTGTAAACTGCTGAAACAATTCTTCTGTGTATTGTTGCTGAGATTGGCTGTGTGTTCTTGAGGTGTTCAAGATCAGCAATCTTAGTGTTGGCCAAGAAGAGTGTGTGTCTTGAGGTTTTCAAGGTCATTCTCTTGGTTGTTGTGTAAGTGATCAAGATGTGATTGCTTAGTGGATTTCCTCAGGGGTTCTAAGAAGACTGGATGTAGCTCTGGGTTAGAGTGAACCAGTATAAACAACTGTGTACAATCTCTCTATCCCTTACTCTTTAAATTCAGTTTGTTTGTTGTTTGCTGATATAAACAACCGATTGTTTTGAAGAAACAACCGATTGTTTTCTTGGCAGTGCAGTTTTGCTTACAGTTTTGGCTAACTGAATTGCTTAATCAATTGGTTTCTGAAATAAATTCATTCTAGCTTGCAAAAAGTTTGCGAAAACCTCTTTAAATAATTCACCCCCCTTTAATTTAAAGCCATCTTTCCTAACAATTGGCATCAAGAGCTTGGTTCTTGAAAGTCATTCAAGTTGATCCTAAAATCTTTCTAAAATGGCTAAAGACTACCTTTTGGGGAAGGTGCCTCAATAAACAAACCACCCTTGTTCTGTGGTTTGAATTACCAGTTTTGGAAAGTTAGAATGAAAATATTTATGGAATCTCTTGACAAAGGAATTTGGGATGCAATTGAAAATGGTCCTTTTATCCCAAAGCTTGAAAAAGATGGTGCTGTCATTGAGAAGCCATGGTCTCAATGGACTGATGCAGAAAGCAAAAAGGCCAAATTCGATTGCATTGCAAAAAATATTATAACCTCTACTTTAAATTCTGATGAGTTTTTCAGGGTCTCACAATGCAAATCATCAAAAGAAATGTGGGATACTTTGGAAGTCACTCATGAAGGAACAAATGAAGTTAAAAGAGCTAGAAAGCATGCTCTCATCCAAGAGTATGAGATGTTTAGAATGCTTAAAGGTGAAACAATAGCTGAAGTGTAGAAAAGGCTTACACACATCATCAATCACCTTATGAGCCTAGACAAGACTTTTGACAAAGAAGAGCTAAACATCAAGATCTTAAAATGTCTTGATAGAGCATGGCAACCAAAGGTAACTGCAATTTCTGAATCTAAAGATCTAACATCTTTAAGTGTTGCTTCTTTGTTTGGAAAGCTTAGGGAACATGAGCTAGAGATGAATAGACTCAATGTTCAGGAGAGTGAAGATAAGCACACAAGGAGCATAGCCTTGAAAGCATCCAAACATAAGGGAAAGCAAGATTCAAGTGATGATAGTGATGAGGAAAATCTTAGTTTGCTGTCAAGAAAATTCAGCACATTCCTAAAGAGAAACCGCAACAAAGACAATAACAAGGATAGGTATGGAAACAAGAAATCCAATGAATTAAATTCAAATAACTATACTTGTTTTGGTTGTGGTGAGCAAGGTCACATAAAGGAAGACTGTCTCAACTAGAGCAAAGAGAAAAAGACAAGCTACAAGGAGAAGAAAGGCAAGACAAAAAGAGCCTACATAGCTTGGGATGAAAATGAGGTGTCATCATCAAGTTCTTCATCAAGTGAAGATGAAAAAGCCAACATATATTTAGTAGCTGAGGATGATGATGATTCGTGCAGTTCAAGTGAGATCAATTTCAAAAGGGAGAATCTTGGTCAAAGTATCTGCATTGAAAGCTGAACGTACTCAGAAAGTGGTTACAACATTCATAAAGGAAAATATTCCAAAATCTTGGAAATTCAAGAGCCTTTATGACTAGTCAAAGATCACATGTGAAGACCATGTGTTTTTCAGTTTTTATTCTGACATTTACTGTGCAGAACAACTTTCTCTCTCTGAAAATCAGGTACCCATTAAATGAAATTAAACTCAAATTGTTTTTCGTATGGCTATAAAATCAGGTGCAACCAATTGCAACATCTCTTGCAATATCTCTTGCACCATCTCTTGAGAAAATCTGTGAAGAAGTGCTATCCTCTGTTTTCTCATCTTTGCTGCCATGGAATCAACTCCTCTCACTTCCAAAAGAATCAAAATCAGGGCTGTAAGGTCTGGAGGAAGGTTGGAAGGATGGTTTTCTAGAGATAAGGATCTCATTGAAAAGTATAGATATGAGACAAGTCTCAAGAAGATAAACAACCCCAAGGTTGTGAGCTTTGATTGGCTGAAAAGTCAAAAGCTGGACAATGTGAGAAAGCTACTCAAGGATCAATTTCTCAGAAGGTTCCTAGAGATGAAGGGAAACATATATCCAGATTTGGTGAGGGTCTTCTACACCAATTTGAAGTTTGAGGGAAACAATCTAGTTTCTCATGTGAAAGGTGTGGACATGGAGATAACCCATGAAGTTTGGGCTGCTGTTGCTGGACTCAAATACTCTGGTCTACGAATCAGCAAAGGAAATCTTGGTGTGATGGAGGATTTTAACAAAATCCAGTTCTACAGAAGCTGCTTGAAGAAAAATCAATCTCAAGTGAGTGCATGCTCAGTTGGAGGGTTGAAACTTGATGAGAGGTTACTTGCTCTCATTGTGACATGGATTCTAACTCCAAGGGGGAGTAACCATTCTGTTTTACCTAAAGAAGATCTGGTTTACATCTTCTGCATCACCAAGAAAATCAAGCTCAATTGGATTCACATAATCAAAGAGCACATGCAAAAAGCCAGGAGGTTGGGTAATTATCACTATCCCTATGCTGTTTTGATATCTAAATTTCTACTCTATTTTGAAGTTAATCTTGAAGATGAAACTTCTGAGCTGGTCAAGTCAACTCAAGAGTTGAACAATGGATCACTCAGCAAGATGGGATTTACAACGATAGGTGGAAAATGGGTAAGCAAGGATGGTGATCATGGTGCCTCATCTAGTGGTGTTGCTCAAGAAGAAACTGCTGATATGGATGTTGAACATGAAGATCCAACAGGAGGGTTTCAAGATGTTGGACCCAGTGCTGCTGATGAACATCAAGAAGAAAGGATTCAAACCATGTCTCCTTTTGAAAGATTTATGGTGAATAGGCTGGATAGATTTGCTGAAAATCAAAGAAACCTTCATGATCTATGTGTTAGCAATTTCCAAAGGTTTGACACCAGGTTTGACAACATGGATGCAAGGTTTATGAGTCTGGATGAACATATTGAAGCTGTCCAGAACCAAATCTTTGATCTTCAGTTTGGAGATAAAGAAGAATGAAGGAAAAAACAACCGATTGGACATCGAAACAATTGATTGTTTTTTGTAGCTGTTGGTTTCTGGTTTTAAATTTCTTTCCTTCTGCTGTTGCTGTTTTAATTCTGATGTAATATGAACAATATCTGGTTTTATCTCTTATATTTGTCTATTTTTGAAGACAAATAGGGGGAGATTTATGCTTGTTTCAGGTTTTAAGATTGTCTTTAGTTGTTAAAAACTGTTTGGGTAATTTTTGTATGTTGTTTCTGATATTAATTGTTTAAGCTTTAACTTGTTTATATGTATGCTAACAAAATATCAGAAGTTCAATGTTTGCTCAAAGTTCAATTGCAGGAACTGCTTCAGATTTAATCAGAACAACACAAGCATCAGGGATTTGTCTTTATCAAATAGGGGGAGATTGTTGAACCAAGTGGTGTTCAAGGTTTTGAAGAATCCAAATCCTTTGAAGGATGATGAAGCCTCTGCTTTGCTTGATGCTGCTGTGCTGGTTTATTGTTTTGTTCTGGGGTAGTTTAATGTTGTAATCCACCCTTAGATTAAATCTCAAAGCAATTAGCATCTCAATCTTTAAACAAAGTAAAGTGTTTTTCAAACTAAGTTGAAACAACCGATTGTTTACACTTAGATGTTTTGAGAAAGTTTGAAAACTGTTTTGAATGAAGAAAACTGTTAAGTGACAAAACAACCGATTGATTCGAGGAAACAATCGATTGTTTGTTTTGGAACCATAACAGAATAACTGTTTTCTTTGACTGAGCTTTAAATGATTTGAAACTAAATACGCTCCAGTCATTTAATCTTTGACCAATCTTTTTGAAAGCAATTATGGGTTTGTTAAGATTTGATAACAAACTTTCTTTATATAAATTCAAAAAAACTGTTTTAAATAAGAGAATGCTTTTGACAGTTTTTCTAAGAGAGTTTTAAAAGAGTTGAGATTGCTTAAGAGTTCAGTGATTGATCAAGGTTCTGGAATAGGATTCTACTTGTATTGATTTCAGATCTTCATCTGTAATAAGTGTAATCTTTGTAAACTGCTGAAACAATTCTTCTGTGTATTGTTGCTGAGATTGGCTGTGTGTTCTTGAGGTGTTCAAGATCAGCAATCTTAGTGTTGGCCAAGGAGAGTGTGTGTCTTGAGGTTTTCAAGGTCATTCTCTTGGTTGTTGTGTAAGTGATCAAGGTGTGATTGCTTAGTGGATTTCCTCAGGGGTTCTAAGAAGACTAGATGTAGCTCTGGGTTGGAGTGAACCAGTATAAACAACTGTGTACAATCTCTCTATCCCTTACTCTTTAAATTCAGTTTGTTTGTTGTTTGCTGATATAAACAACCGATTGTTTTGAAGAAACAACCGATTGTTTTCCTGGCAGTGCAGTTTTGCTTACTGTTTTGGCTAACTGAATTGCTTAATCAATTGTTTTCTAAAATAAATTCATTCTAACTTGCAAAAAGTTTGCGAAAACCTCTTTAAACAATTCATCCCCCTTCTAGTTTAAAGCCATCTTTCCTAACATTTACTACTTCAAGTTAAAACAAAGAGTAAAGTAAATAGTGATTACAAAGTATACAAATGAATTTATGAATAAAATTAATTTATTTTAGTAGCTTATATAAGGTATAATTACCTTATTCGTCTCTACATTTATAATCAAAATTCAATTTAGTATAGTGGTTTTTAAAAAACTCAATTTGGTCCTTATGTTTTTTAAAATGTATATAAATTTGTCTTTTCTGTTAAGTCACACCTTACGGCGTCAAGTGCTGCTTATGTGGCAAAGGGAGGTTGGATTGAGAGATCTGACGTGTCAAGTGGCGGCGTGCCCTAAGGTTGTAACCCCCGCATCGTCCTCGACGGCATCTCCTCCACCATTGTGGCTCATGCTCTAGCGACCAAGGTAGCGTCTTCTCCTGCAGCGGCGCTAGTGAGCTCCTCACCGGCTCCAATTCTGGTGAGCTCTCCCTTGTGCCTGTGTCTATAGCTACTCTCATAGTGGCGCCCATCACCCCTGTGCTCCGATTCCGGCATCTTATCTATCTGTGAAATGGCAGCATAGCGAGCTAGACCCAAGCAACTTCCTTCATTGTCAAAGCAGAGGGACCATTAGGGATGCTCACACTTGTACGCGTATACTGTGAAAGATTCAATACAAGTTCAAGTTTGGTGAGATGTAAAAGATACATTGATGTTTGTGGGAAGCAAGCATTGATGGATAGACACTCACCATTTGGCAAAACGGACACCTTCTTGGTAGTATGCAGCTGAGCGAGACGCAAGACCATCCAGACCTTGGCACCATGACTCATCGTTGGAACCAGCTAGGGGCACCAGGCCTTAGTCTACAGTTCATGAAACCAAGTTATATGTTAACATTCATACACACACATTGCCACCAAAGCTCACGTTCCATCGTTAAAACAAAGAAAGATTTTACTAGGTATAGGATACAAAATTGGGAACAATTGTTTCAAATTAGACTACATGTTGGAAAGGAATTCAACGCTTCTCTCCCCGCCATTGGATTCTTGGTTTGTTTTTATTTATTTACTTAGAGTAATGCAATTTATTATAAAAAAATGTTATTTTCTAACCTAAGTTTCCGAGGATGAATTTTTAAAAGTTAAAAATAATTCCTCCATGTCTGTGAAAGTAATATTTTAATTAGTTAAAAACTTTTAAAGATAATTGGTTCGAGATGTTATAATTTTCTGATTTTGGAAACTACAATTGGATTAAGATGGAATGCCATGGATTATTATTATTAATATTATATAAATTTTAATTTAAGTATGATGATATATTAATTTTTTTTTATATGCAATTTAAATGTTAAAATTATATAAATTTATATATTATTTTACTTTTTTACATCTTTCTGTTATGATATTTTATTCTTTTTTGGTAGAAAGAATAGTAATAATAAATTTTATAACATATTCTTTCAAATATATTTTCTCTAGTCTAAAACAATTTTAGTTTTTGCAGCTTTTTTTTTTTTTGTTGAAGAGGACATCTACGATCTTCCTTCCACCAAGTGTGGATTGGTAGAGAGTTTCTTCGAAGAGAATGGCACCAGAGATGTATTGGCCAAGAACAGGTGTTGTGACAAGTAGTGTACGGTATGTCTAGCGGTTAGCTTCAATGTTCTCTAACCCAATTGATGCCAAACGCTTCCCGCAGGTTGCATTTGACTCATCCATCGCCAAAATACCACGCCCCGATGAGGCCAAAATACTAGCAAGGTGCCCATTTTGCCAAATGGTGAGTGTCTATCCACTAATGCTTGCTTCCCATAAACATCAATGAATCTTTTACATTGTAGGCGTATAGTTGTGAGCATCCCCAATGGCCCCTCTGCTTTGGCAGTGAAGGAAGCTGCCTGGGGTCTAGCTCGCTATGTGTAAGGACCTAGAAAATTAACTTAGAGTAGAAGTAGTATAATTTAAATGTTTCCTGAATATCTTACTTATCGAAAATGAAAAGAACATATAATAGAAAATTCATAGTAGTCAGACCTCGGACGTCGCCCAAGAGGTCTGAGGTCAGTATGGTAGAGGTTGGACGGTGGGCCATAGTGGGTTCCAGAAATCACATCTATCAAGGTATGATTTGAACCTTAGATGCGCCATGCATGCGGGATAACTACGAAACTCTATGCTTTGGCATAGGAGATTTACCCTTAGTGTTACAGGCGTTGGCAAGTGAGAGGTGTGTACCGAACTGTCCTCAGGCAGAAGAAGCTACCGACACCACCGAGCCATGTGGGGGTGATACCACAGACGTGGAGTAATAGGTCAATGAGCCCTCAGCAGGGTGTGACGATGTGACATCGGTCACCAGAGCGAGGCGATGTGTCCTCGTCACACAAGGGCGATAAGAGATCGCCAACAGGATGAGAGACACATCGGTCATCAGCCAGGATGAGAGACACATCGGTCATCAACCAGGATGAGAGAGACATCGGTCATCAGCCAGGATGAGAGAGACATCGGTCATCAGCCAGGATGAGAGAGACATCGGTCATCAGCCAGGATGAGAGAGACATCGGTCATCAACCAGGATGGGAGACACATCGGTGGATAGTCATCGCGCGATCAATCATCGACGCAATGGTCATCGGGGTCCCCTGCTACACGTGTTAAGCTGGGACCCACGTTCCCAGCGAGAGCGTTATGCATGCGTGACATGTAGACTGTAAGGGTGTCCCAAAGCAGTTGGCGCCAGAGATTTGGTAGGGCAGGTGACCCAGAGTTTTGGGTGCGCTCAGAGACACCACGTGGCCATCCTGTCAGAGGAAACTTGCATGCAAGAGTTTTCCATCAGAGTGGGTGGTGGCAGCGACATTACTGGTCAAGGTGATTTAGTTTCAAAACTCACTTTCTGATAAAGTGTTCGAAGGCTGCTTTTGAGTAGAGATAGATAGAGTGAGTTTAGTTTTCTCCCTTTTCCTTCCTCTCCGTCTCACTACCATTCCGACATCCTCACGCACCAGTTTGACGATCGGCGACTGCCCTTGGACTCCCGGGAAGTTACTCTGCAAGTTTTCTCGATCAGAACGCTTAAACAGAGTTAAGGCATCCTTGAGTTTTCGGTGGGTTTGGAGCCCTTAGTGAGATCGGCTCAAGTCTAGGTAAGGGAAACTAGTTTTCTTTTCAATAAAACCTTAGGCTAGAAGATTCTGAAGTTGGGGGTGACGAGGTCACCGGTTTCAATTTTCTTGCACGATGCCCTGTTTTTGTGTAGATTGGTAATGGTTTGAGATTGAAATATGAAATTTAAAATGTAGTAGATGCTGTGAAATGTATATGATCTTCGAAATTCTAAACTTTGGTATGATTTGATTTCGTGATTTGGTTTGCGTAGAAAAGGTTTAAAAATATGATATGATTGAATTGTTCATGGATGTGTTGTATGAGATATGGAATGATGTGAAAGTGTGATCAAGGCATAGTATTTTCAGGAAAGAAAATACCGTGTAAGATCGTATAGAATGTGCATTGACTAGGGATTTGTCTAGAAGGAGATATCCTGACTCTCCTGAGATAATGGAATCATATAGATGAAGTTATTCAGGTGGTGAGAGTCGAAGGAGGTTCATATGAATGGGTAAGTGGTTTGAAAGATAACTAACTTGACCTGTTATATGAATTAACCCTGTCATACTAGGAGAGAGATGATATTGAGATTATTTATGCGCATAGCTGTGTGGATTCACAGTGATATAGTATGACAGGTGCAGATCTCTGAGTCTAAGTCAACGCACGAGTCTTCCAGAAGTAGAGTCAAGTGTCTATGTGTTATGAGTTAGTAGAAGTCTGACATGAGAAAGATGAATAAAGAGAATTGTTAATAGACACTTGATGGTGATGTGAAATGAATGAGAAATTGATGGATTTATATGGATGTTTAAAGTTATGCTTATGATATAAGTTTTTAAAAATATCTAGCTTACCCTTTGTTTTGTTTTGTAGTTGTTTTTCTTAAACATGTGATGATCGTGTATTTTTACACGGGAGCAGATGATGTTGCAGGTAGTAGAGCTCCTCAGTGAGCAGTTGGAGAAAGGGATGGTTTAACTTGAATGCTATATTTTGTTTTTGAAAACTTTTGATGTATGTATTAAAAAGTCCCTGCGAGGAGGGATGTTTCTTTTGAGAGACAATTATAAGATAGTTGTATTTGTATGTTAATTAAATATTACCATTTTACTTATTTAAATGAAGGATTTTGTTAATTAAATATTTATGAGATAGTTGTTATATAAATGAGTAGAAATTAGGGATGTTACACTATGCTGCCATTTCACAGATAGATAAGGTGTTAGAGCCGGAGCCACAGGAGTGATGAGCGCCACCATGGGAACAACTACATGCACAGGCGCAGGGGAGAGCTCACCGGAACTGGAGCCGGTGGGGTAGCGCTGCAGTCGGAGGCTTGGTCGCTGGAGCAGGAGCCCCTACGGTGGGAGGAGATACCGTTGGCGACGATGTGGAGGTTACGGCCTTAGGGGACGCCGCCACCTGACACGTCAGATCTCTCAATCCCACCTCTCTTTGCCACATAAGCAGCACTTGACACCGTAAGGTGCGACTTAACGGAAAGGATCAATTTGTATACATTTTAAAAAACATAAGGACCAAATTGATTTTTTTTAAAACCACTATACTAAATTAAATATTGACCATAAATGTAGGGACGAATAAGGTAATTATACCTTTATATAAAAATTATTAAATAAGTAATTTAAAAAAAATAAAATTTCTTACTATTCTAGTTTTAATATGTTTTTAGGAAAATTAGATTTCCAGATAACTTAATTCTGATTTAATTTTAATTACTAAAACAAGGTTAGAGATTCATCACCATGAAGCCGAATTCATTATAAAAATAGGCTAATCTTCTTGCACCATATCACTTATGGTGTGCACCCTACATTTTTAAATATTCAAAGTGTTCTTGTCACTTTTATTTGAAAAGAATTAGCAGAGGAGCTCATGTAGGTGGTGAGGCGTTTTTAGTGGAGGTGGTGGTGTAGACGTTTGCTGTGGTGGTAGAGGTCGATGCATTGTTGTTAGTGTTAGGAAAGATGGCTTTAAATTAGAGGGGGGGGTGAATTGTTTCAAGAGGTTTTCACAAACTTTTACAAGCTAGAATGAATTCATTTCAGAAACCAATTGATTAAGCAATTCAGTTAGCCAAAATAGCAAGCAAAATAGCACTGCCAGGAAAACAATCGGTTGTTTCTGCGAAACAATCGGTTGTTTATATCAGCAAACAACAAACAAACTGAATTTAAAGAGTTAGGGATAGAGAGATTGTACACAGTTGTTTATACTGGTTCACTCCAACCCAGAGCTACATCCAGTCTTCTCAGAACCACTGAGGAAATCCACTAAGCAATCACACCTTGATCACTTACACAACAACCAAGAGAATGACCTTGAAAACCCCAAGACACACACTCTCCTTGGCCAACACTAAGATTGTTGATCTTGAACACCTCAAGAACACACAGCCAATCTTAGCAACAATACAGAAAAGTTTCAGCAGTTTTACACAGATTACACTTGTTACAGATGAAGATCTGAAATCAATACAAGTAGAATTCTATTCCAGCACTTTGATCAATCTCTTTAGCTCTTAAGCAATCTCAGCACTTTGAAAACTCTCTTAAAAAAAACTTTGTCAAAAAGCATTCATACTCTTTAAAAGAGATTTTCTGAATTATATAAAAAGAAGTTTGTTACCAAATCTTAACAAACCCATAAAAGCTTTCAAAAAGATTGGTCAAAGCATTTAATGACTGGAGCGTATACAGTTTCAAATCATTTAAAGCTCAGTCAAAGAAAACAATTTTTTTTCTGTTGAGGTTCCAAAACAAACAATCGATTGTTTCCTCGAATCAATCGGTTGTTTTGTCACTTAACAATTTTCTTCATTCAAAAATAGTTTTCAAACTTTCTCAAAACATCTAAGTATAAACAATCGGTTGTTTCGACAGAACAATCGGTTGTTTCAACTTAGTTTGAAAAACACTTTACTTTGTTTAAAGATTGAGATGCCAAGTGCTTTGAGATTTAATCTAAGGTTGGATTACACTTTAAACTACCCCAGAACAACATAATAAACCAGCACAGCAGCATCAAGCAAAGCAAAGGCTTCATCATCCTTCAAAGGATTTGGATTCTTCAAAACCTTGAACACCACTTGGTTCAACAATCTCCCCCTATTTGATGAAGACAAATCCCTGATGCTTGTGCTGTTCTGATTAAATCTGAAGCAGTTCCGGTAATTGAACTTTTAGCAGACATTGAACTTCTGATATTTTGTTAGCATACATATAAACAAGTTAAAGCTTAAACAATTAATATCAGAAACAACATTTAACAACTAAAAACAGCTAAAAGTCAATCTTAAAACCTGAACCAAGCATAAAAACAAGCATAAATCTCCCCCTATTTGTCTTCACAAATAGACAAATATAAGAGATAAAACCAGAAATTGTTCATATTACATCAGAATTAAAACAGCAACAACAGAAGGAAAGAAAATAAAACCACACTTCAACAGCTACCAAAACCAATCGATTGTTTCGATAATACAATCGGTTGTTTTTCTTCATTCTTCCTTATCTCCAAACTGAAGATCAAAGATTTTGTTCTGGATAGCTTCAATCTGTTCATCCAGGCTCATGAACCTTGCATCCATGTTGTCAAACCTGGTGTCAAACCTTTGGAAATTGCTAACACATAGATCATGGAGGTTTCTTTGGTTTTCAGCAAAGCTATCCAGCCTATTCACCATGAATCTTTCAAAAGGTGACATAGTTTGAATCCTTTCTTCTTGATGTTTAGCAGCAGCACTAGGTCCAGCATCTTGAAAAACTCCAGTTGGATCTTCATGTTCAACATCCATGTCTGCAGTTTCTTCTTGAGCAACACCACTAGATGAGGCACCATGATCACCATCCTTGCTTACCCATTTTCCACCTATCTTTGTAAATCCCATCTTGCTGAGTGATCCATTGTTCAACTCTTGAGTTGACTTGACCAACTCAGAAGTTTCATCTTCAAGATTAACTTCAAAATAGAGTAGAAATTTAGATATCAAAACAGCATAGGGATAGTGATAATCACCCAACCTCATGGCTTTTTGCATGTGCTCTTTGATTATGTGGATCCAATTTAGCTTGATCTTCTTGGTGATGCAGAAGATGTAAACCAGATCTTCTTCAGTCAAAACAAAATGGTTGCTCCCCCTTGGAGTCAGAATCCATGTCACAATGAGAGCAAGCAGCCTCTCATCAAGTTTCAAACCTCCAACTGAGCATGCACTCACTTGAGCTTGAGTATACTTCAAACAGCTTTTGTAAAACTGGATTTTGTTGAAATCCTCCACCACACCAAGATTCCCTTTGCTGATTCGCAGGCCAGAGTACTTGAGTCCAGCAACAGCAGCCTAAACTTCATGGGTTATCTCCATGTCCACACCTTTTACATGAGAAACTAGGTTGTTTCCCTCAAATTTCAAATTGGTGTAGAAGATCCTCACCAAGTCTGGATATATGTTTCCCTTCATCTCCAGGAACCTTCTGAGATATTGATCTTTGAGTAGTTTCCTCACATTGTCCAGTTTTTGACTTTTCAGCCAATCAAAGCTCACAACCTTGGGGTTGTTGATTTTCTTGAGACTTGTCTCATATCTATACTTTTCTATGAGATCCTTATCTCCAGAAAACCATCCTTCCAACCTTCCTCCAGACCTTATAGCCCTGGTTTTGATTCTTTTGGAAGTGGGAGGAGTTGATTCCATGGCAGCAGAGAGAGGATAGCACTTCTTCACTGATTTTCTCAAGAGATGGTGCAAGAGATATTGCAAGAGATGTTGCAATTGGTTGTTCATCTGCACCTGATTTTATAGTCATACGAAAAATAATTTGTGTTTAATTTCATTCAATGGGTACCTGATTTTCAGAGAGAGAAAGTTGTTCTGCACAGTAAATGTCAGAATAAAAACTGAAAAACACATGGTCTTCACATGTGAACTTTGACTAGTCATAAAGGCTCTTGAATTTCCAAGATTTTGGAATATTCTCCTTTATGAATGTTGTAACCACTTTCTGAGCACGTTCAGCTTTCAATACAGATAGTTTGACCAAGATTCTTCCTTTTGAATTTGATCTGCAACGGATAGAAGATGGATTCAAAATTAGATCAGTTTCTTCACAGTGCTGTCAGACTCAAAACAATCGGTTGTTTCGAAGAACCAATCGGTTGTTTTTCTGCAGCAGTATAAAAACTTGATTTTTGAGATTTCAGCCATTAACAGAAACATATTAAAGCATAATACATTTGATTAAAAGAGAATTAATCATAGGAAAGAACTTTGAAACAAATATTAAGAACAATAAAAGGAAAGTCTTATCCTTGTGTTGTTTCTTCAATGATCCAAATGCTTGTGGATCAAGAAACTTTCTCTTCACTGTTTTGTTCTTTTGCACAGCGTTGATTCAGCTTCAATGACTTCCTTTCTCTTTAACAGATTGATCAAAAAGCCTCTTTTCCCTTTATCTTCCTGCATAAAACAAATTCAAGTAGCAAGATTTGGTCCCCTTACAAATTTGGGTCCATTTGGCTTCACTTTGCTGTTAGTAACATCACATTCCTTAGGAATCCATTTCATAAGACCTTTAGGAACACAATATTTTCTAATTTTACAGAATCTAATAGAGTGGCCTTTCTCAGATCCTCTTCAAGTGATTTAACTTTCTTCTCAAGCACATGGTTAAGATCTTTCAATCGGTTGTTGGAAAGAACCAATCTATTAGCTTCTTCATGAGTTTCTTAAAAAGCTTCAAGCAATTCACAATAATTTTGTTCATTTAAGGAAGCACAAGAACTTACCTCACTTGAACTGCAAGCATCATCATCATCCTCAGCTACTAAACATATGTTGGCTTTTTCATCTTCACTTGATGAAGAACTTGATGATGACACCTCATTTTCATCCCAAGCTATGTAGGCTTTTTTTGTCTTGCCTTTCTTCTCCTTGTAGCTTGTCTTTTTCTCCTTGCTCTTGTTGGGACAATCTACCTTTATGTGACCTTGCTCACCACAACCAAAACAAGTATAGTTATTAGAATTTAAGTCATTGGATTTCTTGTTTCCATACCTATCCTTGTTGTTGTCTTTGTTGCGGTTTCTCTTTAGGAATTTGCTGAATTTTCTTGACAGCAAACTCAGATTTTCCTCATCACTATCATCACTTGAATCTTGCTTTTCCTTGTGTTTGGATGTTTTCAAGGCTATGCTCCTTGTGTGCTTATCTTGATTCTCTTGAACATTGAGTCTATTCATCTCTAGCTCATGTTCCCTAAGCTTGCCAAACAAGGAAGCAACACTTAAGGATGTTAGATCTTTAGATTCAGAAATTGCAGTTACCTTTGGTTGTCATGCTCTATCAAGACATTTCAAGATCTTGATGTTTAGCTCTTCTTTGTCAAATGTCTTGTCTAGGCTTATAAGGTGATTGATGATATGAGTAAACCTTTTCTGCACTTCAGCAATTGTTTCACCTTTAAGCATTCTGAACATTTCATACTCTTGGATTAGAGCATGCTTTCTAGCTCTTTTAACTTCATTTGTTCCTTCATGAGTGACCTCCAAAGTATCCCACATTTCCTTTGATGATTTGCATTGTGATACCCTGAAAAACTCATCAGAATTTAAAGCAGAGGTTATAATATTTTTGGCAATGCAATCAAATTTGGCCTTTTTGCTTTCTGCATCAGTCCATTGAGACCATAGCTTCTCAATGACAGAACCATCTTTTTCAAACTTTGGTATAAAAGGACCATTTTCAATTGCATCCCAAATTCCTTTGTCAAGAGATTCCATAAATATTTTCATTCTAACTTTCCAAAACTGGTAATTCAAACCACAAAACAAGGGTGGTCTGTTTATTGATGCACCTTCCCCAAAAGGTAGTCTATCAGCCATTTTAAAAAGATTTTAGGATCAACTTGAATGACTTTCAAGAACCAAGCTCTTGATGCCAATTGTTAGGAAAGATGGCTTTAAACTAGAGGGGGTGAATTGTTTAAAGAGGTTTTCGCAAACTTTTACAAGCTAGAATGAATTTATTTCAGAAACCAATTGATTAAGCAATTCAGTTAGCCAAAACAGCAAGCAAAACAGCACTACCAGGAAAACAATCGGTTGTTTCTGCGAAACAATCTGAATTTAAAGAGTTAGGGATAGAGAGATTGTACACAGTTGTTTATACTGTTTCACTGCAACCCAGAGCTACATCCAGTCTTCTCAGAACCACTGAGGAAATCCACTAAGCAATCACACCTTGATCACTTACACAACAACCAAGAGAATGACCTTGAAAACCTCAAGACACACACTCTCCTTGGCCAACACTAAGATTGCTGATCTTGAACACCTCAAGAACACACAGCCAATCTCAGCAACAATATAGAAAAGTTTCAGCAGTTTTACACAGATTACACTTGTTACAGATGAAGATCTGAAATCAATACAAGTAGAATCCTATTCCAGCACTTTGATTAATCTCTTTAGCTCTTAAGCAATCTCAGCACTTTGAAAACTCTCTTAAAAACAACTTTGTCAAAAAGCATTCATACTCTTTAAAAGAGATTTTCTGAATTATATAAAAAGAAGTTTGTTACCAAATCTTAACAAACCCATAAAAGTTTTCAAAAAGATTGGTCAAAGAATTTAATGACTGGAGCGTATACAGTTTCAAATCATTTAAAGCTCAGTCAAAGAAAACAGTTTTTTTCTGTTGAGGTTCCAAAACAAACAATCGGTTGTTTCCTCGAATCAATCGGTTGTTTTGTCACTTAAGAGTTTTCTCCATTCAAAAACAGTTTTCAAACTTTCTCAAAACATCTAAGTATAAACAATCGGTTGTTTCGACAGAACAATCGGTTGTTTCAACTTAGTTTGAAAAAACTTTACTTTGTTTAAAGATTGAGATGCTAAGTGCTTTGAGATTTAATCTAAGGTTGGATTACACTTTAAACTACCCCAGAACAACATAATAAACCAGCACAGCAGCATCAAGCAAAGCAGAGGCTTCATCATCCTTCAAAGGATTTGGATTCTTCAAAACCTTGAACACCACTTGGTTCAACAGTTAGGTGCAGTGGAGTTGTGTTTTGAGGTAAACATTTTCGTTATGCATGATGGATGTAGTGGCAATGGTGCAAAATTGTTTTTGGATATTGGTGTCTGGAAAGTAACTTACGAATGCAGATATCTAGAATTATTAAGTGTAGATTATGGATATCCGCATCCAAAATGTATAAAGAGGCCTCTGAATCTCGGTGTCTGGAAGTCATTGTTGGATGTGTTGATAACGTTATAGATGGTGATATCCAGAAGTCAATTAGCAGATTCGGATAAGTGGATTCAGAAATGGATTATTTGTGTTGCGAATGTGGATATCCGAAATGTTAATAAGCTTTCTAACTTGTATTTTTTTTATACAGCAGTGCCAATGGATATTGTAGATTCATACATGGGAATTTCAGGGGAGATTGTTGTGTGAGATGGATTAGATGATATTGATCTAGAGCAGTCAATATCTTATAACGCGTTAGATAATAAACGTAGGGCACATGAGTGTGAGGCGTTTACTACAAATGAGGTAAGGTCAAATGTGTTTTATTTTAGTCATAATGTGTGAAGTGTACTTTATGAATGATATATAAATTTGACATATGTTATTGTGGGTATTTGGTAATCGAGATGAGCTCTTAGAGTGGGCTAGAAGTGTTTCCTATAATTATGGATTTGTTATTGTTATATTAAGGTCGGATACATGGACTGAGCAACGAGGAAGAATGACGTACGTATTACTAGGTTGTGAGAGAGAAGGTAAATACAGACAGATAAAAAAGGACATAGATATTAGTCAAAGTGGAACTAGAAAATGTGATTGTCCTTTCATATAGTGAGACAAATCGGTAAAAAGTGGTGAAGGGTGGATGGTTCAATTAGTTTGTGGTTCTCATAATCATGATTAGGCAGAGACATTAGTGGGTCATCCGTATGCTGGAAGGTTAAATGTTGATAAGAAGCCTATGGTAGAGGATATGACTAAGACTTTAGTGAAACCAAGAAATATTTTACTAACCATGAAATAAAGAAATGAGAAGAATGTGATGACGATAAAAACAAGTTTATAATACAATGAGTGTTCACCGAAAATCACAACGAGGTCATAAAATAGAAATGCAACAATTGATGTTGTTACTGGAGCGAGACATGAATGTGCATTGGTGTAGGTTTTAAGAGTTGTCGAATGTCATGCAAGTTATATTTTGGACACGTCCATATTCAATCAAACTAGTGAGCTCCTTTAACATAGTCATATTGATGGATAGTACGTACAAAACGAACAAGTACATGATGTCATTACTTGAGGTTGTTAGGATTACATCAACTAGTTTGACCTTTTCCGTTGCATTTTTTTTACTAGCAGTTGAAAAGGAAAATAACTTTGTGTGGGCCCTTGACAGACTTAAAGGATTGTTTTTTAGAGTTGATGCATACCCTAGGATGCTTGTATTTTTCACCTATCCAAATATATGAATCTAGAATGCACTAACATGCCTACGAATTTGATTATCTGGAATGCACTAAAAAGACTACGAATTTCATTATTTTGGAATTCATTCCAAAGGCTACGAATTTCATTAGCCATAATTCATATTAATACTTACGGATTTCGTTATCCAGAATGCATGTCCATGCTTACGGATATCATTATCTGGAATGCACTCCAATGCCTACGGATGGTCATATCCAGAAGACAGTAGCAAACTCACAGATAATCATATCCAGAAAGTTGTGTTTGTCAGTAATAACTTGTATTTTTGCTACTTTGAATGCCCAATGTAAGGACCTGTAAAATTGAATTGGAATGAAAGTGGTATATTTAAATAATTCCAGAAGACGTTATTATTTAAAATACAAAGAGCTGGTAAATGAAGTTTCGTAGTAGTCGGACCTCGGACGTCGCCCAAGATCTGGGGTCAGCTGGTAGAGGTCGGTCGGATGACGTGTGGATCAAGAAGAGTAAAGGAAGAAAAGTGTAGTTTAGTAGTACATGATCGCCGGTCGCCTGCTACACATGAGCGCCAGGGCGCGAGGGGCATGCGGGCATCGCCAGGGCGCGAGGCATGTGGACGTGGCCAGGGCGCGAGAGGCATGCGGGCATCGCCAGGGCGCGAGGCATGAGGGCGTCGCCAGGGATAGACATCGGTCGTCTCCCAAGAGAGTCATCGGTCGTCTTCCAGGGCGAGGGATACATCGGTCGTCTTCCAGGGCGAGGGAGACATCGGTCGTCTCCCAGGGCGAGGGAGACATCGGTCGTCTTCTAGGGCGAGGGAGACATCGGTCGTTCGCCAGGATGAGTCAGCGGTGGAAAGTTATTGCGCGACGTCGAGTTTCACACAGAGTAAAGTGGGACCCAGACTCCCAGCATGAAACGTCCTGCACGCGCGCCACGTAGACAAAAAGGGTGGTTCAGAATAGTGACATCAGAAAGTTGGCATGCGCAAGAGACACTCGCGGTCGTACTGTAAGGACCTGAAAAATTTATTGGAATAAAAGAGTTATATTTTAAATAAATTCTAAGTATGTTTTTATTTAGAATAGAAAGGGAGGAAAAAGTTAAGTTTAGAAGGCTACGAGGTCGCCGATCGTCTGCTACACATGAGCGCCAGGTGGACATCGCGCGGGTGCGAGAGGCATGCAGGCATCGCGCGGACGCGAGGGGCATGCGGGCATCGCGCGGACGCGAGGCACGCGGGCATTGCCAGGGCGCGATGCATGTGGACGTGGCCAAGGCGCGAGAGTTATGAGGGCGTCGCCAGAGGAAGACATCGGTCGAGAGTCTTCGCGCGAGAGGTCATCGGTCGAGAGTCTTCGCGCGAGAAGTCATCGGTCGAGAGTCTTCGCGCGAGAGGTCATCGGTCGAGAGTCTTCGCGCGAGAGGTCATCGGTCGAGAGTCTTCGCGCGAGAGGTCATCGGTCGAGAGTCTTCGCGCGAGAGGTCATCGGTCGAGAGTCTTCGCGCGAAAGGTCATCGCGCTACGTTAAGTTATACACAGAGAACGTGGGACCCAGACATCCAGCATGAGACGTTCTGCACGCGCGCCACGTAGACGAAAAGGGTGGTTCAGAATAGTGACATCAGAATGTTGGCATGCGCGGGAGACACTCACGGTCGTACTGTTCAGAGCAGTGGCTGGCATGCACAAGCGACAAACAGTGGCAGTACTGTTCAGAGCAGTGGTTTGCATGCACAAAAGACAACCGGGGTCGTACTGTTCAGAGGAACGTACGCCCAGGCTTTTGCAGAAAAAGGGGAGGGCAGCAGTATACGAGGACAGGTATGGTTGGGATCAAAACCCACTGAGAGGAGGCAAAGAGCGTTACAAGTGACCCAAGAGTGAAAGAGCGAGACTATCTCCATCCTCCTCCTTTCTCCCCTTCGCGCTGCGTTTTCCAGGCATCCTCAAGCACCAGTTCGACGTTTGCCCTTGGAGCACTTGGGTGGTTCTCTGCAAGCTCTTCAAAACCAGACACAAGAACAGAGTCAAAGCGTTCTTCAAGCTTCGTTGGATTTCGGAACTCCTGGTGTTTGCGCAAGTCCAGGTAAGGGAAGCTAGACTTCATTTTCAATACAATCCATAGTTTTGCTATTTCTGAAATGAGGGCGACGTGGTCGCCGGTTTCGTTTTCATCTTTGTAAAATGCTCTGTTCTATGTGATTGGGCGATGTGGTCGCCGGTTTTCGTTTCATCTTCGTGAATGCTCTGTTTTATGTGTTTGGCGACGTGGTCGCCGGTTTTAAATACAGACTTCGAAAATACCCTGTTTTGAACCAAATCGCCGGTTTTGGCGTTGTTTGCGAACTCCCTGTGTTTGGTGTTGTTTTGAAAACTGTTTGAGATGTAAATGAGATATTCGAAGATCTGAACCTTTGAAATGATTGTCGCTGTGATTGAATCATTTATTTAAATGGTATGATGTGTTGGATGTGGTGAGTGTGAGGTCGAGGCATAGTATTTTCAGGAAAGAAAATACCGTGTAAGATCTTGTGGTAGGTGCATTGATCGGTGATTAAGAACGAGATATCCTGACTCTGCTGAGGTAATGGACTCACGTAGAGGAAGTTACTCAGTTGTTGAGAGTCGAAGGAGGTTCACCTGTATGGGTGGGTTGTTTGAAAGAGAACAAACCGACCTGTTTCGCGTGGATTAACCCTGTCATGCTGTATGGTGATGTGTGAGATTCATTATACGCTGATGAATGTGAGAGATTTCACGGCGACCCTGTGGATGTGAGAGATTCCACAGTGGGCAATATGGCAGGTGCAGATCTCTGAGTCTAATCAATGCACGAGTACTCCGGAATTAGTGTCTTGTGTCTATGTATTGTGAGTCAGTGGAAAACCTGACGTGAGAAATGAGGAACACTGTATGTGGATAGACACTTGCTGCACTGCGTGATATGAACTACTCTTGAGGACTTGTGAAATGTGGGTTTTTACTTGATGGTATGTGGGAAGAATGAGAAAGCTGATGTTTTTACGTGGGTGCCTTAAATTAATTTATCTTGATTTTAAAGTTCATATCTAAATTCTCTTTTAAAACTGTCTAGCTTACCCTGCGTTTTCGTTTGTGGATGTTCTTCTTAAAACTTGTGATGATCGTGTATGATTTACACGGGAGCAGATGACGTTGCAGGAAAGTGAGATCGCCGGTCTGATAGGAGATCGCCGGTCTGATAGGAGATCACCTGATTGACTAGGAGATCGCCCTTTTTTTTTGCATATCGCCCGATTTGTCTTTTGTTGTATTTTTGGTTAAGTTTTTTTTGGAAAGATTCACAGTTTGTGTATTAAACTCCCGATGAGGAGAAACTCCATTATATATATATATGATTATGTTTATTTCAAAATACTTGTTTATCTTCATTTATATTATATAAATATGAAATGTATTTGGTGGGATGTTACATTAATGGTATCAGAGCAGTTCGTCCTTAGGATGACCTGAGGGCTGTGGATCCATTGTGTTTCTTCTGCTCATAAAAGTTATTTGAGTTTTTAAATAACAACTATAGTGAAAGGTTTTCAAACGTTTTGTACTGAAAAGTTTGTGTGTGCTTCTGTGCTTTAGTGAACGTATACTCTAGCTGAAAATCTTAGTATTAAGGGTGAGAAGATCTTGATGAAGTAATGAGGGTGCACACTCATAACTGGATCGAGATGATTCTCAATCTTAATTCCAAAGATTTGATGTTTAGTATACATTGAATGCTGGTGTGATCTAGTTTAGCTTATTGAGTGTTTCTGCAATTGACTGAAAATGGTTGTTTGAACTGATGGTGATGATATCAGTAGCTGTTCTAATACCTTGCTTGAGATTCTAAGTATTACGAGTATGTTGTTAAGCTCAAATTCTTGATGACTTTGAGATGCTGACCTTTGTAAGGTCTAGTTATTACCTCCTGAATGAATTGATTTCTTATCAATCTCATTCCTGTAGTTGTAGGGAATATAGAAAACTCATAGCTTCAAGATCCGAAACAAGAGAGATGGCACGTAGACCCTCTACCCCACCCCAACCTTCTTCTGAAATGGGTCAGATTGCCAAGGCCATCGAGATGATGGCAAGTGCCATCCAGCAGCAGAATGCGGCGATGTCTCAAAATCACCAAGCTACAATGCAACAGTGGGAGACCGCCAGATCGGCCGCAACAAACCCCGACGTCGGTCAGCCTCAGGAGCATATGGGACTGACTGAGTTCCTCAGGCACAACCCACCTAAGTTCAGTGGGAACGTTACCCCTGATCAAGCAGATCAGTGGGTCAGGGGGTTAGAGAAGATATTCAGGGCGACTTCCTGCCCTGAAGACAAGAAGCTGGTGTTTGCCACATACCTCCTGTCTGGGGAAGCTGAGTTCTGGTGGATGGGAACTCAACAGATGATGGAGGCCCGAGAGGAAGTGATGGATTGGGAAAGCTTCAGAGTGAGGTTCTTGGAGAAGTACTTCCCAGACAGCGCAAGATTTGCGAAGGAAGCTGAGTTCCTGAGGTTGGAGCAGGGGGATATGTCTGTGAATGCCTATGCTGCTCGGTTCGAGTACCTCGCCAGGTTTTATACCCAAGCCACCTCTGAGGCTTGGAGGTGTAGGAAATTCGAAGAAGGACTGAAGCATGGGCTGAAGAGGACCATAGCCCCGATGTGCATTAGAGAATTTCATGCCTTAGTGGAGAAGGCGAAAATGGTGGAGACTCTAGAGAAGGGTGAGTCTCGGGTGAGCAGGTCCCACCCAGGCGGTCCCTCCAATGGGAAGGCAAGGGTACAGCAACAGCAGTTTAAGCCCTACGCGAGGCCTCCACAGCATAGGGCGAGAGCAGCACCACCCCAGTCTCATCAGCAACAAACCAGGAAATTTCAATGCTTCCTTTGCGGTGGGCCACACGCAGCCAATGTGTGCCCCAAGAAAGACTCAGAGAGGAGATGCTTTACCTGCCAGAAGACGGGGCACGTTGCCAAGTATTGTCCTACTCAGCACAGAATGACTCAACCCAGTGGTTCCCAGCAGATGAGGAACGAAGGCAACAGACCTCAGGCAACCGGGAGGGTGTTTGCCATGTCAGGAGCTGAGGCGTCCCAATCAGGTAACCTTGTGCAGAATGTTTGCTTTATAGCTGGTAGAGGTGTAAAAACTTTGTTTGATTCTGGAGCGACACACTCCTTTGTGTCAAGCATGTGTGTAGCCGAGTTGGGCCTTGTGGTGAGAGAGTTACCCTTCGAACTGTTGGTCTCTACACCTGCGTCAGGACAGGTGTTGACCTCCACAGTTTGCCCTGAATGTCCAGTGATAGTAGAGGGACGTAGATTCAAAGTGAACTTGATCTGCCTACCTCTTCAGGACCTGGATGTTATCCTGGGAATGGATTGGCTAGCTGCCAATCATGTTCTCATAGACTGTGGTAGGCAGGAGGTAGCATTTCCAGACCCCCAAGAATCAGAGGTGTGGCCAGTTCAAAGAGGGCGAGGTGCTTCGTGATGCTAGCTCGGTTGGAAGTGAGGAATGAAGGGGACGTAAGCAGAATACACGTGGTGAGGGATTTCACGGATGTATTTCCAGAAGAGGTGCCTGGGTTACCCCCTAAGAGAGAATTGGAATTCTCTATTGACTTGGTACCTGGAGCTGGACCAATATCAATGGCACCTTACAGGATGGCACCAGCCGAGTTAGTAGAGTTAAAGAAGCAGTTGGAAGAGCTGCTGGAGAAACAGTTCATCAGGCCCAGTGTATCTCCGTGGGGAGCTCCAGTGCTCCTAGTCAAGAAGAAGGATGGAGGGTCTCGGTTGTGTATAGACTACAGGCAATTGAACAAATTGACCATCAAGAACAAGTACCCCCTACCTCGGATTGACGATTTGATGGACCAGATTCATGGGGCCTCGGTGTTCTCCAAGATCGACCTGAGATCGGGGTATCACCAAATCTTGGTAAAAGCTGAAGATGTTCAGAAGACAGCTTTTAGGACTCGGTATGGGCACTACGAGTATGTAGTGATGCCATTTGGAGTCACCAATGCTCCAGCTCTATTCATGGACTACATGAATAGGATTTTTCGCCCTTTCTTGGACAAGTTTGTGGTGGTCTTCATAGATGACATCCTCATTTATTCAAGGACCGAGGAAGAGCATGAGGAACACCTGAGGACAGTATTGGAGATACTGAGGGAGAAGCAGCTCTATGCCAAATTCTCTAAGTGTGAGTTCTGGCTAAAGGAAGTCAACTTCTTAGGGCACGTGATATCTGTCCAGGGGATCTCGGTAGACCCAGCCAAGGTAGAGGCAGTGCTGCAGTGGGAACGCCCTAAGACAGTCACAGAGATAAGGAGCTTTGTGGGGTTGGCGGGCTACTATCGGAGGTTCATTGAGGATTTTTCCAAAGTTGTGGCTCCTTTAACACAACTGACCCGCAAGTACCAACCCTTTGCTTGGACCGACCGATGTGAGCAGAGCTTCAAGGAACTAAAGGAGAGGCTGACCAGTGCTCCAGTGCTGGTGATTCCAGAAGTAGGAAGACCTTTTGATGTCTTCTGTGATGCCTCACATCAAGGCTTGGGATGCGTCTTGATGCAAGAGAAGAGGGTGGTTGCATATGCTTCAAGGCAACTCAAGGTGCATGAGAGAAACTACCCTACCCATGATTTGGAGTTGGCAGCGGTAGTGTTTGCCTTGAAGATCTGGAGGCATTATCTGTATGGAGCTCGGTTCCAGGTGTTCAGTGACCACAAGAGCTTGAAGTACCTGTTCGATCAGAAGGAGCTAAACATGAGACAAAGAAGGTGGATGGAATTCCTAAAGGACTACGACTTTCAACTCATGTATCACCCAGGGAAGGCCAATGTAGTGGCAGATGCCTTGAGTAGGAAGTCTATACAAGTCGCCACCATGATGATGGAAGAGCAGAAACTGATCGAGCAGTTCAGGGACTTAAACCTGGGAGTAGAGTTTCACGTGAATCACATTAGTTGTAGTAAGCTGACTATAACTAATGACTTCCTGGGAATGTTGAAGGATAAGCAATTGGAGGACCCTAGCCTGAAGCGCACTATGGAGTCGCTAGGAACAGATCAGGTGAGAGGCTTTGAGATGGGCGATGATGGGATCTTGAGGTTTGATGGCAGGATTTGCATACCCGCAAATGATGAGTTGAAGAAGATGATCCTAGAGGAAGGTCATAAGAGTCGCCTTAACCTCCACCCAGGCATGAACAAGATGTACCATGACTTGAAGGAGTCATTTTGGTGGTCAGGCATGAAGAGGGACGTCGCCCAGTACGTGGCAACCTGCTTAACGTGTCAAAAGGCGAAGGTGGAGCATCAAAAACCTGGCGGACTGTTGCAGCAACTGGATATCCCCGAGTGGAAGTGGGACAGCATTGCCATGGATTTTGTCACCCATTTACCCAGATCGGTAAAGGGTCATGATGCAATCTGGGTCATCATTGATAGGCTGACGAAGAGTGCCCACTTCCTCCCAGTAAATATGAAGATGCCCATGGCCAAGTTGGCACAGCTGTACATCAAGGAGATTGTGAGGTTGCATGGAGTGCCTTCCAGCATCATTTCAGATAGGGATCCCAGGTTCACTTCACGGTTTTGGCAGACCTTGCAAGAGTGTTTGGGAACCAAGTTGAGGATGAGCTCTGCATATCATCCCCAAACAGATGGTCAGTCAGAGAGGACGATCCAATCTTTGGAAGATCTGCTGAGGGCATGCGTTTTGGATCAATTGGGAGGTTGGGAGGAGGTGTTGCCACTAGTGGAGTTTACCTATAACAATAGCTACCACGCCAGCATTGGGATGGCACCATATGAAGCCCTGTATGGGAGGAAATGCAGAACTCCCTTATGTTGGTACCAGGAGGGCGAGGCAGTCTTGGTTGGGCCAGAGTTGATTCAGCAGACGACCGAGAAGGTGAAGCAGATACAAAGCAGAATGAAAGCCTCTCAGAGTAGGCAGAAATCCTATGCAGATCAGAGGAGAAAGCCTTTGGAGTTTGCTGCTGGAGATCACGTGTTCATGAAAGTGACACCAACCAAGGGTGTAGGGCGGGCGATCAGGTCAAAGAAGTTGTCCCCTAAGTTCGTGGGACCATATCAGATCTTAAGAAGGATTGGCCCAGTGGCGTATGAGATCGCCCTACCTCCCCATCTGGCGAATCTGCACAATGTGTTTCACGTGTCACAGCTGAGGAAGTACATGGCAGACCCTAGTCAGGTGCTGGATGTAGACGACGTGCAGATTAGGGATGACTTGTCCTTTGAAGCAAAACCAGTCAAGATTGACGATCGGCAATGTAAACAGCTCAGAGGTAAGACCATCGACATGGTGAAAGTGGTGTGGGATGAGAAATCGGGGGATTCTACTTGGGAGTTAGAAGAACCCATGAGGGAGGCTTATCCATACCTCTTTTCCTTGTAATCCAATTTTCGAGGACGAAAAATTTTCTTGTTGGGGAGAATGTAAGGACCTGAAAAATTTATTGGAATAAAAGAGTTATATTTTAAATAAATTCTAAGTATGTTTTTATTTAGAATAGAAAGGGAGGAAAAAGTTAAGTTTAGAAGGCTACGAGGTCGCCGATCGTCTGCTACACATGAGCGCCAGGTGGACATCGCGCGGGCGCGAGAGGCATGCAGGCATCGCGCGGACGCGAGGGGCATGCGGGCATCGCGCGGACGCGAGGCACGCGGGCATTGCCAGGGCGCGATGCATGTGGACGTGGCCAAGGCGCGAGAGTTATGAGGGCGTCGCCAGAGGAAGACATCGGTCGAGAGTCTTCGCGCGAGAGGTCATCGGTCGAGAGTCTTCGCGCGAGAAGTCATCGGTCGAGAGTCTTCGCGCGAGAGGTCATCGGTCGAGAGTCTTCGCGCGAGAGGTCATCGGTCGAGAGTCTTCGCGCGAGAGGTCATCGGTCGAGAGTCTTCGCGCGAGAGGTCATCGGTCGAGAGTCTTCGCGCGAAAGGTCATCGCGCTACGTTAAGTTATACACAGAGAACGTGGGACCCAGACATCCAGCATGAGACGTTCTGCACGCGCGCCACGTAGACGAAAAGGGTGGTTCAGAATAGTGACATCAGAATGTTGGCATGCGCGGGAGACACTCACGGTCGTACTGTTCAGAGCAGTGGCTGGCATGCACAAGCGACAAACAGTGGCAGTACTGTTCAGAGCAGTGGTTTGCATGCACAAAAGACAACCGGGGTCGTACTGTTCAGAGGAACGTACGCCCAGGCTTTTGCAGAAAAAGGGGAGGGCAGCAGTATACGAGGACAGGTATGGTTGGGATCAAAACCCACTGAGAGGAGGCAAAGAGCGTTACAAGTGACCCAAGAGTGAAAGAGCGAGACTATCTCCATCCTCCTCCTTTCTCCCCTTCGCGCTGCGTTTTCCAGGCATCCTCAAGCACCAGTTCGACGTTTGCCCTTGGAGCACTTGGGTGGTTCTCTGCAAGCTCTTCAAAACCAGACACAAGAACAGAGTCAAAGCGTTCTTCAAGCTTCGTTGGATTTCGGAACTCCTGGTGTTTGCGCAAGTCCAGGTAAGGGAAGCTAGACTTCATTTTCAATACAATCCATAGTTTTGCTATTTCTGAAATGAGGGCGACGTGGTCGCCGGTTTCGTTTTCATCTTTGTAAAATGCTCTGTTCTATGTGATTGGGCGATGTGGTCGCCGGTTTTCGTTTCATCTTCGTGAATGCTCTGTTTTATGTGTTTGGCGACGTGGTCGCCGGTTTTAAATACAGACTTCGAAAATACCCTGTTTTGAACCAAATCGCCGGTTTTGGCGTTGTTTGCGAACTCCCTGTGTTTGGTGTTGTTTTGAAAACTGTTTGAGATGTAAATGAGATATTCGAAGATCTGAACCTTTGAAATGATTGTCGCTGTGATTGAATCATTTATTTAAATGGTATGATGTGTTGGATGTGGTGAGTGTGAGGTCGAGGCATAGTATTTTCAGGAAAGAAAATACCGTGTAAGATCTTGTGGTAGGTGCATTGATCGGTGATTAAGAACGAGATATCCTGACTCTGCTGAGGTAATGGACTCACGTAGAGGAAGTTACTCAGTTGTTGAGAGTCGAAGGAGGTTCACCTGTATGGGTGGGTTGTTTGAAAGAGAACAAACCGACCTGTTTCGCGTGGATTAACCCTGTCATGCTGTATGGTGATGTGTGAGATTCATTATACGCTGATGAATGTGAGAGATTTCACGGCGACCCTGTGGATGTGAGAGATTCCACAGTGGGCAATATGGCAGGTGCAGATCTCTGAGTCTAATCAATGCACGAGTACTCCGGAATTAGTGTCTTGTGTCTATGTATTGTGAGTCAGTGGAAAACCTGACGTGAGAAATGAGGAACACTGTATGTGGATAGACACTTGCTGCACTGCGTGATATGAACTACTCTTGAGGACTTGTGAAATGTGGGTTTTTACTTGATGGTATGTGGGAAGAATGAGAAAGCTGATGTTTTTACGTGGGTGCCTTAAATTAATTTATCTTGATTTTAAAGTTCATATCTAAATTCTCTTTTAAAACTGTCTAGCTTACCCTGCGTTTTCGTTTGTGGATGTTCTTCTTAAAACTTGTGATGATCGTGTATGATTTACACGGGAGCAGATGACGTTGCAGGAAAGTGAGATCGCCGGTCTGATAGGAGATCGCCGGTCTGATAGGAGATCACCTGATTGACTAGGAGATCGCCCTTTTTTTTTGCATATCGCCCGATTTGTCTTTTGTTGTATTTTTGGTTAAGTTTTTTTTGGAAAGATTCACAGTTTGTGTATTAAACTCCCGATGAGGAGAAACTCCATTATATATATATATGATTATGTTTATTTCAAAATACTTGTTTATCTTCATTTATATTATATAAATATGAAATGTATTTGGTGGGATGTTACACGTACTGTTCAGAGCAGTGGTTGGCATGCACAAGCGACAACAGTGGTCGTACTGTTCAGAGCAGTGGTTGGCATGCACAAGCGACAACAGTGGTCGTACTGTTCAGGGCAGTGGTTCTCAGGCTTTCCTGCAGAAGGGGTGGCAGCAGCAGCATACGTGGACAGGTAAGCTGGGATTCAAAAGCCACTGCGGGAAGGCAAAGAGCATTACAGACGCAAGAGTGTTAGAGTGAGTGCAAACTTCCTCCCTGCCTTCTTCTCTCCTTTGCGCTGCAACTCAGGCAACCTCCAGCACCTGTGCGACGAGCGACGACAGCCCTTGGAGCACCTGGGAGTTTCTCTGCAAGTTCTACCAACCAGGCACTGAAAACAGAGCTAAGGCATCCTTCAAGCTCGGTGGGTTTGAGCTCTCGGTGTTTTGCGCAAGTCCAGGTAAGGGAAGCTAGACTTCATTTTCAATACAAGCCATAGTTTAGCTATTTCTGAAGTGAGGGCGACGTGGTCGCCGGTTTTCGTTTTCATCTTTGCAAAATGCTTTGTGCTATGTGTTTGGGCGACGTGGTCGCCGGTTTTGTATACAGACTTCGAAATACCCTGTTTTTGAACCAGATCGCCGGTTTTGGCGTTGTTTGCGAACTCCCTGTTTTTGATGTTGTTTGAAGCTGCTTTGGATTTAAATGTGATATACATGTGATATTCGAAAATATGAACCTTTGAAATGACTGTTGCTATGATTGAAATCATTCTTTGAGTGGTATGGTGTGTGGAATGTCGTGAATGTGGGTCAAGACATAGTATTTTCAGGAAAGGAAATACCGTGTTGAGATTTGGTTGTGAAGTGTATTGATCTGTAAGTATCCTGTGAATGGGGCGATCCTGACTCTGCTGAGATAATGGAATCACATAGAGGAAGTTACTCAGTTGGTGAGAGTCGAAGGAGGTTCATATGAATGGGTGAGTCGTGTGAAACAGAACGAGCTTGGCCTGTCTTATGGATTTACCCTGTCATACTGTGAGAGTGATGAATTGAGACCGAGATTGTGTTGATGCGCATGGCTGTGGAATCATTATAGCCAATGAAGTATGACAGGTGCATGTCCCTGGATGCTAGGTTCAACGCACGAGTCTTCCGGAAGTGGAGTCAAGTGTCTTGTGTGATGAGCCAGTGAAGTCTGACGTGAGAAATGAGAAACTTTGAATTGATAGACACTTGATATATGTTGTGATTTTAATGACCTTCGAGGAATCGTGAAATATGTGTTTAGTTGATGGATTACGTAGATATCTTGAATTTGTTTTACCTTGATTTTAAAGTTCATATCTAACTCTTTTTAAATGTCTAGCTTACCCTGTGTTTTCTTGGTGTTGTGTTCGGCCTTTTCTTAAACCTGTAATGATCGTGTATAATTTACACGGGAGCAGATGATGTTGCAGGAAGTAGAGCTCCTTAGTGAATTGTCGCTGGAAGGAGATCGCCTGTTTTCAATTTCCGTTGGGCGATCACCCCTTTTGCTGCTTTCTGATAGGAGATCGCCTATATGATAGGAGATCGCCCTTGTAATAGGAGATCGCCTTTCTAATAGGAGATCGCCCTTCTGTCAGGAGATCGCCTATCTTTCTATTGTATTGTAATTTGTTTATGTTTTAATGGAAAAGTGATCGTATTTGTATTAAACTCCCTGGGAGGAGAAACTTTATTTACTTATATACAATTTCATTCACTTCAATCTATTTGTTATTTTTATTTTCATTATATAAATATGAATAGTATTTTGGCGGGATGTTACATTAATGGTATCAGAGCAGTTCGTCCTTAGGATGACCTGAGGGCTGTGGATCCATTGTGTTTCTTCTGCTCATGAAATTTATTTGAGTTTAAAATAACAACTATAGTGAAAGGTTTTCAAACGTTTTTGTATTGAAATTTTGGGTGTGCTTTGGTGAATATATGTTCTAACTGAAAATCTTAGTATTAAGAATGAGAAGGTCTTGATAAAGTAGTGAGGGTGCACACTCATAACTGGATCGAGATGAGTCTGAATCTTAATTCCAAAGGTTTGATGTTTAGCATATATTGAATTCTGGTGTGAGCTATTTCATTTTCTTGAGTGTCTTTGTAATGATTGAAAATGGTTGATTGGATTGATGACTGCATACCAGTAGTTGTTCTGGTATTATGCTTGATGTTATAAGCATTATGATTCTGTTGATGAGCTCAAATTCTTAATGACTTTGAGATGCTGACCTTTGTAAGGTCTAGATGTTACCTCCTGAATGAATTGATTTTTAATCGATCTCATTCTTGTAGTTGTAGGGAATATAGAAACCCATAGTTTCAAAATCTGAAAATGAGGAAAGATGGCGCGTAAACCTCCTACCCCTCCCCGACCTCCTTCAGAGATGGGTCAGATCGCTAGGGCCATGGAGATGATGGCAACTGCCATCCAACAGCAGAATACGGTAATGGCCCAGATTCATCAGGCTGTAATGAATCATTTGGAAACTGCTGGATCGGCTGCAACAGCTTCCCATGTCAATCAGCCTCGGGAGCAGGTGGGGATGACCGAGTTCATGAGGCACAACCCAACCCAGTTCCGTGGGAACGTTTCTCCGAACCAACCAGATCAGTGGATCAGGGAGTTCCATGCCTTAGTGGAGAAGGCGAAGAGGGTGGAGACCCTGGAGAGGGGTGGTTCCAGAGTAATCAGATCACAACCAGGGGGTCCCTCCAGTGGGAAGGCCAAGGTGCAGCACCCACAAAGCAAGCCTTATTCGAGACCCCCACAGCATAGGGCAGAAGCAGCACCGCCCCAGTTTCAGCAGCAACAACCCTGGAAACTTAAATGTTTCCACTGTGGTGGACCACACACAGCCAATGTGTGCCCCAAGAGAGATTCAGAGAGAAGATGTTTTGCCTGTCAAAAGACGGGACACGTTGCTAGAGATTGTCCTACCCAGAATAGGATGACTCAACCCAGTGGATCCCAACAGTTGAGGAATGGAGGCAGTCGACCTCAGACAGCAGGGAGAGTGTTTGCCATGCCTGGAGCGGAGGCATCTCAGTCAGGTAACTTAGTACAGAGTGTTGCTCTATAGCTGGTAGATGCGTTAGAATTTTGTTTGATTCTGGAGTGACACACTCTTTTGTGTCAAGCCTGTGTGTAGCCGAGTTGGGCCTTCTAGTGAAAGGAGTGACCGTTTGAACTGTTGGTCTCTACACCTGCGTCAGGACAGGTGTTGACCTTTACAGTTTGCCCCGAATGTCCAGTGATAGTAGAGGGGCGCAGATTCAAAGTGAACTTGATCTGCCTACCTCTTCAGGATCTGGATGTTATCCTGGGAATGGATTGGCTAGCTGCCAATCACGTTCTCGTAGTCTGCGGTAATCAGAAGTTAGCGTTTCCAGATCTCCAAGAGCCAGATGGCGAGGTGCTTCGTGATGCTAGCTCGGTTGGAAGTGAAAAATGAAGAGGACGTAAGCAAGATACCTTGGTGAAAGATTTCATGGATGTATTTCCAGAAGAGATACCTGGATTACCTCCTAAGAAAGAGGTGGAACTCTCTATTGTTTTGGTACCTGGAGCTGGACCAGTGGCAATGGCTCCAGCTGAGTTGATGGAATTAAAGAAGGAAGTGTAAGTTAGATTTAGTGTACCAAGGTTTAGTTTCAGCTACATATAAGTTATGGAGAGTATATGAGCAGAATGTTGAGGGTTTAAAGACTTAAGCATGTGTATCCATAGGAAGTACCGGGTTTAAGTTCCAAAAATGAAAGAATGAATTTTCTTTTATTTGAAGCTTGGGAGATGTTTATGTCGATGAAACAGCATGAGATGACTCTAGCTTAACCACCAGCTTAAAAGGAAAGAGGAGATATTGTATTTATGTTTAAAGTTCAATTAGACAGAGAAATTTGCTGAAAAATACCAAGTAGAGAAGTTACTGGGAGAAGAGAGAAAGCTTCACGCAGAATGGATGCTATTTTGTGGATCGTGATTTGGAAGATGAGTATGGAAATGGTGGATGAGGAGTGATGAGAAAGGGAAATGGAAAGATATTCTTGTATCCAAATATGACTCGGAACTTGGGGGAAGCCGAGCTCATTCGAAATATCAATCGTGGTGGTGGAGAGATGTACGTAAGGTGTGCGAGGAGGGTGAAGATGATGGTTAGTTCCAAAAAGTCATTGTTTGGAAAGTTGGAGGCGGAGGGGATGTGAGATTTCAGGAGGATGCGTGAGCCACTAACTTTAACTTTAAAGCAACGTGGCTGGTCTATGTGCTTCAAGTGGATAAGTGTTCTACTTGTTCGACATAAGGATTTGAGGTCCCACCTTGAGAACTTTTATCTTATACGTATGTCATCCAAGTAGAATCAGGTGTGGAAGGGAATGTGGGTGGCAATAGTATGTGGTATCTTGGAGAAGAGGAATAGAGTTGTCCTTAAGCAAGAAATTCTGGATGCAGAGGAAATTTTCCAATCGGCTCCACTACTTACATAGTTGTGGTTGAGATATATAGTGCGTTCGTTCTTGTATGCCTTTTCAGATAGGCACCTGAACCCAAATCAATGCATCCAATGTATACATTGAACAAGGAGGAAATGATGGGAACAGGGAGCCGAGTTGGCAAAAGAAGTCATAATGATGATTTAGAAAGTAACAGCAACAAGAACTTTGTTTTTATAAGGTGCAGAATTATGTAGCATAGTGGTGAACCAAAGGTGTTCCTTTAGGGAGCGTGAGAATTAGATCAGCAGTTGGGAAGTCGATGGATGGTTTTGATCAAGATGCGGAAGTTGATTCCTAGAAGGAGATTTCGGATCCTAGTTTGAATTGGCTGGGGGACATGAGCAGTAGTCAGCTGTCCTCTTTCCTTCCGATGAAGGGATCTTGCTCACTTTTTCTCTACAGGGGGCTAGTCCTGGTTCTGTTAAGGGCTTAGTTCTGGACTTGCTCGACCAAGTCTTCAGGGTTGGAAGTAAAGTGTGAGTACTGGAGTTGGCGCTCAATGGAGCAGCATACTCCATATGCAGGGATGGAGAATGGAATTTAATGAAGTATTGGAGTAGTAAGAGTTGGTTCAACAGACAACCAAGAAGGTGAAACTGATGCAAGGCAGAATGAAAGCTTCTCAAAGTCGACAGATGTCCTATGCAGATCAGAGGAGAAGACCTTTGGAGTTTGCTGTTGGAGATCATGCATTTATGAAAGTGACACCGACCAAGGGTGTAGGACGAGCTATCAGATCTTAAGGAGGATCGGTCTAGTGGCTTATGAGATCGCCCTACCTCCCCATTTAGCGAATCTGCACAATGTCTTTCACGTGTCACAACCCTAGTCACGTGTTAGAAGTAGACGATGTGCAGATCAGGGATGACTTGTTGTTGGGAGCGAAACCAGTCAGGATTGACGTTCAGCAGAGTAGGCAGCTCAGAGGCAAGACCATCAATATGGTGAAAGTGGTGTGGGATGAGAGATCGGGTGATACAACTTGGGAGTTTGAAGGAACCATGAGAGAAGCCTATCCCTACCTCTTTTCCTTGTGATTCAATTTTCGAGGACGAAAATTTTTCTTGTTGGGGAGAATGTAAGGACCTGTAAAATTGAATTGGAATGAAAGTGGTATATTTAAATAATTCCAGAAGACGTTATTATTTAAAATACAAAGAGCTGGTAAATGAAGTTTCGTAGTAGTCGGACCTCGGACGTCGCCCAAGATCTGGGGTCAGCTGGTAGAGGTCGGTCGGATGACGTGTGGATCAAGAAGAGTAAAGGAAGAAAAGTGTAGTTTAGTAGTACATGATCGCCGGTCGCCTGCTACACATGAGCGCCAGGGCGCGAGGGGCATGCGGGCATCGCCAGGGCGCGAGGCATGTGGACGTGGCCAGGGCGCGAGAGGCATGCGGGCATCGCCAGGGCGCGAGGCATGAGGGCGTCGCCAGGGATAGACATCGGTCGTCTCCCAAGAGAGTCATCGGTCGTCTTCCAGGGCGAGGGATACATCGGTCGTCTTCCAGGGCGAGGGAGACATCGGTCGTCTCCCAGGGCGAGGGAGACATCGGTCGTCTTCTAGGGCGAGGGAGACATCGGTCGTTCGCCAGGATGAGTCAGCGGTGGAAAGTTATTGCGCGACGTCGAGTTTCACACAGAGTAAAGTGGGACCCAGACTCCCAGCATGAAACGTCCTGCACGCGCGCCACGTAGACAAAAAGGGTGGTTCAGAATAGTGACATCAGAAAGTTGGCATGCGCAAGAGACACTCGCGGTCGTACTGTTCAGAGCAGTGGTTGGCATGCACAAGCGACAACAGTGGTCGTACTGTTCAGAGCAGTGGTTGGCATGCACAAGCGACAACAGTGGTCGTACTGTTCAGGGCAGTGGTTCTCAGGCTTTCCTGCAGAAGGGGTGGCAGCAGCAGCATACGTGGACAGGTAAGCTGGGATTCAAAAGCCACTGCGGGAAGGCAAAGAGCATTACAGACGCAAGAGTGTTAGAGTGAGTGCAAACTTCCTCCCTGCCTTCTTCTCTCCTTTGCGCTGCAACTCAGGCAACCTCCAGCACCTGTGCGACGAGCGACGACAGCCCTTGGAGCACCTGGGAGTTTCTCTGCAAGTTCTACCAACCAGGCACTGAAAACAGAGCTAAGGCATCCTTCAAGCTCGGTGGGTTTGAGCTCTCGGTGTTTTGCGCAAGTCCAGGTAAGGGAAGCTAGACTTCATTTTCAATACAAGCCATAGTTTAGCTATTTCTGAAGTGAGGGCGACGTGGTCGCCGGTTTTGTATACAGACTTCGAAATACCCTGTTTTTGAACCAGATCGCCGGTTTTGGCGTTGTTTGCGAACTCCCTGTTTTTGATGTTGTTTGAAGCTGCTTTGGATTTAAATGTGATATACATGTGATATTCGAAAATATGAACCTTTGAAATGACTGTTGCTATGATTGAAATCATTCTTTGAGTGGTATGGTGTGTGGAATGTCGTGAATGTGGGTCAAGACATAGTATTTTCAGGAAAGGAAATACCGTGTTGAGATTTGGTTGTGAAGTGTATTGATCTGTAAGTATCCTGTGAATGGGGCGATCCTGACTCTGCTGAGATAATGGAATCACATAGAGGAAGTTACTCAGTTGGTGAGAGTCGAAGGAGGTTCATATGAATGGGTGAGTCGTGTGAAACAGAACGAGCTTGGCCTGTCTTATGGATTTACCCTGTCATACTGTGAGAGTGATGAATTGAGACCGAGATTGTGTTGATGCGCATGGCTGTGGAATCATTATAGCCAATGAAGTATGACAGGTGCATGTCCCTGGATGCTAGGTTCAACGCACGAGTCTTCCGGAAGTGGAGTCAAGTGTCTTGTGTGATGAGTCAGTGAAGTCTGACGTGAGAAATGAGAAACTTTGAATTGATAGACACTTGATATATGTTGTGATTTTAATGACCTTCGAGGAATCGTGAAATATGTGTTTAGTTGATGGATTACGTAGATATCTTGAATTTGTTTTACCTTGATTTTAAAGTTCATATCTAACTCTTTTTAAATGTCTAGCTTACCCTGTGTTTTCTTGGTGTTGTGTTCGGCCTTTTCTTAAACCTGTAATGATCGTGTATAATTTACACGGGAGCAGATGATGTTGCAGGAAGTAGAGCTCCTTAGTGAATTGTCGCTGGAAGGAGATCGCCTGTTTTCAATTTCCGTTGGGCGATCACCCCTTTTGCTGCTTTCTGATAGGAGATCGCCTATATGATAGGAGATCGCCCTTGTAATAGGAGATCGCCTTTCTAATAGGAGATCGCCCTTCTGTCAAGAGATCGCCTATCTTTCTATTGTATTGTAATTTGTTTATGTTTTAATGGAAAAGTGATCGTATTTGTATTAAACTCCCTGGGAGGAGAAACTTTATTTACTTATATACAATTTCATTCACTTCAATCTATTTGTTATTTTTATTTTCATTATATAAATATGAATAGTATTTTGGCGGGATGTTACACCCAAAATTTAAATAATATAAACAAAATCACACACCAAATACACTTAAACATAAACCAATGACATTAAAATAAAATGAATTCATAGTTAAAGTTCAAGCAACCATTACAACAAAACCAATTGCCCTAATACATGAATATACCTCAATCACTCCTACATATGCCTCCTGACATGCACAACTCTATCATTCGTCGCTCCTTGTGCTAACATCAAGACTGCTTGTATTCCTTCTCACACAGGGGTGCCCTCCACCAAATGACATCATTAACTAATTGTTGCAATGTCTGTGTAATTCTACGACAAATACCCTACAACCACGAATGTCATATTGTTAGACACAAATCAACACAAATAAAAAAATTATAAATGGTTCATACATACCAGAGCAAGATGTTCAACATGCGTTTCCTGAGGATGCGTTGGAACTGGTCCGTATGTAGGTGCTTTTAAGGGTATGACCCCAGGACAATCATCCTCAGCCATGTCAATGACATATGGATTTGATACAGATTGAAACCACTCGATATATTGTTCAACACAAGGTCGGGACGAGGTGCTAAGTCCATATCTAGTATGACATAATCATTGAAATGCAACAACCATTGTTGGTCCACTTCATTTGTAGTCAAATCGCCATCTTTAACTACAGATGGGTGCCGAGGGATCCTCTACACATATCCATACTGATGGATAGCACGTTTAGGAAAGTATAAATTGTCTCCAACTTCCAAGCTTAATATAACCTGAGAATAAGGATTGTATCTAGCTGCAACCACACAACTACAACTAAAGTAACTTTTCCTAGTTCATACATCATACAACGGGATTCCCCTTCAAAAAACTGGAATCGCACACGTCTCATGCCTATAAAGAGGAAATGTTCATAGATCCAACTTTGCTTCAAAATCACATAACCACCTAGTGACCTAGTCCTTGCGTAGCTACAATCTCTTAGATGCTCATACATGTGGGTTAATGCGGCTAGTGCCCAAGCATGTCCCCCCATCAGCCTTGAATCTACGAAAAACAGGAATGTGACATTGACTAAAGTAGTACTCTTGTCAGCGAAGCAAATGCGATATGGCTGCTACAGTCCATTGCCTCCTCATACACATCTCTCAATCAGCTTAGGCACACATGAGCTCCCCAGCAATGCCTTGTCTCTTCAACTGTAGCACCATGGTCAACACATAGGGATTCTACCAACAAGTCATTCACCACATTTGCATCTAAGGTCTGGTGCGTATAAAATTGAACAACAATGGGCATATGCAACAAATTTGACAAATTATTAAAGGTGATGGTCATCTCCCCAATAGGTATATGAAATGTGTTAGTCTCTGTATGTCACCTCTCTACGAATGCACAAAGTAATCCCTTGTCTACATTCTCATAACTTGCATGAATGAGACCACCTAAGCTAGACATCTGCATTGTAGCCTCTATGCGTTCATGTGGTGCTCCCAACTTATTCATCGTTCTCCCATGAGAAACGACTTTAAGTTCACCACGATCCTACAATAATCAACAAATACATAGGTAACACACTTAATTAACTAGTCATATATAAAATCTTCATTACTTACCAAACCATCCCATAACTGTCTCGCCACATGATCTTCATAATTAATCAACAATGACGTATCCGCTGGCCCTCTTGAATAGCCTTCACCCTCAATTTTCACTTCTTCATGTTCAACATTGTCCTCAAAGTCCTCATTTCCAACTGAATTACTAGGACCACCATGATTTCTTCTCACAAATGCAATTGGTCACACACAGTCTGCCTTAGAAGATCATCCTCCTCTAGTTCTTATCGTATTCTTATGCATTTCATAAATGGCCTCAAATGAAAGAAAAAATACAACAAATTCCAGATTTACATATTTGGAAAACTTTTGAATTTCTTTATCCATAACACAATGCATTTTTGCTTCCAAATTTTCATATCCAGGACGTTTACGAATTTACTTATCTGGACTCCTTTGCTTACATTTTGTTCCTCCGAATCACGTCATCCAGGACACCTCCGAATTTTGACATCAAGAGTCCAACCTAAACAAAACTCTACATCCGGATAACCATATCCGGAAAGCATAAGTTTTCAAGAAAAATTTACCTTTCTTCTCCAATGACCACTGCCTTCTACGATGACCACTACTGCTGAAGCCCTCCAATCAAGCACCATGATTCTCGCCCTCCATCGCCAAGTCTCCGTGCGTCACTATGCAACAAAATTTCCTGCCATGGAATGAACCATGCTATACCTCAACCCTAAGTCTTATTTTAAATGACTAAGGACAAAATAGTAAAACCTTATCTAAGTGTTGGGTTCAGGTCAGAAGCGATATGGTGTTGGGAGAATTAGCCTAAAAATAAGGTAAATTTGTTTTCCAAAGATTATTACTTGAAAAAAACTTCCAAATTTCGCACAACCCTAATTATTTAAAAATGATTAAATTGAACATTCATTTTTGAGTCTTCTTCTTGCATCTAATTATTTTTCGAAATATTCAAATTACCTTTCACATTTTTATTTGAAAATGTAGCTTCCATGGTTTCCATGGAGTGTGTGGGTTGCAGGTGGAATCGTGAAGGTTTTTACATCAAACATTGAGCTCGAAAGAGCTACGATGGAGGTGTTGGTGTGTTTTTGAAGGTGTTAGTGGTTTGAGGTAAGCAATGAGTTGTGTTGAACTATTGTGGGTGGTTATGGGGATGTGTAGGTTTTCGAAAATCAAGTTATGAGAATGACTTCTAGAATAGGTAATCTAGAGCAGGTAAAATAAATTTCAGAATCACAAATCCATAAGCCAGAAAATTCATTCTAGAATGGTATGTACTGTATTGCAAAGTTGTTCCTAGAATAGAAAATCCATAAGAGAAAAAAATCATTTTAGAATATCCTTTCCAGAACACAAAATGCATGCACTCCCCCAAATGGCTTCCAAATTTGTTATTTATGAAAACATTCTAGATTATAGATTTCAGAAGTAAAAAAAAACCTTTACCTTCTCTGACATACAACGCGACTCCAAACCTTCTCACTAACCACCGCAATACAATTAGAATGCACACAAATATGTGTATGTCCACTAAAAACACACCAAAATCGCTAAAATCACAAGAAATCCTTAGCGTACAGTGTCAACAAAAAACACGAAGAAGAGAGAGAGACATGCTACGCTGGATTAGGATTTATTTAAATCTCCCAGGATTATTTTTGTCCTTTCACGTTTCTAACGGGGTGCATGAAGAAATACCCTTCATTTTCCCACAACACAAAAAATCGAGTTTACGCTAAAAAAAAGTTGGCACGGTGCGAAAATATATTTTTCTTTCATTCATAAACTTATTTATTTTATGACAGGTCTAGACAGTTAAAAACGTATTTTATGACAGGGTTGACAGGTAAACTTTCCAAGATGAGACAAAAATGCCCAATTCCAATTCCATGATCACCAACATTCCAAATACTAGCTAAAATTTCTTATATTTCCCACTAAACACGAAGTTCACAAATGAGTATACGACCGAGTACATGTTCATAATTTTCTTTTTTCTCTTGAACACACTTGCTATTTCACTCTTTTTACCGTTGATTAAATTTATTAAGAATCTCAAAATAATAAGAGAAAGTCGTCAAATAAAGAGTGTTCAGAATGTACATTGCTGTCATTCTTCTCACAATTTTTGTGTGCTTATGAATATTCTTTTAAGCATCTAAAACATCAGAAAACTATAGTTCTTCACGTTACCAATAATCACATATGTTGATACTATGTATGGTACACCCCCTTTACAACTGATAGATAGATGATGATCCTCTTCTCCTCTCCCACAGTGACACATTGAACACATTCTATTACCAAGATATGAAGACACTAATTATCAGTTTGAATTCCTTTCCCGTTAAAATGAGAGAGGAAAAACAACAGCTTTAAGATGAAGAGTTAAAAAGGCATGGCTAGTGGCAAAGTAAGACAGCAAAAGATGGTAGCCTGAAGCAGAACTAGCAATATTCATCTCCTAGCCAATTATCCTTCTCCTTTGGACCTGTTGGCCCCTCCTCACCATAAAGCTCTGTTGGAAATAGTTCAAATAAGTTCTCCACAGAAAATCTAACAAATGGTGGAAGCATATCTATTATCTTGTCTATCTCAGAACGTGAATCATATACAATGGTAGGACCCCACTCTCTCATATATAGCAACCAACATGGTTCTGTAATGACTCCTTCACCAAGGTACTCGGCTGCTACAACCTGATATTTGATGCTTGAATCCACAATAAATTTGCTTTGAGCTGCGTCATTGCGTACTCCTATTCCTAGTTTGGATGGTCCTTGAAGATAAGTCCCAGGATGAGGGAAACTAGCATGGCCATCTTTTGATGAATAAACAATAGGCTTATTTCCCTTGATAAACTCCAGATCAAATGCATTTACCCATTGACCTCCACTATGCTGAGAGAAGAATACAGACCATAGTTCTCCGGTGAAGTTGCTTATACGAAGGGTGAAGTGCTCCCAGTCACCTACATGTTCACCTACCTTGCTCATCTCAATGTTCATAAGTGCCACTTTAAGGGTTGCAGGTCCATTGAATGGGCAAAAAACCCACATCACAATATCAGTAAAGGCTCCTCCCAATGCTGGTTTTACATGAACATAGAGTTCTGCACTCTCTATGTTTCCCTTCTTTAGATTGTTTCTTGCATCTTCATCAGTAGGCAAATCAATCCAAAAGGCACCATCATTAGTTCCTCCACTAGGTAAATTTGTGCCCTTATATTCTATAGCTTTACCCTTGCTACTTCCAGCAGTATACAAAACTGCACCATTCTTAAAAAACCATTGCACTGATGATGGCAAGTACTTCTCATCGGGATGAAAGTATACAGTGGGACCATAATGCTGAATAAGTGCATGAATCTGGTTCTGATTTGGCATCGCATGCAAGGAAGAATCAAGATTCTTCAAGCATGCAATATCCACCACTTCTTCAGAATCAAAGTAGGCACTACCACAGAAGAATGTCCCAACAGACACACCGCTAGCTAACATACCTCTATCACAGGGTTCTGTATTCCAAACCTGAAATGCCTTTTTTGCATATTTTGACTTTACAGTAAGTAATAGATCAGAAGTCTCACAAGTTTCTGTGAGATCAGCTCGCGTGCATCTAACTTCTTCAACTTCAGGTTCATTAGGACTGCTAGTAACTACTATGCCCATGGCTTTATAACCAGTTGGAGGGTTTGGCAACCAAAAGTAAACACATTCATCATGTGAATCAATGCTCCATACTAATGAGTAGCCAAGTGGTTTTTCTAGAGCAGGAGATTCTAACACAGAGGCATTAGTTTCCCGTGCCACAAGAACATATCCTCTCAATGGCTGGTCATTAGACTGACAGTAGTGACCAAGGCAGAAAAAGCCTTCTGGAATTTCCAAAGGTCTATAAAATGTGAAACCCAACGATTTCCCACGCAAACCTGTGCATCTCCAAACCTTCTCAAACTTGTCTACTTTCAAAACTTCTATTTCTCCAAGGCATATTCTTCCACTTGCAAAACTACCACCTGACCAGATCACTCACAGGTTTAGATAAATAAGATATTGAAGCCACAAAGATTTGACAGCATAACCGGAGAAGATCAATTAGTTAGAACCAAACAGAATTAAAAGCTCATTGACAGAAATAATTCAATTATCTTGTCTGCAATAAAGATGCTTACTTGATGCACAATTGCATAAGTATCAAGCAAAAGTACAAGCTAAGCTTAGCATTGTATGATTGGAAGATTTGCATAACTGTAAGGTTTATATATAAATAAAGTAAAACAAGGCATCCTCTCAGTTCATACTGATGGTATATGTGCAGTCAAATTAATAACAACGTATCGATTTTTTTTTTTTAATTTCTATAGGCTATGCAATCGGTTTTTCTCAACATCCTTGTGAATTTACTAAAGGTGATCAATTTAAAGATATGTGCGGATAAACCTGCAAAAATACTTAAAGTAGAAGAAAATAAGAAGGGAAAATAAAATAAGTTCTCTATACGTTAAAACTAGCTCATAAAAGGGCAACTTTGTAGAATTATGATCAATAAAAAAAAATTACTTTTGGGTTATCCATGAACAAAATTAGTTTATAGAGAAACTTTGTTCTTTTTTTTTTTTTTTTCTTATTTTGTTCTAAGAGTTTTTGGATAAGTTTATCTACTGAGTCCCCAAGTCTGTCAACAGAAAGTGTATAAATTCTATTGACACTTATTTTCAAACAAATAATTGTTTTCAGAATATACTGCAAGATGATTGATAAAAGAAAAGGACGTATAAATAGTAACAAATATCAATTTTGATCCAATAACCTCCGTGGTTTACTCAAATTCTAAACTTTTTGAACCCCCCACCCCTCCTCCAAGAAAAATAAAAATCGCACCATCCTAAAACTCTGGTTTATGAATAACTCATGAAAATTAACAGACCAAAAACTGTTGTTTCAAATGATACAGTATGTATGAAGTTTAGACTCTCATGTGATAAATAAAGAAAGTTCCTAATCCAGTAACTCTATCACAAAAAAGGGGCGAGAAAAAGGAAACCCATGAGTGAATTCAAGAAAAGAACAGAAAAGCTTGTTCCAAAAGTCAATGCTAAGGATTTAAATACCTTGTGGCCATTGAGGAAGGGGTGAAGGCAGAGAGAAGGGAAGTGGATCAGGGTCAGTGAATTCAGGGACACAGTCCCAGCATAGTGAACTCTTGCACCCAAACATCTCTAAGAGAGACAAGTATTGTTCAGAGACCCTCTTCCAAAAGAACAGAGAGGGTGGTTTTCTTTCGTTTCTTCCTTCAAAGGAGTCCAAGAAGAGAGAGAGGGAGATTCTTCAAACAATAGTAAAGGAAAAGCCTTTAACTTTCTCTCCTCTTCTCTCTTCTCTGCTTCTTACAGAGATTATGCCCTGTTTTGGTCTGGTTTAACTTTAGATTAGTTTCCAGTTTTTTGAGGTTGTCTTTTAATTTGTAAGGTCAGAGTTGGGTGCTTCTCCAAACCTTTAAATTAATTAATCCATTGGAAAAAGAGGTATTTAGTTGTTACGACATAAAATATAAATAACAGACTTTGCGTAAACAATGTTCACTCGCCACCTCGTGGATGTTCCAGACACGCTTGTGCTATGCATTACTTCAATACTCAATTATTAGGTTTGTTGTTGTTGATTAAGACATATTTCTCTCTTTCTTCAACTTTTCATATATTAGCATACTCCACAAGCATATCTTAAATCTTTCTACATTTACTCTACTTATGCTGTAAGGTTAATTTAGTGTATCTATATTCCAATTTCTCTTTCTATTTATTTATTTCACCTTCACTGATACAAACAACAGAACTAGAGATAATAGATTATAGATGAAGAAAAAAATCAAATAAAAAAAAATAATTTATAACTTAATTCGAATATGTTAAAAATATAATTTGAATATATACGCTTAAACTATTCTTAATCTAAATTTTATGTGAGAACTAGTATATTTTTCCGTACTATACATGTTTATTTTTAAAATAATTTTTATATAATAGAATACATAATAAATTCATATTTTAATTAATTTATCAAATTATATATTATAAATAATTTAGAATTTGAAAAATTATTGTAAAAATAATTGCAAATGATTTATTATGAATGACAAATAAAATATGAAAAATATGATTTTTATTATATAATTTTGTAAATATATAAATTGAAATAAAAATATAAATACATCAAAAATTTATAAACAAGAAATATGTGCGCGTCTATATAAACAAGGAATCGAGAGAATTTGTTCTACGGGTTGAACAAGTTATCTATATAAACAAGGAATCGAGAGAATTTGTTCTACGGGTTGAACAAGTTATCTCTTTGGACGTAATTTTCTTTTCTCCTTCATATTCCTTTTTTAGTGTTCAGGTTTCGACTCTTAATTGGGAGTGTATCTGTAAAAGGTTCTTTAGCGCTCAAATAAATGTTATGTAGATTGATGCAATAAATGTTATAATAATAATAATGTGCATTTCTTTTTGGTTGTTGTATTTTGTACCGACCAGTCCTCGGACACGGAGAACAGCTAGTAAGGGTGAGCCGCGTTAGCTGGGTCCCACAGCATGGGCCAAAGCCACGTGGGCTGAGTCCCACAGGTAGTAGGGACTGATGGGATGATTAGTCATCAGCGTGTCGATCACCAGAGTGGACTGATGTGTCCTCGTCACTCAGCAGGATGATGAGTCTGCGGCATCAGAGTGGGTCGATATGACATCGGTCTTGGGTGTTTCGAATAACAGAGCTAGAACATCTACGATGGGTCTGAAGGGAAGACCAATTATCAGTAAAACGCCCAGAGGTAGGGAGAAGCCTAGGTCACGAAGTGTCCATGCGAGTGGCAGGAAAAGCACAGTAAGGTGTAGAGTCCTGAAGGGTCGAGTACTCATCAGGATTAGGGTTTCCCAGTAAAGCTACATGCATGGCACGTGAATAGTGAAGGCGCTCCTAGGACAGGTGGCCCCAGAGACTAGGTGCACGAGGGGGCATCCAGGTGGCCATCCTGTTAGAGTTTCGCACTTCAGTTAAGGAAGCCTTATGTGCTAGATTACCCTAAGCCTGGGTGATAGCGGTGCAAGGGTATTCCTGTAAACCCTAAATATGGGTAGCGGCGCAGAGGAAACCCTAGACTATATAAAGGGTAGTAAAATACTTCACGAAGGTACGCAGTTTCTAGACCTAACAGAGATACTGAATACACTTGGTGTGCTTGCCCAGTTTTTGACTTGAGAGTCGGAGTGCAAACGGCCTCTAGGGTGCCCCTTTCTATCTTGCAGTTGCAGGTTGTTTGGAGACAACGAAGTATAATTCAAGGTGAGGAAAGGAGGTGTGCGAGCGTCGTAGAGTCAACCGGCAGGAGAGTCAACCAGCAATAACATTTGGCACCTACTGTAGGGCTGAAGTAAAACAAGGTCCCATACGCAAGTAGAAAAGAGAAACCAGAGACACGAGGAATACAAGGCAAGGATCTGTCCCGCCAAATGGGGGCGAGAGTGTCACCATGCAACAACTCATGGAAACGATGTGCGCCCTCCAGGAGACGGTGGCGGAATCGAGGGCAGATCAAGTGCAGATGCAGGTGGACCTGGCCGCATCATAAGCCAGGAATGAGGAGCTACACAAGGCAAACGAAGAATTGCGCGTGAACTTGCACAATTTGCAGCAAGCAAGAGATCGTGTGGTGGATGATCGGGCTCCACCAACGCCGCCAAGGGCTTTTCCAATGCCTTTCTCCCAAGCAATCATGGACACGGTGGTCCCAGCTACCTTCGTGGGCCCTAAGACTATGTTCATGGGGGTGGAGGATCTAGAAGCGCATCTCACAGCGTTTCATACGCAGATGATGCTGTTAGGAGGGTCTGATGCGGTGCATTGCAAGCTCTTCATGACCACGTTGACAGGGACAGCGCTGGAGTGGTTTGTTAGCCTGCCTGAGGGACATATTACGTCTTTCGCGCAGTTCTCCATGCTATTTATAGAACAGTATATCATCAACCGGGCTCCCCCATCGGTGTCTTATGACCTGTTTGACGTTAGGCAATATCAGAGGGATTCCCTTAAAGATTACCTCAACAGGTTTGGGGCGATGGTAGTGAGGTTGCACACCAAAGATGAAGATATGGTGGTGCACGCCTTCAGAAATGGGGTATTGCTAGGACCTTTCAGTGAGTCCCTTATTAGAAGTCGCCCAAAGACCTTCGGTGACATTAAGCGTCGTGTTGTTGCTCACATTGCCGCCGAAGGAGAACTCAATGAGAAGCGTGAGAGCGCAGCCTCTTCACGACCGCGAGCAGAAGCCCTACGAGACTAGGAAGCCTCAAACTAGGGCACGCGCTAAGGAGGATGTGCCCCCCAGACATAACTTCCTAGTGGAGCTCAAAGAGTTGATTGCCATTCCCAACGTGGCAGAAAGGCTGAAGGTACCCCCAAAGACAGACTAGAGGTTGAGGCCCAACAAAGGCGCCTGGTGTGAATTCCACCAAGCGTTTGGCCATCCCATTCGAAACTGCTTGGCCCTAGGTCATCAGCTAGATGAGTTGGTCAAAAGTGGCTTCCTGAATGATTACTTGCGGGAGTCACAAGGGGGAGAGGTGGTGGTGGCGCTGAGGGCTGATTAGGGGCACGAAGTGCCCATACATGGTGAGATCCACACCATCGCTAGTGGATTCTCAAGTGGGGGGTGCACCTCGTCGCAGCGCAAGAAGTATGTGCGATCTGTGATGGCGATGGAAACATGTGAGGAAGACCACTTCCCAAATATCTACCTCACATTCACGAAGGCAGATCATCTGGACGTTGTTCCCCATGACAATGATCCAGTGGTGATATCGGTGGTTACCGTGGGAAGAAGGGTGCACTGGGTCCTCGTCGATCAAGGGAGTTCGACCAATGTGATGTTCCGATTGACCTTTAACAAGTTGCAGCTGTCCCCAGATCAGCTAAGGCCTTATACTGGCTGCCTGTATGGGTTCGCAGGTGACCAAGTCGAGGTGCGAGGATATATAGAGCTGAGGACTACTTTCACTGATGGCGTGGCCTCCCGCACCGAGAACATCAAATATCTGGTTGTGAATGCCCCATCAGCTTACAACATGCTGTTGGGCAGGCCAGCTTTGAACAGACTGGGAACCGTAGCGTCGACGAGGCATATGAAAATGAAGTTGCCCTCGATGAAAGGTGTGGTGATCACCACCAGGTCAGATCAGAAGGAGGCTAAGAAGTGCTACGAGAACAGCCTCAAGATGAGAAGGGGAGTATGCACAGTGACCACCCAAGCACCGGGTGGAGAGTGCGCTGATACTGACCTGTCCCGAGGAGAAGTCGGGGTTGCACGAGTGCAGGTCGCCCAAGAGAGACGACCTGAACCAGCGGAGGAGGTAGTAGAGAGGGAGATTGGAGGCAGAGTGTTCAAACTTGGCAAATCCCTATGCCAAGATACACAGGACCAAGTAGTGGAAGTCATAGAGCGGCATTTAAACGCTTTCGCTTGGTCTGCCTCAGATATGCCAGGCATTGACCCAGATTTTTTGTGTCATCGCCTTGCGTTGAATCCCCAAGTCAGACCTGTCCGTCAGAGGAGGAGGAAATTCAACGAAGAGAGGAGGCAGATGATCAGGGAAGAGACACAAAAATTGCTCAAGGCTGGTCACGTACGAGAAATAAAAATATCCTGAGTGGCTAGCAAATGTGGTGTTGGTAAAGAAGGCCAATGGGAAGTGGAGGATGTGTGTAGACTTCACTGACCTCAATAAGGCATGTCCAAAGGATTCTTATCCTTTGTTGAGTATTGATGCGCTGGTAGATAACGCCTCGGGGTGCAAGCTGCTCAGCTTCCTGGATGCCTTTTCTGGTTATAACCAGATTAAGATGCACCCAATGGACGAGAGCAAGACAACGTTTATGACCGAGCTTTCCTGCTACTGCTATACAGTCATGCCATTTGGGCTGAAGAATGCAGGCGCCACCTACCAAAGGCTAATGAACAAGGTCCTTGCACCTATGTTAGGACGCAATGTGCAAGCCTACGTGGATGATATGGTGGTGACGTCCCAGGTGAGAGATCAGTACATCGCTGATTTGGAGGAGCTATTCACCACAATAGCTAAGTATGGGTTGAAGCTGAATCCAGAGAAGTGTGTCTTTGGGGTGGAAGCAGGCAAGTTCCTCGGTTTCTTGCTCACTGAGCGAGGAATCAAGGCCAATCCAGACAAGTGTGCAGCAATCTTGGCCATGAGGAGCCCGATGTCAGTCAAAGAAGTGCAACAACTGACAAGTCGAATGGCTGCTTTTTCCAGGTTTGTGTTAGCTGGGAGCGATAAGGGCCACCCTTATTTTCAATGCTTGAGGAGGAACAATAGGTTCTTGTGGACCAAGGAGTGTGAAGAAGCATTCCTCAAGCTGAAACAATATTTTGCCAGCCCGCCAGTGCTGTGCAAACCACAGATCGGCACCCTATTACGCTTGTACTTCGCAGTCACAGAAAGGGCGGTGAGTTCAGTTTTGGTACAGGAGCAGGACCAAAGCCAAAAGCCTATCTACTTTGTTAGCAAGGTGCTGCAAGGGCCCGAGGTGAGGTACCAGGCCATAGAAAAGGTGGCATTGGCCGTGGTGTTCTCTGCGCGTAGGCTTCGCCATTACTTTCAGAGCTTTATGATGGTGGTGATGATAGACCTACCCATCTGGAAGGTCTTGCAAAAGTCAGATGTAGCAGGGAGGATGGTGCGATGGGCAGTGAAGTTATCTGAGTTTGACATACAGTATGAGCCTAGAAGCCCAATCAAAGGCCAAGTTTATGCTGACTTCGTAGTCGAGATGTCCTCGGCAGAAACCCAGCAGAATGGACCTGACTTTAGATGGGTGCTCTCAGTAGATGGGTCTTCCAATCAGCAAGGAAGTGGAGCTGGGGTGATCTTGAAAGGACCAAAGGGGCTGTTGATTGAGCAAGCCCTACGGTTTTCCTTCAAGGCCAGCAATAACCAGGCTGAGTATGAGGCTCTAATAGCTAGAATGTTGTTGGCTAAGGAGATGGGAGCACAAAGTCTTTTGGCGAAGAGTGACTCCCTGTTGGTCACAGGTTAGGTGACGGGAGAGTATCAAGCCAAAGATCCTCAGATGGCCTCCTACCTAGAGTATGTCCAGGTGTTGAAGAGTTCCTTCGCGGATTTTGAATTGGTGCATGTGGCCAGAGATCAGAATGCCCGAGCTGACTTGTTGGCAAAACTAGCAAGCTCGGGCAATGGGGGAAGGCAGAGAACGGTCATCCAGGAGACCCTGAGGGCACCTCGCACCTACACAGCTGATAACTTGGTAGGAATCCACCAGATAAGCCAAACAGACGGTAGGAGGAGGAGCCATCGGTCGTTGATCCAGGAAACTTTGAGGAAGCCAAGGGTCAACGCGTGTGTGGCACTAGAGGAGACGTCACCACAGATATGCTTGTTGTAGAGTGGGGAAACGTGGATGAAACCCTACAAGCGCTACTTGGCTGATGGGATGTTGCCCATGGAGCCAACAAAGACAAGGAAGGTGAAGAAGAACTCAACTAAGTACACACTCATTGACGGGGAGCTGTATAGGCACGGGTTCACACACTCCATTCTGGTGTGTGTACATGGTGAGCAGTGCGTGCGTATAATGGCAGAGCTCCATGAAGGAATATATGGGAGTCACATAGGAAGTCGCGCTTTGGCATCAAAGGCCATTCGAGTAGGGTATTATTGCCCGACAATGAGGGAAGATTGCACGAAGTATGCGCAGCAGTGCAAACAGTGTCAGCTACATTCAGATTGGCACAAGGCGCCTCCAGAGGAGCTCAGATCTATATACAGCCCTTGGCCATTCCACACCTAGGGAATTGACATCTTGGGGCCCTTTCCTTTGGTTGTGCGGCAGATGAAGTACCTCGTGGTCGCCATAGAATACTTCACGAAGTGGATCGAGGCTGAACCAGTAGCACAAATCACAGCTCACAAGATCCAGCACTTCGTGTGGAAGAACATAGTATGCCGCTTTGGTGTACCCAAGCGCTTGGTGTCTAATAATGGCACCCAGTTTGCAAGTCAACAGTTGGGAAAGCTATGCACAGAGTTGGGAGTCAAGCAGGTGTTCGCATCAGTCGAGCACCCTCAGACTAATGCACAGGTCGAGTCAGCCAACCAATTCCTACTCAGAGGGCTGAAGAGAAGGCTGGAAAAGGTGAAGGGAACTTGGGCTGAGGAGGTTCCCAAAATTGTATGGGCCAATCATACCACTCCTCAATCCACCACCAAGGAGACCCCTTTCAGCTTGGTGTACGGTTCAAACGCCATGATCCCTGTGGAGATCCAGGAGAGCTCACCACGTTTCCAGAACTTCGTGGCTGAGGAATCCAATGAGGAAAGGAAGGTGAATTTAGATCTCTTGGATGAAGTTAGGGAAGAGGCAGGAATCAAGGCCAAAGCGTTGAAGAGGAGGGTTGAGCTCAAGCACAGTTCCAAGTTGAGAGCTTGGCAGTTCCTAGTCGCCAACCTTGTCATGCGGAAGGCATGTACCTACCAAATAGAGAACAAGCTATCCCCTAAGTGGACTGGTCCCTTTAGAGTGACAGAGGCCCTGGGGAATGGAGTGTATAGGCTTGAGACTCTAGAAGGTGACCCGATTCCTTGTACATGGGATGTGACTCACCTGAAGTTTTATTTCAGTTAAAACTATGTAACATTGTACACAGTTTAGGGGACACTCTTTTTCCCCTTTTAAGGGTTTTAATGAGGTCACCCAATAAAATTTTTAGTTAAGATATGTCTTTGAATGTATTTGTACAATGCAGTTCGAACCTATCATTTGGGGTTTAAGGTCTCATAAGTAGGAAGGTAGGTTCGTAAGGAACACCTCCTCTTCGAGTGAGAACTCCCAACTTGAACAGAAAGGTTCACCCAGTTAAATCCTCCTTCGCCTATGAGCGATGTGAGGTCAGTTCGAACTTGTCATTTGGGGTTAGAGGTCTCATAAGTAGGAAGGTAGGTTCATAAGGAACACCTCCTCTTCGAGTGAGAACTCCTAACTTGAACAGAAAGGTTCACCCAGTTAAATCCTCATTTGCTTATGAGCGATGTGAGGTCAGTTCGAACCTGTCATTTGGGGTTAGAGGTCTCATAAGTAGGAAGGTAGGTTCGTAAGGAACACCTCCTCTTCGAGTGAGAACTCCCAACTTGAACAGAAAGGTTCACCCAGTTAAATCCTCCTTCGCCTATGAGCGATCAAAGGTCAGCTCGAACCTTTCATTTGGGGTTAGAAGTCTCGACAGTTGGAAGGTAGGTTCGTAGAGAACACCTCCTCTTCGAGTGAGAATTCCCAATTCGAACAAAAGGTTCACCAGTGAAGTCCACCCTCACCTAAGAGCGATGAGTGGTCAGTGGAAACTCGTTAGCTTTCTCCACTGCCTCGAGCAAGGAGGGGTCAAGTGCATACAGATCGGCACTGGAATCCTTGTAGGGGTAAAGAGATATGGGCGATGACGAGATAGAGTCAAGCATGCTACCTATGGATTGATTCTATGCTGAAGAGAGAGCTTAACCAAGTAAGCCAAAGCAGTCAGATAGCAATAGAGATACCAATACAAGTAAATGGATGCATAAAGTCAGACAAGTATGTAAGCTAAGTAAATGTATTAATTGGATTGGAAGAATAATTACACAGGATAGTTACAAGAAGTCCAGCTACAGACAAAGCTATCCAAGAAGACCTATCTAGGCATTATTTGCCCATCGACTACCTGCATGGACATAGAGAAGGGCGAGAGGTCCATCTCAGGATGCGCGCAGACAACCTGAGCAAGGGCATCGCCAAACCCCTCCCCATAGGCGTCGACGTCGTCTTCAGTTAGCTCTGCCTCAGTCTTCTTGAATAGCTCGACTTGTTGGGCAAGCTCTTCCTCGACTTTACCCAGCTGAGCTTCTCGACTGGTAGCCCTTTCCTCCAGCTTGGTCATCTTAGCTTGAGCCCCCTCCAACTACTCTTCCAGATCGATGACTTTATTGCAGAAGGGGAGGATTTTGGCCTCAAGCTGGAGGGCCTCCTGCCCCTTGGAGAATAGGAGCTTTTCGGTCTCCTGATTGGCGAAGACTGCCCAGCTCCTGGTTCAGAGCAGTCTCGCGCTTGGCAGCCAGTTGAACTTGGAGCTCCAAATCTTTCTTTTGCTCTAGCTCTTTCTCCAGTTTGGCTACTATTTCTTGCAGCTCTGCCTCAGCATTCCCCTTGACCAGAAGGAAGTTGGAGGCGGCAAGGAACTCACCATGGCCTCCATCGCTTCTTTGCCAGGCATGTGAGCGAGGGTCCGCTGGAGGAGAGGAGGAAGTTCGGGGGCAGGAGGTGCCTGGTTGGTTGGAGGGGCACTATCTCCTCCACCCTCGAGCGCCAAGAGAGGATCGGGGGGAGATGAGGCGCTATAAGGGTGCTCCCTGAAAGATGGAGGCTGCCCCTCTATTGCAGAAGAGGTCACCGCAGCAACCTCCACTCTTTTCCTCTTGAAGACGAGGCCTGAGTATGTGTCCTCATCTTCAGAGATCACTACTGCGACTGCGCTCTTTAACTTATTAGAAGTGGGGCCTGGGGCAGTCGCGACAGGTGAAGAAGGACCAGCAGGGCATGAACCACTTGCTGTGCAGCGATCCAGCAAGGCGATTAGCCTCTTCTTCTTCTCAGTGTCTAATACCATACCTGCGATGAACAACAAGTAAAGAGTGAGAAGTGGTGAGAAGTGGCATGCAGGAAACACAAGTGCTGACAGATGCAAGATGAAGGCAATTATACCAATATAGATGCTGAGGGTTTCAACATCGTATTCGTGCCTGATCAGCTGGGTGGTGTCGAACACCACACCCCAATTGGAGAGGACTTGGCACATGTCACGGTCAAAGGGCGTCAGCTCCTCGAGCCCGCGAGGCTTCTTGAACTTCAACTTCTCCACCCAGTATAATGGGAACCCGTCGAGTATGGTGGAGTCGTATGAGCTGCAGCAGACTTGAAAGAACTTCCCTTGAAGCCCTAGTATGACTGCGAGAAGAGGGTTAGCAGAACCCTCCCCGCCACTCCATTAAGGGTTACCCAAAGCCTTTTCCCAGGGCTCTTCGCCTCGAAGAAGTATAGGAATACATCCACTGAGGGAGTGAACCCTAGGTTGTTGCAGAGTATGGAGAAGGCCCTGATGAAGGCCCAACTGTTGGGGTGCAGCTGCGCAGGTGCCACATTCAGCTCAGTGAGCAGAGCCCTCTCGAATCCGGTGAAGGACAGGCAAACCTTAACCCTCTTAAAGATGGTGGCATACAGAAAGAAGAAGGGCTCCCCGTCGTTGCAGCGATCGTCAATGCATACAGGTTCACCCTTGATACAGGGTCGAACCGAGACGTACGCGTCGCTCTCTCTGTCGAAGATGCGCCCTTTAATCTCGTTCTCTTCATCTTTATGCTTCCTCCAGTCTACATTGGAAGTAAGTTTTGAGGTCTCAGCAAGGAGATCCTTAGAGGCCCAGGGGTAGAGGGCCCTATAGACAACGGCTGGAGGAGGGTTGGAGGTGGTTTTGGTTCTGGCCATCTCGAATCTAAAACAAATGAGAGGCAGGAAGAAGGAAAAAGGGTTTAGAGGAAAGTGATGGCGTGAACAATGGCGGCCAATGACTCACAGAAGAAGAGCAAAAGCAAGAAAGAAGAACAGAAACCCTAAAATGCAGAAATCATAAACAAACCCAGTGCAGTTATGACATGAAAGGGGTAGCGGAATCATAAAACAAAGGTGAGAAGAATATTAAAAGCCATACCTTTTGAGTAAGCGAGGATGAGGAGAAGCGAGGATGAGGAGAAGCAAGGATGAGGAGTCGCGAGGGTTGGAGTAGAACAAAAGCGTGCGAGAGAAGTTAGAAAGTATGGAGGCTTGAGTGGAAAGTGATGAAACAGTGTAGAGGCGCGGGGTTTTGAAAGGGTTTAATGTAGGCAAGAAAGCACAAACGTTAAGAAACCTTAACCGTTGATCTAGCCACGTGTCTGCAGATTAAAAGGGGGTTGGTTAGATGTCCGTTCAGCGCACTGTTCATGTCCTTTCACTCAATGCCACGTAGGTCGCCCGAGCCGATGACTTAGTCTCTTCGCTGAACAAGTTAACAGCTCGAGACTGGGGGGCTTGTGTACCGACCAGTCCTCGGACACTGAGAACAACTAGTAAGGGTGAGCCGCGTCAACTGGGTCCCACAGCATGGGCCAGAGCCACGTGGGCTGGGTCCCATAGGTAGTAGGGACTGATGGGATGATTAGTCATCAGCGTGTTGATCACCAGAGTGGACTGATGTGTCCTCGTCACTCAGCAGGATTATGAGTTCTCGACATCAGAGTGGGTCGATGTGACATCGGTCTTAGATGTTTCGAATAACAGAGCTAGAACATCTACGATGGGTCTGAAGGGAAGACCAATTATCAGTAAAACGCCCAGAGGTAAGGAGAAGCCTAGGTCACGAAGTGCCCATGCGAGAGGCAGGGAAAGCACAGTAAGGTGCAGAGTCCTGAAGGGTCGAGTACTCATCAGGATTAGGGTTTCCCAGTAAAGCTACATGCATGGCACGTGAACAATGAAGGCGCTCCCAGGACAGGTGGCCCCAGAGACTAGGTGCACGAGGGGGCATCCAGGTGGCCATCTTGTTAGAGTTTCGCACTCCAATTAAGGAAGCCTTATGTGCTAGATTACCCTAAGCCTGGGTGATAGCTGCGCAAGGGTATTCCTGTAAACCCTAAATATGGGTAGCGGCGCAGAGAAAACCCTAGACTATATAAAGGGTAGTAAAATACTTCACGAAGGTACGCAGTTTCTAGACCTAATAGACATACTAGATACACTTGGTGTGCTTGCCCAGTTTTTGACTTAAGCGTTGGAGTGCAAACGATCTCTAGGATGCCCCTTTCTATCTTGCAGTGGCAGGTTGTTTGGAGACAGCGAAGCATAATTCAAGGTGAGGAAAGGAGGTGTGCGAGCGTCGTAGAGTCAACCGGCAGGAGAGTCAACCGACAAGAATATTATTTATATATGTGATTTTGATAAACCCTTTTGTTATTGGATGAAGATAAATATTTTTATTATGATTAAAATTATATTATCCAACTTATAATTTAACTATGTTAATATACTTTAATTTTAACATGTTCTTCTTATATCGATCAATATTGGATATTGGTATGTTCTAAAACCAATTTGTCCTTAATGATATATATATATATATATATATATATATATATTATATTATATTATATTGGATTGGATTGGATTGAATCTGATTTTAAAATTTATATTCTAATAAAAGAATATCTTATTAACACCCTGCCAGTACTACAAAGGTTTTAACAATTACATTATAAAATTTTAGAGAATAGATTATTTTAAAATAAATTAACATTTAAAACTAAGAAAGTAAACAAGTCAAGATTATTTGAAATTTGATATTCAAAATTCCTTAAAGAACGGTATCATGACTGATGACCATATTAGCGCAAGTTCTCCTTTTATATAAAGAAAATTAAAACTAAACATAAAATAAAGTGGCTCTTTAAATATTTATTATACTGAAATGAAAAGGTATACAAATAAAAATATCTTAAAGCTTGAAGGTGTGCCTCACGGGCATAAAATGCTATTGTTTATTGCGATTAAGGAGCAAAATATTGGCACTTTTTATTTTGAGTATTATCTTTTTGCTGTTTTGTTTTTGTGAGCTAAATTTGAAAATTGAAAAACAATGAAGTTTGATCAATTTGGAATAGCAAGTCATTTGACGAGATAAGGCCCTTAATTTGTCTTAATGCTTTTGGGTGATATATGAAAGAAAATAAATAATAGTACATTAGATTGTGTTAATTTATTGCATCTTGTGATGCCAATTGCAATGGTATCTGATAGAAGAAACTTAGAAGGATGCATTTAATAATATTTGGATAGGCTGCATGATTCTATATCTTATAATGTTCATTCATTACTACATCTAATAACCATTGAATAAAGCATAATATATATGTTATGCTTGTACCAAGAGTAAAATATAATACATATTACACTTATACCTTTTGTAAAATGTTTGGTAAAGTATAAAAAGAAAATTTTGTTCCCATCAGTTTGGATGGATATCAGTGTTCCAATTGCTCTCTTTTTTTTTCTCCACCAAATAATGAATTTAACAGAGGAAAATGATGACTTGGAAGTACTTGTTAAAATCATGATTCTAATACTCTCCTACAACCATTTTTGTAACACGACGTCGTAGTGGAAGGATAAAATAAGGTTTCAATTTATTTATCTTTTAATTTTATTATTTATACAATTCAATAATTTTTCTTTATTATTTTATTTATTACACGCTTAAATAATTCCATTATATTTTTTTACTACCACCTTCTAGTTAATTAATAAAATATGTGGACATTTTTTAAAGTACTTAAAAAAATATCTTCACAACTCCAATTTAGAAAAATTGTTGACTGAATTTGAGTCTTGGAATTTCATAATTTAGTTTTGAGAGGCTGCAGCGGCGGCATTTGACTAATGTCAAAAAGCAAATTCTGTAAGTCCACGTCAGACCATAATTAAATTAATTATCCAATTTTATTAACATAAAGTAGGTCCAAGCACTGATTATGATTTTTTATTTATTTATTTAGCATTTGTACTGCGATGTCCGAGTATTCCATTGTAAAATCTAACGACGTAATTAATAGAACAAATTACATATTAAACATAAGGTTCAAAAATAGATGAAAATCCACGATATAAGGTTCGAAAATTCCATCCGGAACTAGTATACTTATTTCGATCTAAACTAATTTAGCATTGAAAATTAACTTAAGCATCAAAAGTATAATTGCAAGTACCCATATTACTGAGAGAATTGAGAAGATTGGGAAGATCGAGCGAACCAAAGATTAAAAAAAAGACAAATAGTGAAGACTCAAAATAGTACACACGTGAAATACATTTTGGTATCCATGGAACCAGGTGAAGACTCTAACGAAAAAACACATGGTAACCACAAGAAACGTGGTACGCAACGACAAACACACCACGAATGAAACTGATAATAATTAGGAAATCCCATCAAGATGATGTTGAAACTAAAGAGGGAGTTGGAAGCGTTGAAAAGGAAGAGCGCGGAGGAGTTTGATGCCCTCAAGGTAGAAAATATGCAAATGAAACAGAAACTCGAAAGCAACAAGACAACACCAATCCACGAAGATCTCAAACCTGAGAGGTCTAACTTCCACGGTGTTGATGGGAAAAACACGCACGCGGAAGCAACACACATAATCACGAATCAATGCAAGAAAATAAACGACACAGGATTTAACGTGGTTTGGTCGCCAACTGCAACCTACATCCACACGGGCAACTATTAGGTTTTCATTTTGTCCTGTTGCACACAATTACAAGTACAATGATCTCTTTAAATAGAGATAAATAGAGATAATAAAGGGGACACAATGATTAAGCCCAATCACTAAAACATAGTGTCTACTCAGCCCAGCCCAATTGATCCTGGCTTCATACCCAACAGGCGCAACTAAAGCTTGGCGGTGGTTCCCTTCACGTTTATAGCCAAACATATAAGGTACAACCTCCTGACACCACCAAAGAACATAATGAAGGTTTGATGCAATCCTAGCTTGCATTGCTATGAGTCTTTTGTTTTGTATTTTGGGATGCGAAATTTGGTGGGATTTGGTGGCTAAAATGGGTGAAAGAAATTGTGAAGTATTGGTGTATGGAGAATGATAATGAAGCTTAAGAGAGGTTAGGCCAACTCCTAAGAAGATTCAAGCAAAATACTATTAGAAGTGCAAACTTGAGAGTGAGAATTTGAAGACAAATGAGCTAGCAACTCGGACAAATTTTCTTTATCAATTCAAATATGATTTACAAGGGGGCTAACACTTGTATTTGTAACGCCCCTCAAAGTCTTTTCATATTTATATAATAAAATAAGCGTAGACATTTGTTCCGGTCGGTCATCGGTAGTCGATGACATCAGCAGCAGTTGACCACGTGGACCATTCACAGGGTAACACGTGGTAGAGGATAGCAGGCGAGTCAGGGAGGCGATCACTCAGAATGGTAGTCGCCTCTCGCCTGTGATGATGAGTAATCGCCTATCGCCTTGAGGTGAGTAATCGCCTATCGGCTTGAGGATGAGTAGTCGGTCATCGCCGGTATGGATCAGTAATTGCCCAGATTGCACATGATCGCCGTGTGTTAAGGTTGGGAGATCAGGTGGTCAGAAAGTCGCCGAAAGAGCACATCGCCGGGTGTTTGAGAAGACTTGGCAAGCACTTGTTGTATGGTCTAAGTACAGAGGATAAGTGGCATATCTGCCACCATGTGTAGTGTGAGCTGCAATGCCCAGGGTTAACCAGCTCGCCATGTTTAGGTTGCGCCCAGAGTAGCCTGTGTACTAAGCTACTCCCTGTGTGGATAACTTAGTCGCAGGGGCACAGTGGAAGTAACGTTTCAGCTGCAGACACTCCAGATGATGACACGTGTACGACCAGATGTTATCCACGTGTCAGGAGGAATAACCGTCAGGAGAGAGAAAGACTCAGGTATATATACAAACTCTTAACGAATTAAGGGGAGGTTTTTTCAGATTCTCATAGCTCACACATCTGAGAGTTTCAGTCACACACGGGTCTCACAGAGAGATTCAGATATAGTTTTGGTGTTCCTGTGGCCTGACTTGAGCGTCGGAGCTACAACGGCCGCTAGAGGCGCCGTCTGTGTGTTTTGCAGGCAGCGTTTGGAGTTCCGGCGGTGGTTCTTGGAGCGTTCCTGCAGAACAGAGGGCTAGACGAAGGAGTGACGAGGCAGTCTTCCACGTTCGAGTCAAGCGGCCGGAACATTTGGCGCCCACCGTGGGGCTCGTGTAAATCTGGTTCCCATCCACGTCGCAGTTCTTGAAGTTTCTTGAGGTTTCTTGAAGTTTCTTGGAGCTTCTTGATCATTTCGCCGAGGTTTCTTGAAGTTACGTCGAAGTGCAGAGGAGATGAGTAGAAGAACCAGGCAAACCTCACCTGCGTCATCTGCTGAAGAAGGAGCTGTTACCATGGCGCAGGTAGTGGAGATGATGCGCGCGCTGCAAGATAGTGTCGCGGAATCGAGAGTTAAGCAAGAGAGGATGCGTGCAGAGCTGACTGCATCGCAAAGAAGAAACGAAGAGTTGAACCGTATGAATGAAGAGCTGCGTAGGGAATTGCAGAAGCAGAAGGAGCGCGCAGCTGAAGAGAGAACATCGACGCCACCGTCGCCTCCACGAGCATTCCCTATGCCTTTCTCCCCCGAAATCATGAACACGGTGGTGCCTCCCAGTCTGGTGGGACTGAAGGCGTCGTTCACGGGGGCGAAAGATCCAGAAGCACACCTGACAGCTTTCCACACTCAGATGATGCTGACTGGAGGTTCAGATGCTGTGTACTGCAAGATGTTCATGAGCACGCTAAGCGGAGTGGCTATGGAGTGGTTCGTGAGCTTGCCAGAGGGCCACGTCACTTCCTTCCATCAGTTCGCGAAGCTGTTCACGGAGCAGTACATCATTAACCGACCTGCGCCAGTAGTGTCCTACGACTTGTTTGACGTGCGCTAGTATCAGGGGGAGCCGTTGAGGGACTACCTCAATCGCTTTGGGGCGCAGGTGGTGAGATTGCCCAGCAAGGACGAGGACATGCTGGTGCATGCGTTCAAGAGAGGTGTCCTCCCTGGTCCTTTCAGTGAATCGCTCATCAGGAGCCACCCTGCCACCTTCACCGAGATACGGCGACGTGCGGTGGCACACATAGTAGCAGAGACCGAGGTCTCTGAGAAGAGAGGAAGTGTTGCACCGTCGAAGCCACGTGGAGGTCAGGGGAATCAAAAGCAACAGGCGCGGGTGCATGAGGTAGAGGAAGGGAGGAAGGAGCAGAGAAGGTCTCGCCCTTATGCACCAAGGAAAGACCAGACCAGGGGGCGTGCAAGCAACGCACCCTCCAGGTATGATTTCATGATAAGTTTGGCGGAGCTGATCGCCATCCCTGCTGTGGCAGCAAGACTCCATGTGCCAGAGAAAACCGACAGGGTACTTGGAGGGAGGAAGGATGAGTGGTGTGAATTCCATCAAGCTTATGGACATACACTCTGTAACTGCCTGGCGTTGGGGCGTCAGCTTGCTGAGTTGGTGGAGACAGGGTTCCTGACCGATTACCTGCAGAAGACACAAGGTGATCGCGCTTCGGGGTCCCAGGAAGGCGACCAGCAGCATGAACTCCCTGTGTTTGGGGAGGTGAGGTGATGGAAGAGGCTACACTAGGGGGGCTCCCAGAGCTGAAGCGGAAGGCATGATCGCCCCACGTGTGTGCATCGCCAGGGCGGTCATCGCCGGTTAAAGGAGACCCCATCCAGAGTGGTTGAGATGTTGAAGAATGGAGCTTGTCGGCTGGCGACTCTGGACGTAACGACTATTCCCAGAACCCAGGACGCTACACGTTTCTTTCTTGCTTTCCTTAAGTTGTAAAGTAGATGCGCTATCGCGCTGTACACATGCTTAGTGTATTAAACAGTTGAGCAGATCAGGGGCACTCTTTTTAACGATGCCACCCAATAAAAGATTTTCAGTACATAAAGTGTGCGAGTGCTCCCAGTTTAAAGTTCCCCTTGCCCCAGGTGCAAGACCAGGTGATCGGTGGTGAGTTACCAAGTGGCCACCACCCGCAGATCAGCCCCCAGATAAGCGCTGGGATGTAGAGCGCGATCAGCCATCAGTGCATGCAGACCACGATCAGCCGTCGGTGCATGTAGAGAGTGAGTACTCGGTCGGTGCAGGGTCATCGGTGTCTTGCTAACACGTGTTAAGCTGGGACCCAAGTTCCCAGCGAGAGCGTTAAGCATGCACCTCGTATGATTCCAGAAGAAGAGGTCCTCACCGGTCGAGACGTCGGTGAACGCGCGATGAGGCAATGCAGGTAGGGCGCGCCCAGTGTGTGCGCTTAGACAGCCACGCCTAGCGCCCCCCTGGGAGCGTGCACCCACGAGAAAGTCCTCACCTCTGCTTTATACAACAAGGTTGAGGCGAGAGAAAGTCCTCTTCCTTTGCTTTTTACAGCAAGGTTGAGGCAACAGAGAAAGTCCTCACCTCTGCTTTATACAGCAAGGTTGAGGCAACAGAGAAAGTCCTCTTCCTCTGCTTTATACAGCAAGGTTGAGGCGAGAGAAAGTCCTCTTCCTCTGCTTTATACAGCAAGGTTGAGGCAACAGAGAAAGTCCTCTTCCTCTGCTTTATACAGCAAGGTTGAGGCGAGAGAAAGTCCTCTTCCTCTGCTTTATACAGCAAGGTTGAGGCCAGAGGAAGTCCTCCTTGCCTTTGAGCAAGTGCATGCACCAGAGGAAGACCTCCTTGCCTTTGAGCAAGTGCAGGCACCAGAGGAAGTCCTCCTTGCCTTTGTGCAAGTGCAGGAACCAGAGGAAGTCCTCCTTGCCTTTGAGCAAGTGCAGGCACCAGAGGAAGTCCTCCTTGCCCTTGAGCAAGTGCAGGCACCAGAGGAAGTCCTCCTTGCCCTTGAGCAAGTGCAGGCACCAGAGGAAGTCCTCCTTGCCCTTGAGCAAGTGCAGGCGAGAACAGAGGAAGTCCTCCTTGCCTTTGAGCAAGTGCAGGCGAGAAAGAGGAAGACCTCCTTGCCTTTGAGCAAGTGCAGGCACCAGAGGAAGTCCTCCTTGCCCTTGAGCAAGTGCAGGCGAGAACAGAGGAAGTCCTCCTTGCCCTTGAGCAAGTGCAGGCACCAGAGGAAGTCCTCCTTGCCTTTGAGCAAGTGCAGGCACCAGAGGAAGTCCTCCTTGCCTTTGAGCAAGTGCAGGCACCAGAGGAAGTCCTCCTTGCTTTTGAGCGAGTGCGGGCGAGAAAGAAGAAAGTCCTCCCTCGACTTTGTACAGCAAGGTGCAGGCGAGTGAAAGTCCTCACCTCGACTTTGTACAGCGAGGCTGAGGCAAGAGAGAAAGTCCTCTCCCTTTGCTTCTTACAGCAAGGTTGAGGCAAGAGAACCAAGTCCTCACCTCGACTTTGTACAGCGAGGCTGAGGCATGAGGAAAAGTCCTCTTCCCTTTGCTTTTTACAGCAAGGTTGAGGCGAGAGAGCCAAGTCCCTTCCCTCTGCTTTCTACAGCGACGCTGAGGTGAGAGAAGCAAGACCTCACCCACGACTTCTTACAGCAAGGTTGGGACAAGAGGGGTCATGGAGAAGCACTTTTCTCCCCCAAAACACAGGCGTCATAGTTGGTGTTCAGACCCTCTACGCACTCAGCGCTGGTGTGGCAGAGAAGTGCAGCGAAGCCAGAAGCGCGATGACTGATCGGTGGTGCGCTAACATGCTAGTCGGTGGTTGGTGGTAGAAGCAAGTTCTGCTGCGTGAAGCCGAAGCGTTTAGGCCCGTTAAGTCAGTCATCCAGCACAAAGTTATGTTGAAGGCAATGCTAAGGCAACAGTTAGCCGCGATCAAGTCAGAGGCCAAGTTTGAGGGGTTGCAGGTAGATCGCGCTAAAGCCTAAGCTAGTTAACAGTTAGTCACATGCAGAGAGTTAAAGAGAAGAAACGCAGCGAACTCCAACGCGTTTAAGAAGAAGAAAACAGAGAAGGTGAATCTCTAGATGATCCAGAGAGATGCTTTGAATGTTTGAAGGCGAAGAAGAAGGGATGAAACAGTGTTAGTACCAGAGTGTGCGTTGCTGTAGACCGCCAGAAGACGATTTCTTAGTCTCTTCGCTGAGAACAAGTTCACAGCTCGAGACTGGGGGGCTTGTGTTCCGGTCGGTCATCGGTAGTCGATGACATCAGCAGTAGTTGACCACATGGACCATTCACAGGGTAACACGTGGTAGAGGATAGCAGGCGAGTCAGGGAGGCGATCACTCAGAATGGTAGTCGCCTCTCGCCTGTGATGATGAGTAATCGCCTATCTCCTTGAGGTGAGTAATCGCCTATCGGCTTGAGGATGAGTAGTCGGTCATCGCCGGTATGGATCAGTAATTGCCCAGATTGCACATGATCGCCGTGTGTTAAGGTTGGGAGATCAGGTGGTCAGAAAGTCGCCGAAAGAGCACATCGCCGGGTGTTTGAGAAGACTTGGCAAGCACTTGTTGTATGGTCTAAGTACAGAGGATAAGTGGCATATCTGCCACCATGTGTAGTGTGAGCTGCAATGCCCAGGGTTAACCAGCTCGCCATGTTTAGGTTGCGCCCAGAGTAGCCTGTGTACTAAGCTACTCCCTGTGTGGATAACTTAGTCGCAGGGGCACAGTGGAAGTAACGTTTCAGCTGCAGACACTCCAGATGATGACACGTGTACGACCAGATGTTATCCACATGTCAGGAGGAATAACCGTCAGGAGAGAGAAAGACTCAAGTATATATACAAACTCTTAACGAATTAAGGGGAGGTTTTTTCAGATTCTCATAGCTCACACATCTGAGAGTTTCAGTCACACACGGGTCTCACAGAGAGATTCAGATATAGTTTTGGTGTTCCTGTGGCCTGACTTGAGCGTCGGAGCTACAACGGCCGCTAGAGGCGCCGTCTGTGTGTTTTGCAGGCAGCGTTTGGAGTTCCGGCGGTGGTTCTTGGAGCGTTCCTGCAGAACAGAGGGCTAGACAAAGGAGTGACGAGGCAGTCCTCCACGTTCGAGTCAAGCGGTCGGAACAACATTAATTTATAAAATCAACATATGTATATATATTGAAAATACATCATCCCATACATTGTATCTCAAAAAGAAACGTCCCTCTTATAGGGGTTTTAATACATTCCATCAACTGTTTCGAAATAAAACCAAAATACAGCATAAAAAGAAAACAGGCGATCTCTTCCTCCAACTGCTCACTGAGGAGCTCGACTACCTGCAACATCATCTGCTCCCGTGTAAAATACACGATCATCACAGTTTTAAGAAAAACAGCCACAGAACAAAACACAGGGTAAGCTAGCTATTCTAAAACTTGAAGTACGAAACTTGAAAATCAATATAAAATAGATTTAAAACACCCACGTAAAATCCATCAATTTTCCCATTCATTTCACACACTTCACAATTTCATCAAGTGTTATTTGTTTCACATAAACCATCAAGTGTCTATCATATTTCAATAATTCTCTTTCTCACGTTAGACTTCCACTGACTCACCACACATAGACACATACCACACCATTGTAAAGTCCACACAGGACAGCTAGTGAAGTCCACACAGGACAGCTCGTGAAGTCCACACAGGACAGCTAGTGAAGTCCACACAGGACAGCTCGTGAAGTCCACACAGGACAGCTAGTGAAGTCCACACAGGACAGCTCGTGAAGTCCACACAGGACGGCTAGTGAAGTCCACACAGGACGGCTAGTGAAGTCTGTAAGGACCTAGAAACTTTAATTGGAATAAAAGTGTTAGACTTAAATAATTTCAGAAGATGTTATTATTTAAAATACAAAGAGCTGGTAAATGAAGTTTCGTAGTAGTCGGCCCTCGGACGTCGCCCAAGGTCTGGGGTCAGCTGGTCGAGGTCGATCGGCTGACCATTGTAATAACCAAGTAGTCAGGTGCGATGACTTTATCGTGAGGTAATCACGTGGATGTGCTCGAGGAAGACATGTGGATAAAGAAGAGTAAAGGAAGAAAAGTGTAGTTAAGAAGTCTCCTATGAGATCGCCTGGTTAGTACATGATCGCCTGTCGAGTAGGTTGCACATGATCGCCTGCCGCCTATGGTGCACATGATCGCCGAAAGTGCACTCAGTATGTGGTCAAGATACTGGATCAACTAGAGTGGGTTCCGACAACCACGCGTATCAAGGTGAGGGTTAAGCCTTAGATACGCTGTGCATGCAAAGCTCTATGCTTGAGCATAAGAAGTCATCCTTAGTGTGCATGCATGGGAGCACGAGGGGCAGTCCTATCTACTCTTGGAAATGTGAAGCTACCGACATCACCAAGTCATCTGGAAGTGATACCTTGGACGTAACATAATGGGAGGATGAACCTTCAGCAAGGTGTGACGATGTGACATCGGTGAGCAGAGTAAGGCGATGTTCTCGTCACACACAAAGGCGATAAGAGATCGCCAACAGCATGAGAGAAACATCGGTCATAACCAGGATGGGAGAGACATCGGTGGTCTGCCAGGGTGAGACATCGGTGATCCTCCAGGGTGGGACATCGGTTGTCCGCCAGCGTGAGACATCGGTGGTCCTCCAGGGTGGGACATCGGTTGTCTGCCAGCGTGAGACATCGGTTGTCTGCCAGTGTGAGGAAGCAGTCATCACCGGGATGAGGCAATCAGTCATCGCCGGTATGAGAGGCACATCGGTCGCCTCCCAGGGAGTGACATCGGTCGTCCTCCAGGATGAGACCTCGGTGGATAGTCTTCGCGCGAGAGGTCATCGATGGATAGCCTTCGCGCGAGAGGTCATCGGTGGATAGTCTTCGCGCGAGGGGTCATCGGTGGATAGTCTTCACGCCGGTGGTCATCGGTGAAAGGTTATCGCGCGATGTCGAGTTGCACACAGATAAGGTGGGACCCAGGCTCTCAGCATCAGGCGTACTGCACGCGCGACACGTAGACAAAAAGGGTGGTTCAGAATAGTGACCTCAGAGTGTTAGCCTGCGCAGAGGCATGCGTAGTCGTACTGTTCAGGGAAGCGTACACGCAACCTTTCCTGCAGAGTGGGTGGAGGCAGCGGCATTCCTGGGCAAGTTGGCTTAGATTTAAACTCACTCCTGAGAGGTAAGAGACGTTGGTGGTTAGAAAGTGATTTAGAGAGTTAGAGTTGGCTCCTTCTCCTTCCTCTCCTTCACGCTGCGATTCAGGCATTCCCCAAGCACCAGTACGACGAGCAACGACTGCCCTTAGAGCACTTGGGAGGTTCTCTGCAAGTTCTCCAGACCGGGACACTAAAACAGAGTGAAAGCATCTTTAAGCTTCGTTGGGTTTCGGAGCTCTTGGAGTTTTGCGCTAGTCCAGGTAAGGGAAGCTAGCCTTCATCTTCAATACAAGCCATAGTTTAGCTGTTTTCAGAAGTGAGGGCGACGTGGTCGCCGGTTTCATATTCTTTTCGTGATGCTCTGTTCTATGTGTTTGGGCGACGTGGTCGCCGGTTTTAAAACATTGTTTTCGAATCCCCTGTTTTTGAACGAGATCGCCTGTTTTTGGCGTTGTTTCTCGGACTACCCTGTTTTTGGTGTTGCTTTGAAACTGTTTGAGACGTAAATGTGATATTCGAAAGTTTGAACCTTTGAAATGATGGTTGCTGTGATTTGAATCATTTATTTGAGTGGTATGATGTTTTGAATGTGGTGAATGTGGGATCAAGGCATAGTATTTTCAGGAAAGGAAATACCGTGTTGAGATTTGGTTGTGAGGTGTATTGATCTGTGAGTATCCTGTGAATGAGGCGATCCTGACTCTGCTGAGATAATGGAATCATATAGAGGAAGTTATTCAGTTGGTGAGAGTCGAAGGAGGTTCATATGAATGGGCGAGTAGTGTGAAAAAGAACGAGCTCGGCCTGTTATATGGATTGACCCTGTCATACTGTGAGAGTGATGGAATTGAGATCGAGATTGTGTTGATGCGCATGGCTGTGGAAACATTTTCAGCCAATGAAGTATGACAGGTGTAGGTCTCTGGATGCTAAGTTCAACGCACAAGTCTTCCGGAAGTAGAGTCATGTGTCTATGTATTGAGTCAGTGGAAAGTCTGACGTGTGAACCATGATTATTGAAAGTAGCAAATAGACACTTGACGAGTATGTGGAATATGGCAATGTTGATGGTTGTAATTGATATGGATTATGAACGGTGTGAAGTTTTTTTATGTTTACTATTGATTTAAAGTTTCAAACCATCTAGCTTACCCTTTATCTTGTATTGCTCTGTGGCTGTTTTCTCTTAAAACTGTGATGATCGTGTATTTTACACGGGAGCAGATGATCTTCCAGGAAGTAGAGCTCCTTAGTGAGTGGTCGCCGGGGGAGAGATCGCCTGTTTCTATCTCTTTGTGGTGATCGCCGGATTTCTGTCATGATAGCAGATCGCCTGTTTTGGGGTCTTCTGTTAGGAGATCGCCGGTTTATGTATGGAGACCGCCGGTTTAGATGTTTATGACTGTATTATGTTAAGTTTTTGAAAAATTTGACTGGTTATGTATTAAACTCCCTGTGAGGAGCAACTTCATTACTTATATATATATAATTATGTTTTCTTCAACATTATTTGTTTACCTTTATTTTCATTATATAAATATGAATAGAATTTGGCGGGATGTTACAAAGTCCACACAGGACGGCTAGTGAAGTCCACACAGGACAGCTCGTGAAGTCCACACAGGACAGCTAGTGAAGTCCACACAGGACAGCTCGTTATCATCAATTCACCCAATGCACCATACAACACTTAAATGAACGATTCCAACCACAGCAACAAACGTACCAAGGTTTAGATTTTCCAATATCACATGCATTTCACATATCAATCTCAAACAAGTTCAAAGCGACACTAAAACAGGGGATTTCGAAAACAACATTAAAACCGGCGATCACGTTGCCCCACACATAAAAACAGAGCATCGTGAAAAAGAATATGAAACCGGCGACCACGTCGCCCTCACTTCAGAACCTACTCGCCTAAAGTTTTTATAAACGAAAATGCTAGCTTCCCTTACCTGGACTAGCGTAAACTTCACTAAGAACTCCAACCCAATGCGATTCAAGGATGCCTTAACTCTGTTTTAGCGTCCGGCTTGGAGAACTTGCAGAGAACCTCCCAGGTGCTCTATGGTAGTCGCCGATAGCCAACTGATGCGCTAGGACGTCTGAACGTATGGAGAAGGAGAAGAAGAAACAGGGAGCTAAAACCAACTCACTCAATTTCTCTCTACTCAAGCAGCATTCGAACCCTCCTATCCAAACTGAAGTTTGAACTTAAGCCACCCTTCCCAGGCATGCCGCTGCCACCACCCACTCTGTAGGGAAGCTTGCGTATACATTTCCTCTAACAGTATGACCACGTGGGTCTCTGCGCACCAACTCTGGGTCACTTTCCATACCAACTCTCTGATGCTAACTATTCTGAAACACCCTTTTTGTCTACGTGTCGCGCATGCAAGACGTCTCATGCTGGGAGCCTGGGTCCCACCTTATCTGTGTGAAACACGACATCGCGCAATAACCTTCCACCGATGACTGCTCGCGCGATGACTATCCACCGATGTCTCATCCTGGCGGACGAACGATGTCTCTCCCTGGAAGACGACCGATGTCTCTCCCTGGGAGACGACCGATGTCTCTCCCTGGAAGACGACCGATGCGTCCCTCATCCTGGCGATGACCGTCTGTCTCTCGCCCTGGCGATCCCCGCGTGTCTCTCGCCCTGGCGATGCCCGCATGTCTCTCGCCCTGGCGATGCCCGCGTGTCTCTCGCCCTGGCGATGCCCGCATGTCTCTCATCCCGGCGATGACTTATGACACATCGCCACGCCTTGCTGAAGGTTCTTCATCCCACTATGTTACGTCCAAGGTATCACCTCCACATGGCTTGGTGACGTCGATAGCTTCACATTTCCAAGAATAGATCAGCACTACTCCTCGTGCGCCCATGCATGCAACACTAAGGACGATTTCTTATGCTCAAGCATAGAGCTTCGCATGCACAGCGTATCTAAGGCTTAACCCACACCTTGATACGCGTGGTTTTTGGAACCCACTATGGTTGATCCAGCATCTTGACCACATACTAAGTGCACTCCCGTCGATCACGTACACCATAGGCGATTGGCGATCATGTGTACTCTAGGCGACATGCGATTATGTGTCAGAGAAGTCGGAGATCGCCTCCGTCTTCAACAACGGCGATATCGTAGACTTCTAAGCTACACTTTTCTTCCTTTACTCTTCTTGATCCACATGTCTTCCTCGAGCACACCCACGTGATTACCTCACGATAAAGTCATCGCACCTGACTACTTGGTTAATACAATGGTCAGCCGACCGACCTCTACCAGCTAACCCCAGACCTTGGGCGACGTCCGAGGTCCGACTACTTCGAAACTTCTATTACCAGCTCTTTGTATTTTAAATAATAACATCTTCTGAAATTATTTAAATATAACACTTTTATTCCAATTAAAGTTTCTAGGTCCTTACAGTATTTATAGTGCTATGGGCAGCCAAGGTACAAGCTTTAACCCTAAAAACTCTTCAGCTAGTCTAGAGTTGCATTGGGTTCAAGGAGGCCCAATTGTAACTCTAACTAGACTTTTTTCTTTTTTCTATTTACACTTTACTCTAATTGGCCCAATACATGTCCCCTGAAAATTGGTCGAAACACAAGCCCAAAATAAAGTTTGTACTACTTTTTACAAATTTATAAGACTAGGAAATTCGGAAGAAAAGTTAAAAATTAATTCTCCATAAAAATAGAGTTTTTTTAACTCCTTTTTCTTCTTTTTCCATTCTTTTTCCATTCTTCTAGCCATGGTGCTAGTTAAAGACGCAATATGTGTCCTTCTAGATGGTCCTCCATCAAGGTTCCTCTCTTAGTCAATTGGAAAAGTTCATTGATAAGTGTCTAATAGTAATAGAACTCATAGGTAAAAAGGGCATGTAATTTAGGAAAAATGTGTACAAATATCAGTAAGAAGCATGTAAAAACACTTTAACCACAGTTGCACATGAAGAACGGTATCATGAAAATAAGGAAAAATGCATTGAATAGTGCATAAAAGAAAGCAAACAAGGATGAAGCATCAAAGTCAATTCAATCAGCGCATGAAGAATGGCTCAACAGATTGAAAATAATCAAAACGATGAGCGTATATAAAAACGTCGAGCGAATTGAAACCACTACAATCAGAAGATTCCAGAGACTAAAAGGCTAGCAAAATCAAAGGGCTGAGTGAATGAGAATACTTAACTATGAAGAAAGTTCAGATTCGCTCAAACTCAAGCCAAATTTCACCAAGTTTGGGATAAAGAGGATTTCACTTGTTAGACAGATCACTAAAGCAAGGAATTAACGATATAACACATATGTTGGAATTGGAATAACGTTGTGAATTTCCTTTGTTATTATTATTTATAAATGTAATGTTTTATTCAAAATCCATATTCATGTTTTGGCCAAACCAAGTCGATTCCTTGCACAAGGTTATCTAGAGCAATAAGTGATGTGAGTTGATTTTAGATGGACACATTTTAGAGGTTGCACTTTTGTTTAGGCTTTCTGAATTAGTAAAATATGGTAATAAGCTCAAAGAAGATTGCCCCTGAACACGAACTTAACCAAGTGGTTAAGTAAGTGTGAATGTTATCTTCTAGAGAACAAAAGAGAAAACTCAAAGATAAAGTGAAGATGAGGATGTGTTGCAAAAATGAAAGCAATATATGAAAGTGAAGACAATATAAGGACCAAATCATAAAAGAGGAAATAATAACACAATGAAAGGAACAATGGAAGGCATAAAGGAAGAAAACAAACCAGAAAAGTGAGAAAAGCTTATGGAGGAATGATGGTGGTCACGCCACTTGGAGGGAGGGATGCTTCCAAGATGAGTGGTGAAGAGTCGCCACTTGGAGTGTGCTCTCACAAGATAAGACCCACAATTTAGGAGAAAATACTCACTAAACACTAAAGCAGAGTTTCTTTTCTATTCAAATTCAAAGTGAAAATACAAGATGTAAGGACCTGTAAAATTAAATTGGAATAAAAGGAATATATTTTAAATGAATTCGAAGTATGTTTTTATTTAAAATAAAAAGGAAGGAAAGTGTAGTTTAGAAGACTATGAGATCGCCTGGTTAGTACATAATCGCCAATCGCCTATGGTGCACATGATCGCCGAAAGTGCACTCAGTATGTGGTCAGGATACTGGATCAACCATAGTGGGTTCCAAAAAAACACACACGTATCAAGGTGTGTGTTAAGCCTTAGATACGCTGTTCATGCGAAGCTCTATGCTTGAGCATAAGAAATCGTCCTTAGTGTTGCATGCATGGGCGCACGAGGAGTAGTGCTGATCTACTCTTGGAAATGTGAAGCTGCCGACGTCACCAAGTCATGTGGAGATGATACCTTGGACGTAACATAGTGGGATGAACAACCTCAGCTAGGCGTGGCGATGTCGTCGGGCATCACCAGGGCGCGAGGCATGCGGGCATCGCCAGGGCGCGAGCCATGCGGACATCGTCGGGGCGCAAGGCATGCGGGCATCGCCAGGGCGAGACATCGGTCGTCTTCCAGAGAGAGACATCGGTCGTCTTCTAGAGAGAGACATCGGTCGTCTTCCAGAGAGAGACATCGGTCGTCTTCCAGAGAGAGACATCGGTCGTCTTCCAGGGAGAGGCATCGGTCGTCCGCCAGGATGAGACATCGGTGGATAGTCATCGCGCGAGCGGTCATTGGTGGAAGGTTATCGCGCGATGTCGAGTTTCACACAGATAAGGTGGGACCCAGGCTCCTAGCATGAGACGTCCTCCACGCGCGACACGTAGACAAAAAAGGTGGTTCAGAATAGTGACATCAGAGAGTTGGCATGCGCAGAGACACACGTGGCCGTACTGTTCAGGGAAGCGTGCACGCAAGCTTTCCTGCAGAGTGGGTGGTGGCAGCGGCAATTGTGGACAAGTTGGTTTAGATTCAAAAACTCACTTCTGAGAGGCAAAGAACGCTGCTGTGGTTCAAGAGTGACAGAGTGAGTTCACCTTCATCCTTCTCTTTTCTCTCCTTCGCACTGTGATTCAGGCATCCTCAAGCACCAGTACGACGAGCGACGACTGCCTTTGGATACCTGGGGAGTTCTCTGCGAGTTTTCCGTCAGGACGCTAAAACAGAGTTAAGGCATCTTTAAGCTTCGGTGGGTTTTGGAGCTCTTGGTGTTTTGCGCAAGTCCAGGTAAGGGAAGCTAGCATTTTCGTTCATAAAAACTTTAGGCGAGTAGGTTCTGAAGTGAGGGCGACGTGGTCGCCGGTTTCATATTCTTTTTCACGATGCTCTGTTTTTATGTGTGGGGCGACGTGATCGCCGGTTTTAAATGTTGATTTCAAACTCCCCTGTTTTAGTGTCATTTGAAACGGTTTGAGATTGAAATGTGATATTCGAAAATCTGAACCTTAGAATGATTGTTGCTGTGATTGGAACTGTTCATTTAAGTGTTATATAATGTGTTGAATGTTGTGAATGTGGGATCAAGGCATAGTATTTTCAGGAAAGAAAATACCGTGTAAGATCGTGTAGAGTGTGCATTGACCCGGTGATTCGTTTATTATGAGATATCCTGACTCTCCTGATATAATGGAATCATATAGATGAAGTTATTCAGGCGTTGAGAGTTGAAGGAGGTTCATATGTATGGGTGAGTTGTTTGAAAGAGAACGAGCTTGACCCGTTGTATGGATTAACCCTATCATGCTATGATAGTGATGATATTGAGATTCATTTATATGCTTGTGAATGTGTGTGATTTCACAGTGGTGCAGTATGACAGGTGCAGATCTCTGAGTCTAGTCAATGCACGTGTCTTCTGGAAGTAGTGTCAAGTGTCTGTGTGTGATGAGTCAGTGGAAGTCTGACGTGAGAAATGAGAAACATTGAAATTGATAGACACTTGATGAATTATGTGAATTGAACGACTCTTGAGGAAATTGTGAAATATGTGATTACTTGATGGTCATGTGAAGGGAATGAGAAAGTTGATGGTTTTTACGTGGGTGTCTTAAATTGGTTTTATCTTGATTTTAAAGTTTCATATCTAAATTCTCTTTCAAATATCTAGCTTACCCTGCGTTTTTGTTTTGTGGATGTTTTCTTAAACCTGTGATGATCGTGTATAATTTACACGGGAGCAGATGATGTTGCAGGAAGTAGAGCTCCTCTGTGAGTGGTCGCCGGAAGGAGATCGCCTGTTTCTGTTTCTGTTAGGCGATCGCCTGTTTCCTGTTTTCTGATAGGAGATCGCCTGTTTTCTGTTAGGAGATCGCCTGTTGTTTTTATTTTGCTGTATTTTGTTTAAGTTTGGAAAACTGATTGGTTATGTATTAAACTCCCTGTGAGGAGAAATTTCATTATACATATATATATACATATGTTCACTTCGATATTATTGTTTTACCTTTATTTCATTTTATAAATATGAAAAGATTTTGGCGGGATGTTACACAAGAGGCAAGGCACTCTATTTATAAGAGGGAGTGCCTTGGAAAACAAGAGAGAGGAATGGAGAAAAGAGGCAGCTAGGTCAAATTCCCTAGGTGAATGTTGCACCCTAAGATACAAACCAAAGCAACCAGCAAATGACTAAGGACACATCAAGCACTTCACAAAAAGGTCAGTCATCTCAATATACAAAGTCAAGCCCCACCAAACCTCGAGAAAGCATCAGCAAAAGAAGAAGCTATAAACTTGAATATCAAAGGTTCTTTCTTTTGGTCTTTCCACAAAAAAAAAAGTTTTATACAAAATGCGGGCTAGTTTTCATGGCCCGCCCCGCATGTGGGTTGGCCCGTGGGCTTGCGGGCCAACCCGGTTTTTTTTTAACATGGAGGAGGAGTGGAAGCAACAGCGAAACGACGCAAGCAACAGTAGTGCGTAACAGTTGTAGGCAAAGCCGTGCGGAGTCGTAACCAGAGCGAGCGACAGCGCTGCAAAGGAGAGTGTGTCGTGTGTTGTGTGCGTTTTCTGGAACATCGTAGCTGTGTTGTGTTTTGAGTGAAAACCTAATTTTCTTTCATTCAAAGTTGTCACTCCTCCACTGGGTTGTGTTTTGAGAGAAAACCTAATTTTCTTTCACTCAAAGTTGTCACTCCTTTATTGGACCATTGCTGCCAAGTCATTTTTTTTTTTTGAGGGCTTGTAGGCTAGCCCGCCTTGCCCCACGATTGGCCTGCGCGAGCCATGGAGTATGCGGGGCGGGCTAATGCAGGTCAGCGGGTCAAAAAGTTCAGCTCACCCCGTGTATTTTACCACGGGCCGCGAGCGGCCCGCACGACCCACCCCGCGAACGGCCCACACGACTCGCCTCACTTTGCCACCCTTACCCTTACCTTTCTTGCCCACCAAGGCACCCATTCCTATAAATAGGGTGCCTTACTCCATGTATTTTCAAGTTGGTTTTTTTTTTAATTTTTATAAAAGCTTTCATGGTAGGCATCAATATATTTTTAAGTTGAATTTGAATTAAGAAAAGTTACTCGGCACAAATTGTGTGAGGTGTTTGTGAGGCTTGTGTCTCTTAAGCATTAGGTCTTATCTTGAGTGAGTTGAGAGCTCTCAAGTGGCGACCCTCTACACTTATCTTGGAGGAAACCATACTCTAAGTGGCGTGTTCCTTCTCAAATCCACACCATAAGCTTTCTTCTTCCATCATTTTCCTTCATTTTCCATTACACTTTATCTTTGTGTTGATTCTCTTGTTGTGCTTCTTTTTCATTTTGGTTTCCTTGCATATCTTGTGTTTCCTTCCTTGTCTTTACATTTCGCACCATACATCATGTTCACTTATTATGTGATTTTTCTCTTTGCCTTTGGAAGTGAACCTTCACACTTACTTAACCACTTGGTTAAGTTCGTGTTCAGTGGGAATCTTCCCTAGGTCTCACCATATACTTGTTAAAAATCTCAATCCTAAGCAAAGTGTCACCTTTAAAATGGACAAAGCTAAAATCAACTCTGATGTGAGTTGATTTTAGGTTTATTAATTTGGTGACACTTTTTAAGAATTAGGATCAAGATTCTTTAAGCAATTTAGGTGAAAAAGTCTAAGGAAAATTCCCACTGGACATTAACTTAATAAGTGTTAAGTAGATGTGAAGGTTCATTTCCAAAGACCAAAGGAAAAACACAAGTATAGGTGAAGGATGATGACAATTAAGGTGTTGTAAAGAAAGAACACAAAACGAAAAAGTGGAGAAACTTAAGGAAACATCAATGGAGCTTAAAAGTCTTCCAAATGATGAACCAAACTCATGAACATGAGTGTCATTCCACAAACCGGTTCATAAACAAAAACAAATGGAAACCGAACACAAACACAAGGAATTAAACATAACTACCGAATGAAAACACAATCTAAAACAATTCAACCAATTGAAATTAACAAAGAACACAATCTAACCGGATATAATCAAGAACAAACACAATTCAACCGAATAGAATGAAGAATAAGGTGCGGAAATGGAAAAATGGAACGTGAAGCAAGAAGAACTTATTTGGTTGTGTAAGGACCTGTAAAATTAAATTGGAATAAAAGGAAAATATTTTAAATGAATTCGAAGTATGTTTTTATTTAAAATAAAAAAGGAAGGAAAGTGTAGTTTAGAAGACTATGAGATCGCCTGGTTAGTACATAATCGCCTGTCGCCTAGACTACACATGATCGCCAATCGCCTATGGTGCACATGATCCTCGAAAGTGCACTCAGTATGTGGTCAAGATACTGGATCAACCATAGTGGGTTCCAAAAACCACGCGTATCAAGGTGTGGGTTAAACCTTAGATACGCTGTGCATGCGAAGCTCTATGCTTGAGCATAAGAAATCGTTCTTAGTGTTGCATGCATGGGCGCACGAGGAGTAGTGCTGATCTACTCTTGGAAATGTGAAGCTACCGACGTCACCAAGTCCTGTGGAGATGATACCTTGGACGTAACATAGTGGGATGAAGAACCTTCAGCAAGGCGTGGCGATGTGTCGTCGGGCATCGCCAGGGCGCGAGGCATGCGGGCATCGCCAGGGCGCGAGGCATGCGGGCATCGCCAGGGCGCGAGGCATGCGGGCATCGCCAGGGCGCGAGGCATGCGGGCATCGCCAGGGCGCGAGGCATGCGGGCATCGCCAGGGTGCGAGGCATGCGGGCATCGCCAGGGCGCGAGGCATGCGGGCATCGCCAGGGCGCGAGGCATGCGGGCATCGCCAGGGCGCGAGGCATGCAGGCATCGCCAGGGCGCGAGGCTTGCGGGCATCGCCAGGGCGCGAGGCATGCGGTCATCGCCAGGGCGAGACATCGGTTGTCTCCCAGGGAGAGACATCGGTCGTCCGCCAGGATGAGACATCGGTGGATAGTCATCGCGCGAGAGGTCATCGGTGGAAGGTTATCGCGCGATGTCGAGTTTCACACAGATAAGGTGGGACCCAGGCTCCCAGCATGAGACGTACTGCACGCGCGACACGTAGACAAAAAGGGTGGTTCAGAATAGTGACATCAGAGTGTTGGCATGCGCAGAGGCACACATGGTCGTACTGTTCAGGGAAGCGTGCACGCAAGCTTCCCTGCAGAGTGGGTGGTGGCAGCGGCTTTTGTGGACAAGTTGGTTTAGATTCAAAAGCTCACTTCTGAGAGGGAGAACGTTGCTGTGGTTCAAGAGTGACAGAGTGAGTTCACCTTCATCCTTCTCTTTTCTCTCCTTCGCGCTGCGATTCAGACATCCTCAAGCACCAGTGCGACGAGCGACGACTGCCCTTGGATACCTGGGGAGTTCTCTGCGAGTTTTCCATCAGGACGCTAGAACAGAGTTAAGGCATCCTTAAGCTTCGGCGGGTTTTGGAACTCTTGGTGTTTTGCGCTAGTCCAGGTAAGGGAAGCTAGCATTTTCGTTTATAAAAACGTTAGGCGAGTAGGTTCTGAAGTGAGGGCGACGTGGTCGCCGGTTTTCATATGCTTTTCACGATACTCTGTTTTTATGTGTGGGGCGACGTGATCGCCGGTTTTAATGCTGTTTTCGAAATCCCCTGTTTTAGTGTCGTTTGAAACTGTTTGAGATTGAAATGTGAAATGCCTGTGATATTCAAATATCTGAACCTTGGAATGATTGTTTCTGTGATTGGAATTGTTTAAGAAAAGATTCAAAATATTATATGATGGAATTATGCTTTTACGTGTTGTACGATGCATGGAATGTTGTGAATGTGGGATCAAGGCATAGTATTTTCAGGAAAGAAAATACCGTGTAAGATCGTGTGTAATGTGCATTGACTAGGGACTTGTCTAGAAGGAGATATCCTGACTCTGCTGATATAATGGAATCACATAGATGAAGTTATTCAGTTGTGGAGAGTCGAAGGAGGTTCATATGTATGGGTAAGTTGTTTGAAAGATAACTGACTTGACCTGTTATATGAATTAACCCTGTCATACCGGGAGAGTGATGATATTGAGATTATGTATGCGCATGGCTGTGTGGATTTCACAGCGACCCTGTGTGGATTTCACAGTGGTGTGGTATGACAGGTGCAGATCTCTGAGTCTGAGTCAACGCACGAGTCTTCCGGAAGTAGAGTCATGTGTCTATATGTTGCGAGTCAGTGGAAAGTCTGACGTGTGAACCATGAATATTGAATGTAGTGAATAGACACTTGACGAGTTTGTGGAATATGGGGATGTTGATGGTTGAAATTGATATAGATTATGAAGGGTGTGAAGATTTATGTTTTCTATTGATATAAAGTTTCATATTTAAAGTTTTGAAATTATCTAGCTTACCCTTTTATCTTGTATCGTGGTTGTTTTTCTTAAACCTGTGATGATCGTGTATATTTGCACGGGAGCAGACGAGGTTGCAGGTAGTAGAGCTCCTCTGTGAGTGGTCGCCGGAAGGAGATCGCCTGTTCTGTTTCTGTTAGGCGATCGCCTGTTTCCTATTTCTGATAGGAGATCGCCGTTTTCTGTTTTCTGTTAGGGGATCACCGGTTTTGAATGCTGTGGTTTTTATTTTATTTTGGAAACTCCTGTATGGAGATGTATTAAAACTTCCTCAAAAAGGGATATTATTTTGAGGCACATTTGTACTAATGGATGAATTATATTATGTATATATCTATGTTAAATTTTGATATTATTGTTTCACCTTTATTTTATTACATAAATATGAAAAGCTTTTGGTGGGATGTTACACCTTTTATACCTATGAAGGAAGTTAAAGAAGAAACTGTGAAGAAGTCTTGGTCTGAATGGAGTGATGCTGAAAGGAAGAAGGCTCAATATGATTCTCTGGCCAAGAACATCATCACCTCTGCACTGAATATGGATGAGTTCTTTAGGGTGTCTCAATGTCAATCAGCTAAGGAAATGTGGGAGATACTGGAGGTAACTCATGAAGGCACAGAAGATGTTAAACGGGCTAGGAAGCACTCATTGATCCAGGAATATGAGTTGTTCAGAATGCAATCTGGTGAGAGCATTGCAGATGTACAGAAACGATTTACACACATTGTAAATCATCTCACAGGTCTTGGCAAGGTTTTTGATAAGGAAGAGCTCAACATAAAGGTATTGAAATGCCTTGATAGGAGTTAGCAGCCAAAGGTAACAGTAATTTCAGAATCAAGATGAAACCTTAAGCTTGCTCACTAGAAAATTCAGCAAATTCCTTAAAAGGAAGACTAGAGACAGAACACAACAAAGAAAAAGGTATTCAAAACAGAATGATTCTAATTCTTCTACTTACACCTGATTTGGATGTGGCAAACAAGGTCATATAAAAGCTGATTGTCCAAACAATCCACTTAAAGAAAAATCAGCAAGCAAGAAGAATGAAAAAGGCAAGGGAAAAAGGGCTTACATATCTTGGGAGGATAATGATGTATCTTCAACAAGTGAATCCTCAAATGAGAGTGAAGAAGCAAATCTGTGCTTCATGGCAAATGATGAAGGTTCAACTTCAGACTCAGTAAGTAATTACTCAACTGATTCTGAAAATTATGATCAGCTTTTAATTGCATTTAAGGAAACTCATGATGAAGCCAATAGACTTGCTGTCATGTGTAATAAGCTGACCAGAATTAATAAAGTTCTTGAACCTAAGGTAAAGGCTCTTGAAGAAGAACTAAACAAAGCTAAAACTGAGTTAATTAGTCTTGAATTAACCTGCCTGCATGCATCCATCAAAACATGTGAAAATTCTAAGAAACTTGAAAATCAGGTTGAATATCTTTTGAAAGCTTTATCAAATTTCACCAAAGGTAGAGAGAATCTTGAAACACTGCTGGGTTCTCAAAATGCTGTTTTCAATAAAAATGGATTAGGATATAATCCTGGAACAAGGCAAAATATTAAGAAACTATCCAGTTCTTTTGTTCCTGCTAAAACAGGTTTTTCCTCTTTTAACAGATTAAATACAGTACATACTGCATCCTGTTTCTACTGCATGAAATCTGGTCATACATCAAGAACATGTAGGGCTAGAAAATATCTTGTTCCTAAAGGTTTAGTCAAATGGCTTCTTAAGGAAAGGTATTAATCATGCTGGACCCTATACTAAGAGGGGTACCATATGTGTAATCTATTTTGCAGAAAAACAGCAGGAAAAATCAGTGGTACCTTGATAGTGGCTGCTCAAAACATATATGACTGGTGATCTGTCCCAGTTCATAAGTCTGAAACTCAAGGCTGAAGGCTTTGTCACATATGGGGACAACAATAGAGGAAAAATTCTTGGTAGAGGAGATGTTGGAACCAAGGATTCTACTGCAATTGAAAATGTGTTGTATGTTGAAGGCTTGAAGCATAACCTTCTCAGTATTAGCCAGCTTTGTGATAAGGAATACAGAGTGAATTTTGAGGCCAACACATGTACAATTTAAAATCAAAACTCTAGTAAGGTGCTGTTCACAGGGAAAAGGGTAAACAACATCTATCTCCTAGACATTATTAATAACAATTCTGAAAATGAATGCTTGCTGTCAAAAAGTGATGAGTCTTGGCTATGGCACAGGAGGTTGGCTCATATCCATACATCACTTGAATACATTGTTGTCTAAGGACCTTGTTTCTGGTCTACCAAAAATATGTTTTAAAAATAACAGGTTGTGTGATGCATGTGTAAAAGGAAAACAGATTAGAACCTCTTTTAAATCTAAAGATATAGTTTCTACAAATAAAATTCTGGATGTATTGCATATGGATTTATTTGGACCATCTAGGACTGCTAGCCTTGCTGGAAATTATTATGCTTTGGTGATTGTTGATGAATTTTCTAGATATACTTGGACTTTATTCATTGCTTCTAAAAATGATACATACAAAGCTTTCAAGAAATTGGCAAAGGTTTTGAACAATGAAAATGAGAACTGCATAAAACAGATTCGTAGTGATCATGGGGGAGAATTTCAAAATGCAAAATTTGATAATTTTTGTGAAAAGCATGGCATAACACATAGCTATTCTGCTCCTAGGACACCTCAACAAAACGGTGTGGTTGAAAGAAAGAATAGATCTTTGGAAGAATTAGCAAGAACTATGTTAAATGAATCAAATTTACCAAAGTATTTCTGGGCTGATGCTGTTTATACTGCTTGCTATGTGCTTAACAGAACATTAATAAGACCTATTCTTAAGAAAACCCCTTATGAACTATACAAAGGAAGAAAGCCTAGCATTAGCCATCTTAGAGTATTTGGGTGCAAATGTTTTATTCTAAATAATGGTAAAGATAATCTTGGGAAATTTGACCCTAAATCTGATGAAGGTATACACCTTGGTTATGCTATAAATGGACATGCTTATAGAGTCTATAACAAAAGATTGCTTGCTGTAGAAGAGTCTATGCATGTGGTGTTTGATGAAACAAATTGTTCTATACCGAAATTTGTTTTGGATGAATCTGGTGTGGATGATTTAAGAATAATTCTGCAGAAAAATCAATCCACTGAATTTGATACAACTAATTCAAATGCTGTCAAAGAGTCTGTTGTGAATGCAGGGTTGCCTAAGGAGTGGAAGACTCCCAAGGATCTTACTCTTGACAATGTAATTGGAAAACTAGAGAAAGGAGTCTCAACTAGAAATTCTCTCAACAATTTCTGCAGAACAGTAGGTTTTGTGTCACAGATTGAGCCTAAAAGCCTAGAAGAAGCAATGCAAGACAGCAATTGGATAACAGCAATGTAGGAAGAACTGAACTAGTTTGAATACAATGAAGTGTGGACCTTGGTTCCAAGAAAGCATGAGATGAATATCATAGGAACCAAGTGGGTGTACAGGAACAAGCTGGATGAACATGGAGCTATCACTAGAAACAAAGCAAGGCTGGTTGCTAAAGGATACAACCAAGAAGAAGGTATTGATTTTGGTGAAACCTATGCACCAGTAGCATGTCTTGAAGCTGTCAGATTACTTCTAGCATTTTCCAGCATCAAAGGCTTCAAATTGTTTCAAATGGATGTTAAAAGTGCATTCCTAAATGGGTACATAAATGAGGAGGTGTTTGTTTCCCAGCCCCCAGGCTTTGAAGATTACAAAAATCCAGAACATGTGTACAAGCTTAAGAAGGTCTTGTATGGACTAAAACAAGCACCAAGGCAATGGTATGAAAGGTTAAGTGAATTTTTGCTTTCTCAAGGCTATAACCGTGGTAATTCTGACAAGACTCTATTCATTAAAAAGAAAAGGGAAGATATTATTCTGGTACAAGTGTATGTAGATGATATAATCTTTGGGTCAACCAATGAGGAAATGTGTGAAGCTTTTGTCAATACAATGAAGAGAGAGTTTGAGATGTCAATGTTGGGGGAAATGAACTTCTTCCTTGGCCTGCAAGTGAAACAGCTCAAGGATGGAATCTTCATTAGTCAAGAAAAATATTGCAAAGAGCTGCTGAAAAAGTTTGATATGGATCAATGTAAGGCAATCAACACTCCTATTTCAACAAGCTGTCAACTAGACCAAGACTGCGCAGGAAAACCTGTTGACCAATCCAAGTTCAGAAGCTTAATTGGATCCCTGCTGTACTTAACTGCCAGCAGACCTGATATTATGTTTGTTGTATGCCTATGTGCCAGATATCAATCTGATCCAAGGGAATCTCACTACAATGCAGTTAAGAGAATTCTGAAATACTTGCAAGGGACAAAATCTGTTGGACTATGGTATCCTAACCATGTTTCCTTATACTTAAACTGTTTTTTAGATTCTGATTTTGCAGGGTGCAAGGTTGACAGAAAGAGCACTAGTGGGACATGTCACATGCTAGGATCAAGCCTGATTTCTTGGCATTGCAAGAAACAAGCTTGTGTTGCCCTCTCTACAGCAGAAGCAGAATACATTGCTGTTGTGCTCAAACATTATGGCTAAGGCAACAGCTAAGTGACTATGGAATACTGTTAAACAAGATACCTATTAATTGTGATAATACCAGTGCTATTAACCTGTCAAAAAATCCTGTCATGCATTCAAGGACCAAACACATAGAAATAAGGCATCATTTCTTAAGAGAGCATGTTGCAAATGGAACTTATGAAATTAAGTTTGTTGGAACTGAGTTACAGCTTGCTGATCTGTTCACTAAACCTCTTTCTAAAGAAAGATTTAATTTTCTGCTAAATGAACTAGGAATCATTAGTATAAATTACTCACAGGTGTAAAATTTCAATCTGTTATTTCTCTTTTTAATCTGTTTATTTCTGTGCCTGAAATATACATAACTAGGAAAGAGAAATTATACATGCACCTTGACTGCTTTATTGCTTTGACCAACGGGTTTATGGTTGTTCTATCTGGATATTCAAACTGGTTTGACTAACTGTGTGGATAGCTATTTTTCATTAAAAGCTAAAACACTTTTTCAAAATGCTTTTGCCCCTTTCCAAAAACTGAAACTGCTGCAGGAATCAAATCTGTACTGAATCTGTGTTTTTGATTTGTTTCTTCTTCACACTCCAACTCTGCTAAGCATTAATACAATCTGTTTAATTCTATAAATAATGGTATTCAAAACCTGTAGTTGTCACATTCAACTTCTTCTTGCAATCTCTCAGGTTATCCTACTCTTTTAAACATATTTTTTTCAGTCTCTCAAATGGTCTGTCATACTAATAAAATGGTTTCCAGTTCAGTTTTCTTTTGATAAACAGGAACAGGTTTCAAAAATGGCATCATTGGTATACAAAAGGAAGAAATCCCGTGAGCAGAAGAATAACACTCAAGGTATTCTAGAGAAATGGTTCGATGGTGATGCTGAAGCCATGAACATCTACTTACATGAGATAAGTAGAAAACAGGTAAATGTGCCAAAGATCCTCGAGTTTTCATGGATGAAGAGTGAAAAACTGACTGAACCCAGAGCACTTCTCAAGCATCTGAGATTGAAGCCATTTCTTGAAATGACTGGCAACATCTATCCAGATCTCGTGAAGGTATTCTATACAAATCTGACCCTTGATGGGAAAAATTTAATTTCCCACGTAAAAGGTGTCAAAATAAAAATAACAAGTGAAGTATGGAGCAACATCGCTGGAATCAAGTATTCAGGACTCAAGGTGGGAAAGGGGAACACAACCATGATTCAAGAATTCAATAAGCTTCAGTTCTACACAAGCTGCATGAGAGATAAGAATCAACCCATAAACAGGTTTCATGCAGGTAATCTGAACCTAACTCCTAGGTTTCAAGCCTATGTTATTGCATGGCAATTGACACCTAGGGGAAGTAATCATGCTACATTACATGAGGAAGACCTCATTCTACTCTACTATCTCATGCATCGCATAAAAATAAATTGGGATAGTGTAATGACAGAGCATATGCTCAAATCCAAGAGGCTATCTGATTAAAAATTTCCCTATGCAATTTTCATTTCAAAATTAATCGATTGTTTTGAGATTGACACTACTAATGAGAGAAACGAGCCAATCAAAGCTATCAGTGAAATCGACAACTCCACACTCATGAAGATGGAATTCCTCAAGGAAGGTGAAGAGTGGGTTTTTACAAGAGCAACTAGTCCTCGAATGGAACATGGTACATCCAGCCATAACAACAATGATGATGAAGAAGTTGTTGTTCCTATGGAAGATGACAATGTTCATGCTAATCATCAATCGAATCATGATGACTTGGCTGCTACAGAACACAATGCACTGGTTGCCTATCATTCTCCCAAATACAGAGGTGAACCTCTGTCCATGTTTGAAAGGCAGGTGCTCTACAGGTTGAACAATCTTTCAGAAGAGCAGAAATCATACTATGAGATGACACAAGCTAGGTTTCAACACCTAGATCATCAGCTGGAAGGAATCCAAGAGCAGTTGGCTGAGCTTTATTACAAGTAGTTGTGATGTTCATGTTCTTGCTTGTCTATATTTGCTATGTCTCTCTGAACAATTTGGTTTAATTTCTCTTTAGCTTTGTGGTTTTGAGGTATTGTGGTTTGTACTGGAACAATTTTATTTTGAACTATTATGCATGGTTTGTTTCTTTATCCTCTGCTCCCATGCTGTTTGATGAATCCAAAGGGGGAGAAAAATAGCTGATCTTATGGCACCAATCGGTCATCCGGGGAGCTGATCTTATAGCACCGATCGGTCATCGGGGTAAAAATAGCTGATCTTATAAGCTGCAGTGGTATAGGGAGGTATATATTCTCTACTCTTCTCTTGTTCAATATTCACTTTAAATTTGTATATTGTGGAATCAAGCATTGTACAGGTATTGATCTTTCTTCAAAGCAACCGAGCTATGGGGATTTGTCTCCATCAAACAGGGGGAGATTGTTGAAGCTGAAGGAAGCTTCTTCCCAACCTTGGCTTAAAGTGTGTTTGATGAAGAAAATTGCTTTGGTGCTTTATAGTTTGTAATAAGTCTTAAGTGAATTTTGGCTTAGGATGTTATAAAGTTGCCTTCGGTCATTGGGGAAGTAATGAGGAACCGATCGGTCATCGGTCATTGGGGAAGTAATGTGGCACGATCGGTCATCGGTCATTGGGGAAGTAATGTGGTACGGTCGGTCATCGGTCATTGGGGAAGTAATGTGGTACGATCAGTCATCGGTCATTGGGGAAGTAATGTGGCACGATCGGTCATCGGTCATCGGGATAATCTGTTCCAGTTGCCAAAGCAAGCTTAGATCAAGCACTTAGAGTAATTAAAAGCTTTTCAAAATGGTTTTATAAGTGTTTTCAGAAAAAACCCTTATTCTGGACAAAAATATATCTGTTTCCTGTAAAATAAATAGATTTATTTTTGGTTCTGTTATGGTTATTAACTGTTTTTCAACTGTTTTTTGAAAAGTGGTTAGAAACTGTTTTCTTTAAATAGAAGGCTTCTCTCACACAACAAAAACAACAATTACGTTTCAATCAGTTTCTGAGTGAGAAGAAGAATTCAAAGGCTTTTGTGAAAGGTTTTCAAAAGGAATTTCAAGTGTGCTTGTTCTAGGAAAACCTTGTGCTTTGTGAAGGTGCTGGTGCAGTTTCTGCAGCAGATTGAACTACTGGTTTGAGTTCTTGCATCTTCTTTTCAGGTGTAATTTTTCCTTTCTCATTTGTTGTAAAGGTGTAAGTGTTAGTCACTCCTTGATAGGGTTTCTTGGAGTGCAAGGTGTGCTGAAATAGGTGTTTTTCAGCCTTGTATGTGAGTGTTCTTGTAGGTTTCAAGAACTGCTGTATATGCTGTAATTGTTGTATGTGTTTAGTGGATTTCACCTTGGTGTAAGGTGAACTGGATGTAGCTCTTGATGAGTGAACCAGTATAAAAACTTGTGTGCAATCTTCTTTCCTTCCTTGCACTTATTTCTGGAATTTGAATTGATAACTGTCCAAAATAAATCTGTTCATGTGAAATTGAATCTGTTAATTCTGGGTTTAATAAGAGTTGTTCTTCTCTTGGTTGAAACCTTCTTGCAAATATCTGAACAAGTGTGTTCTGTTGTTCCTTCTAATTGAGTAAAATCTTGTTTGATTAAGTTCTGATTGTACGAAGGTGATTTGGAAAAATAAATCTGTTTTGCTTAAAATCAATCTGTTTTTAAGTTCTGCTTGTACAAAGGTAATTTGAAAAATAAATCTGTTTTGTTTGAAATCAATCTGTTCTTTTTAATCTCTATTAAACGGAAGTCAGTTCCTGTTGCAAAAATTTTAAAAGATCAATTCACCCCTCCCCTCTTGATCTTCAGACCCTGCTTAACTCTAACATTAGCTACCCCAACAAATCATCACCATAGCTCATGATACCACATGATGTGAGTTGATTTTAGGTTCATTAATTTGGTGACACTTTTTAAGAATTAGGATCAAGATTCTTCAAGCAATTTAGGTGAAAAAGTCTAAGGAAAATTCCCACTGGACATTAACTTAACAAGTGTTAAGTAGATGTGAAGGTTCATTTTCAAAGACCAAAGGAAAAACACAAGTATAGGTGAAGGATGATGACAATTAAGGTGCTGTAAAGAAAGGACAAAAAACGGAAAAGTGGAGAAACTTAAGGAAACATCAATGGAGCTTAAAGTCTTCCAAATGATGAACCAAACTCATGAACATGAGTCCCATTCCACAAACTGATTCACAAACACAAACAAATGGAAACCGAACATAAACACAAGGAATGAAACATAACTACCGAATGAAAATATCTTCTAAAACAATTGAATCGATTGAAATTAACAAAAAACACAATCTAACCTAATAGAATGAAGAACAAACACAATTCAACCAAATAGAATGAAGAATAAGGTGCGGAAATGAAAAAATGGAAGGTGAAGCAAGAAGAACTTATTTGGTTGAAGCCATGGAAGGGAAGAACACGCCACTTGGAAGGTGATTGATCCAAGATAACTGCAAGATGCCGCCACTTGAGAGCTTCTCAAACACTCACAAGATGAGACTAGATTAGGAGAAACATTTCTCACAATTCTCTCACAATTTGTGTAGAGTTTCTTTACTTCAAAATTCAATGTAATTTTACAAGAGCCAAACACCTCTATTTATAGTGTGAGAGGGCTGAATTTGAAGAGGGAAAATTCAAATGTGATGTGTTTGAAATCGGCGCCTATTCCAAGTCACAAGGGAAGTGTGACTTGGTTTCTTTCTTTGGCACCTCCTAAATCTACACCTACACCTTCTTTTTATGTCACATGGAAGGTGTGACTTATCTTTGTACATTGACACCTCTTACTTCTATATCTACACCTTCCTTTTATGTTCTACTAAAAATGTAACATCCCGCCAAAATACAATTCATATTTATAAAATGAAAATAAAGGTAAACAAATATATTGAAGTGAACATAATTATATATATGTAATGAAATTTCTCCTCACAGGGAGTTTAATACATACTCGGTCAGATTTTTCCAAAAACGTAAACAAAATTACATCAAAAGACAAACAGTCGATCTCGTATCAGAAAAGGGCGATCTCCCATCAGAAAAGGGCGATCTCCTATCAGACAACAGAAAAGGGGTGATCTCCTATCAGACAACAGAAAAGGGGTGATCGCCTAACAGAAATAGAAATAGGCGATCTCCTTCCGGCGACCACTCACTGATGAGCTCTACTTCCTGCAACCTCGTCTGCTCCCGTGCAAAAATACACGATCATCACAGGTTTTAGAAAACAGCCACATAACAATAAAAAAGGGTAAGCTATATGTTTTAAAAACCTTAAATATGAAACTTTAAATCAATAGCAAACATGAATCTTCACGCCATTCATAATCCAGATCAGTTTTCAACCATCAACATTTCCATATTCCACAAACTCGTCAAGTGTCTATTTGCTACTTTCAATATTCATGGTTCACACGTCAGACTTTCCACTGACTCACAAGATATAGACACATGACTCCATTTCCGGAAGACTCGTGCGTTGACTCAGGCCCAGAGATCTGCACCTGTCATACCACACCACTGTGAAATCCACACAGGGTCGCTGTGAAATCCACACAGCCATGCGCATACATAGTCTCAATATCATCACTCTCCCGGTATGACAAGGTTAATTCATATAACAGGCCGAGCTCGTTCTTTTTCACACGACTCACCCATTCATATGAACCTCCTTCGACTCTCCACAACTGAATAACTTCGTCTATGTGATTCCATTATATCAGCAGAGTCAGGATATCTCCTTCTAGACAAGCCCCTAGTCAATACACATTTTACACGATCTTACACGGTATTTTCTTTCCTGAAAATACTATGCCTTGATCCCACATTCACAACAATCAATACATCATACAACACTGAATGAACGGTTTAATCACAGCAACATTCATTCCACGGTTCAGATTTTCAAATACCACATGTATTTCACATTTAAATCTCAAACAGTTTTCAAACAGCATCAAAACAGGGGAGTTCGAAAAACAACGCCAAAACCGGCGATCAGGTCCAAAACGCATAAGAACAGAACATCATGAAAAAGGGGTTTAAAACCGGCGACCACGTCGCCCAAACACATAGAACAGAGCATCACGAAAAAGAATATGAAACCGGCGACTACGTCGCCCTCACTTCAGAAACAGCTAATCTACGGCTTTTATTGAAAATAAAGCTAGCTTCCCTTACCTGGACTTGCGCAAGACTCCAAGAACTCCGAAACCCAACGAAGCTTAAAGATGCCTTCACTTTGTTTTAGTGTCCCGGTCTGGAGAACTTGCAGAGAACCTCCCAAGTGTCCAAGGGCAGTCGTCGCTCGTCGCACTGGTGCTTGAGGTTGCCTGAAACGCAACGCGAAGGAGAGAAAAGAGAAGGATGAAGGTGAGCTCACTCTTTCACTCTTGAACCACTGAAAACGTTCTTTTTCCTCTCAGAAGTGGGTTTTTGTATCTCAAACCAACTTGCCCCCCAAAAGCCGCTGCCACCACCCACTCTGCAGGGAAGTTTGCGTGTGCGCTTCCCTGAACAGTACGACTACGCGTGCTTCTGCGCAGGCTAACACTCTGAGGTCACTATTCTGAACCACCCTTTTTGTCTACGTGTCACGCGTGCAGTACGTCTCCTGTTGAGAGCCTGCGTCCCACCTCATCTGTGTGAAACTCGACATCGCGCGATAACCTTCCACCGATGATCGCTCGCGCGATGACTATCCACTGATGTCTCATACTGGCGGACGACCGATGTCTCTCCCTGGAAGACGACCGATGTCTCTCTCTCTGGGAGACGACCGATGTCTATCCTTGGCGACGCCCGCATGCCTCTCGCGCCCTGGTGATGCCTGCATGCCTCTCGCGCCCTGGTGATGCCTGCATGCCTCTCGCGCCCTGGCGACGTCCACATGCCTCGCGCCCTGGCGATGCCTGCATGCCTCTCGCGCCCTGGCGATGCCTGCATGCCTCTCGCGCCCTGGCGGTGCCTGCATGCCTCTTGCGCCCTGGCGATGTCCACATGCCTCGCGCCCTGGCGATGCCTGCATGCCTCGCGCCCTGGCGATGCCTGCATGCCTCGCGCCCTGGCAATGCCTGCATGCCTCTCGCGCCCTGGCGATCATGTGTGGTCGGCGACCGGCGATTATGTACTAACCAGGAAATCTTATAGTCTTCTAAGCTACACTTTCCTTCCTTTTTATTTTAAATAAAAACATACTTAGAATTCATTTAAAATATACTCTTTTATTCCAATTTAATTTTACAGGTCCTTACATTCTCCCCAACAAGCAAAATTTTCGTCCTCGAAAATTGAATTACAAGGAAAAGAGGTATGGATAGGCTTCTCTCATGGGTTCTTCTAACTCCCAAGTTGAATCACCCGATCTCTCATCCCACACCACTTTCACCATGTTGATGGTCTTGCCTCTGAGCTGTTTACTTTGCCGATCGTCAATCCTGATTGGTTTCGCTTCAAAGGACAAGTCATCCCTGATCTGCACATCGTCCACTTCCAGCACATGACTAGGGTCTGCCATGTACTTTCTCAGCTGTGATACGTGAAAGACGTTGTGCAGATTCGCTAAATGGGGAGGTAGGGCGATCTCGTAAGCCACTGGACCAATCCTCCTTAAGATCTGATATGGTCCCACGAACTTAGGGGACAACTTCTTTGATCTGATCGCCCGTCCTACACCCTTGGTTGGTGTTACTCTCATGAACACATGGTCTCCAGCAGCAAACTCCAAAGGCTTTCTCCTCTGATCTGCATAGGACTTCTGCCTACTTTGAGAAGCTCTCATTCTGCTTTGTATCTGTTTCACCTTCTCGGTCGTCTGCTGAATCAACTCTGGTCCAACCAATACTGTTTCGCCCTCCTGGTACCAGCACAATGGAGTTCTGCATTTCCTTCCATACAAGGCTTCGTATGGCGCTATCCCTATGCTGGCGTGATAACTGTTATTATAGGTAAACTCCACTAGCGGCAACACCTCATCCCAACCTCCCAATTGATCCAAGACACACGTCCTCAGCAGATCTTCCAAGGACTGGATCGTTCTCTCTGACTGACCATTTGTTTGAGGATGATATGCCGAGCTCATTCTCAACTTAGTCCCCAAGCAATCTTGTAAAGTCTGCCAAAACCGTGAAGTGAACCTGGGATCCCTATCTGAAACAATGCTGTAAGGCACTCCATGCAACCTCACTATTTCTTTGATGTACAACTGTGCCAACTTAGCCATGGGCATTTTCAGATTCACTGGAAGAAAGTGGGCACTCTTCGTCTGTCTATCAATGATGACCCAGATTGCATCGTGACCCTTTGCCGATCTGGGTAAATGGGTAACAAAATCCATGGCGATGCTGTCCCACTTCCACTCAGGGATATCCAGTTGCTGTAACAACCCGCCAGGTCTTTGATGCTCTACCTTTGCCTTCTGACACGTCAAGCAAGTGGTAACATACTGGGCGATGTCTCTCTTCATGCCCGACCACCAAAATGACTCCTTCAAGTCATGGTACATCTTGTTCATACCTGGATGTAGGCTAAGACGACTCTTGTGACCTTCCTCTAGGATCATCTTCTTCAACTCTGCATTTGCAGGTATGCAAATTCTGCCATTAAATCTCAAGATCCCATCATCGCCTATCCCAAAGTCTCTAGCCTGGTCGGTCCCTAGTGACTCCACAGTACGCTTCAGACTAGGGTCCTCCAACTGCTTGTCCTTTATCATTCCAAGGAAGTCATTAGTTATAGCCAGCTTACTACAACTAATTTGATTTACGTGAAACTCTACCCCAAGGTTTAAGTCTCTGAACTGCTCGATCAGTTTCTGCTCTTCCATCATCATGGTGGCTACTTGTATTGATTTTCTACTCAAGGCATCTGCCACTACATTGGCCTTCCCTGGATGATACATGAGTTTAAAATCGTAGTCCTTTAAAAACTCCATCCACCTTCTTTGCCTCATGTTTAGTTCCTTCTGATCGAACAGGTACTTCAGGCTCTTATGGTCACTGAACACCTGGAACCGAGCTCCATATAAATAGTGCCTCCAAATCTTCAAGGCAAACACCACCGCCGCCAACTCCAAATCATGAGTAGGGTAGTTCCTCTCATGAACCTTGAGTTGCCTTGAAGCATATGCAACCACTCTTTTCTCTTGCATCAAGACGCATCCCAAACCCTGATGTGAAGCGTCACAGTAGACATCAAAAGGTCTTCCTACCTCTGGGATCACCAGCACTGGAGCACTAGTCAACCTCTCCTTTAGTTCCATGAAGCTCTGCTCACATCGGTCGGTCCAAGCAAAAGGTTGGTCCTTGCGGGTCAGCTGTGTTAAAGGAGCCACTACCTTGGAAAAGTCCTCAATAAACCTCCGATAGTAGCCCGCCAAACCCACAAAGCTCCTTATCTCAGTGACTGTCTTAGGACGTTCCCACTGCAGCACTGCCTCTACCTTGGCTGGATCCACTGAGATCCCCCGAGCAGATATCACGTGTCCTAAGAAGTTGACCTCCTTCAGCCAGAACTCACACTTAGAGAACTTGGCATAGAGTTGCTTCTCCCTCAGAATCTCCAACACTGTCCTCAGATGTTCTTCATGTTCTTCCTCGGTCCTTGAATAAATGAGTATGTCGTCTATGAAGACTACCACAAACTTATCCAAGAAAGGGCGAAAAATCCTATTCATGTAGTCCATGAACAGAGCTGGAGCATTTGTTACTCCAAACGGCATCACCACATACTCATAATGCCCATACCGAGACCTAAAAGCTGTCTTTTGAACATCTTCAGCTTTTACCAAAATTTGGTGGTACCCCGATCTCAGGTCAATCTTGGAGAACACCGAGGCCCCATGTATTTGATCCATCAAATCGTCAATTCTAGGTAGGGGGTATTTGTTCTTGATGGTCAACTTGTTCAACTGCCTGTAATCTATACACAGCCGAGACCCTCCATCCTTCTTCTTAACTAGGAGCACTGGAGCCCCCCATAGAGATACACTGGGTCTGATGAATTGTTTCTCCAACAACTCTTCCACTTGCTTCTTTAATTCTACCAACTCGGCTGGTGCCATCCTGTAAGGTGCCATTGACACTGGTCCAGCTCCAGGTACCAAATCAATGGAGAATTCCACTTCTCTCTTAGGGGGTAACCCAGGTACCTCTTCTGGAAATACATCCGTGAAGTCTTTCACCACATGTATTCTGCTTATGTCCCCTTCATTCTTCACTTCCAACCGAGCTAGCATCACGAAGCACCTCGCCCCTTTTTCCAACTCCGACCACCCGTGCTGAGCTGATATCACATCTGACCCCTGAAGGTCTGGAAACGTTATCTTCTGACTACCACAGTCTATGAGAACGTGATTGGCAGCTAGCCAATCCATTCCCAGGATAACATCCAGGTCCTGAAGAGGTAGGCAGATGAAGTTCACTTTGAATCTGCGTCCCTCTACTATCACTGGACATTCGGGGCAAACTGTAGAGGTCAACACCTGTCCTGACGCAGGTGTAGAGACCATCAGTTCGAAAGGTAACTCCTTCACTAGAAGGCCCAACTCGGCTACACACAGGCTTGACACAAAGGAGTGTGTCGCTCCAGAATCAAACAAGGCTTTTACACCTCTACCAGCTATAAAACAAACACCTTGCACGAGGTTACCTGACTGGGACGCTTCTGCTCCTGACATGGCAAACACTCTCCCTGTTGCCTGAGGTCTGCTACCTTCGTTTCTCAACTGCTGAGAACCACTGGGTTGAGTCGCCCCATTCCATTTAGGGCACTCTCTAGCAACGTGCCCCGTCTTTTGGCAGGTGTAACACCTTTTCTCTGAATTCTTCTTGAAGCACACATTGGAGGTGTGTGGTCCACCACAATGGAAACACTTGGGTTTCCAAGGTTGCTGCTGCTGAAACTGGGATGACGTTGTTCCCACCCGATGTGGTGGAGGTCTCACATAGGGCTTGCTTTGTGGGTGCTGGACTTTAGCCTTCCCACTGGAAGAACCCCCTGGGTGTGACCTGATCACCCGAGAATCACCCTTTTCCAGGGTCTCCACCATCTTCGCCTTCTCTACCAAGGCGTGAAATTCCCTTATGCACATCGGGGCTATGGTCCTCTTCAGCCCGTGCTTCAGTCCCTCTTCGAACTTCCTACACCTCCAGGCCTCGGAGGTCGCCTGGGTATAGAATCTGGCGAGGTACTCAAACCGAGCAGCATAGGCGTTCACAGACATATCCCCCTGCTCCAACTTTAGGAACTCAGCTTCCCTCGCAAATCTTGCGCTGTCTGGGAAGTATTTCTCCAGGAACATCACCCTGAAGCTCTCCCAATCCAACACATCCTCTCGGGCCTCCATCATCTGCTGAGCTCCCATCCACCAGAACTCGGCTTCTCCAGATAGCAGATAGGTGGCGAACAATAATTTCTTCTCTTCAGGGCAGGAGGTCGCCCTAAAGATTTTCTCCAACTCCCTGACCCACTGATCTGCCTGATCAGGGGTAGCATTCCCACTGAACTTGGGTGGGTTGTGCCTCATGAACTCGGTCAGTCCCATCTGTTCCTGAGGCTGACCGACGTGGGAATTTGTCTCAGCCGACCGAGCAGCTTCCTAATGGTGCATTGTAGCTTGATGGTTCTGAGCCATCGCTGCATTCTGTTGTTGGATGGCAGTTGCCATCATCTCAATAGCCTTGGCAATCTGGCTCATCTCTGAAGAAGGTTGGGGAGGGGTAGGAGGTCTACGTGCCATCTTCTTCGTTTCAGATTTTGAAACTATGGGTTTCTATATGTTGAAGTTGAAGCAAGCTTCTTCCCAACCTTGGCTTAAAGTGTGTTTGATGAAGAAAATTGCTTCGGTACTTTATAGTTTTGTAAAAGGATTTAAGTGAATTTTGGTTTAGGCTTAGGAGGTGAGGAAGTGATGAGGCACCGATCTGTCATCGGTCATTGGGGGAAGTAATGAGGAACCAATCGGTCGTCGGTCATTGGGGAAGTATGAGGAACCAATCGGTCGTCGGTCATTGAAGGAAGCAATGAGGAACCAATCGGTCGTCGGTCATTGGGGAAGTATGAGGAACCAATCGGTCGTCGGTCATTGGAGGAAGTAATGAGGTACGATCGGTCATCGGTCTTTGAGAAAGTAATGTTGTACGATCGGTCATCGGTCATTTGGAATGTAATGTGGTACCGGTCGGTCATCGGTCATTCTGTTCTAGTTGCCTAAAGCAAGCTTAAACCAAACACAAGGAGTGTTTAAAGTTTTCAAAAATGCTGTTTAAAGTTTTCTCCAAAAAGTCTGAATACTGGACAAAAATAAATCTGTTTCCTGGATAATAAATAGATTTATTTTGGTTCTGTTATTCTTAACTGTTTTTTGAAAAGTGGTTAGAAATTGGTTTCTTTAAATATAGAAGACTTCTCTCACACAAAATATACAGTGCAATCACGTTTCAATCAGTTTCTGAGTGAGAAGAAGAATTCAAAGGCTTTTGTGAAAGGTTTTCAAAAGGAATTTCAAGTGTGCTTGTTCTAGGAAAACCTTGTGCTTTGTGAAGGTGCTGGTGCAGTTTTTGCAGCAGATTGAACTACTGGTTTGAGTTCTTGCATCTTCTTTTCAGGTGTATTTTTTCCTTTCTCATTTGTTGTAAAGGTGGAAGTGTTAGTCACTTCTTGATAGGGTTTCTTGGAGTGCAAGGTGTGCTGAAATAGGTGTTTTTCAGCCTTGTATGTGAGTGTTCTTGTAGGTTTCAAGAACTGCTGTATATGCTGTAATTGTTGTATGTGTTTAGTGAATTCCACCTTGGTGTAAGGTGAACTGGATGTAGCTCTTGATGAGTGAACCAGTATAAAAACTTGTGTGCAATCTTCTCTCCTTTCTTGCATTTATTTCTGGAATTTGAATTGATAACTGTCCAAAATAAATCTGTTCATTTGAAATTGAATCTGTTAATTCTGGGTTTAATAAGAATTGTTCTTCTCTTGGTTGAAACCTTCTTGCAAATATCTGAACAAGTGTATTCTGCTGTTCCTTCTAATTGTATAAAATCTTGTTTGATTAAGTTCTGATTGTAAGAAGGTGATTTGGAAAAATAAATCTGTTTTATTTGCAATCAATCTATTCTTTTAATCTCTGTTATACAGAAGTCAGTTCCTGTTGCAAAAATTTTAAAAGATCAATTCACCCCTCCCCTCTTGATCTTCAGACCCTGCTTAACTCTAACACTATATTCCCTACAGCTACAAGAATGAGATCGATAAGAAATCAATTCATTCAGGAGGTAACATCTAGACCTTACAAAGGTCAGCATCTCAAAGTCATCAAGAATTTGAGCTCATCAATAGAATCATAATACTTATAATCTCAAGCAAAATACCAGAACAGCTACTGGTATACCACCATCAATCCAAACAACCACTTTCAGTCAATTACAAAAACACTCCATAAAATGACGTAAATCACACCAGAATTCAATGTATGCTAAACATCAAACCTTTGGAATTAAGATTGAGGATTATCTCGATCCAGTTATGAGTGTGCACCCTCACCACTTTATCAAGACCCTCTCATTCTTAATACTAAGATTTTCAGTTAGGGCATATATTCACTAAAGCACACACAAAATTTCAATACAAAAACGTTTGAAAACCTTTCACTATAGTTGTTATTTAAAACTCAAATGAACTTTATGAGCAGAAGAAACACAATGGATCCACAGCCCTCAGGTCATCCTAAGGACGAACTGCTCTGATACCATTAATGTAACATCCCGCCAAAATACAATTCATATTTATAAAATGAAAATAAAGGTAAACAAATATATTGAAGTGAACATAATTATATATATGTAATGAAATTTCTCCTCACAGGGAGTTTAATACATACTCGGTCAGATTTTTCCAAAAACGTAAACAAAATTACATCAAAAGACAAACAGTCGATCTCGTATCAGAAAAGGGCGATCTCCCATCAGAAAAGGGCGATCTCCTATCAGACAACAGAAAAGGGGTGATCTCCTATCAGACAACAGAAAAGGGGTGATCGCCTAACAGAAATAGAAATAGGCGATCTCCTTCCGGCGACCACTCACTGATGAGCTCTACTTCCTGCAACCTCGTCTGCTCCCGTGCAAAAATACACGATCATCACAGGTTTTAGAAAACAGCCACATAACAATAAAAAAGGGTAAGCTATATGTTTTAAAAACCTTAAATATGAAACTTTAAATCAATAGCAAACATGAATCTTCATGCCATTCATAATCCAGATCAGTTTTCAACCATCAACATTTCCATATTCCACAAACTCGTCAAGTGTCTATTTGCTACTTTCAATATTCATGGTTCACACGTCAGACTTTCCACTGACTCACAAGATATAGACACATGACTCCATTTCCGGAAGACTCGTGCGTTGACTCAGGCCCAGAGATCTGCACCTGTCATACCACACCACTGTGAAATCCACACAGGGTCGCTGTGAAATCCACACAGCCATGCGCATACATAGTCTCAATATCATCACTCTCCCGGTATGACAAGGTTAATTCATATAACAGGCCGAGCTCGTTCTTTTTCACACGACTCACCCATTCATATGAACCTCCTTCGACTCTCCACAACTGAATAACTTCGTCTATGTGATTCCATTATATCAGCAGAGTCAGGATATCTCCTTCTAGACAAGCCCCTAGTCAATACACATTTCACACGATCTTACACGGTATTTTCTTTCCTGAAAATACTATGCCTTGATCCCACATTCACAACAATCAATACATCATACAACACTGAATGAATGGTTTAATCACAGCAACATTCATTCCACGGTTCAGATTTTCAAATACCACATGTATTTCACATTTAAATCTCAAACAGTTTTCAAACAGCATCAAAACAGGGGAGTTCGAAAAACAACGCCAAAACCGGCGATCAGGTCCAAAACGCATAAGAACAGAACATCATGAAAAAGGGGTTTAAAACCGGCGACCACGTCGCCCAAACACATAGAACAGAGCATCACGAAAAAGAATATGAAACCGACGACCATGTCGCCCTCACTTCAGAAACAGCTAATCTACGGCTTTTATTGAAAATAAAGCTAGCTTCCCTTACCTGGACTTGCGCAAGACTCCAAGAACTCCGAAACCCAACGAAGCTTAAAGATGCCTTCACTCTGTTTTAGTGTCCCGGTCTGGAGAACTTGCAGAGAACCTCCCAAGTGTCCAAGGGCAGTCGTCGCTCGTCGCACTGGTGCTTGAGGTTGCCTGAAACGCAGCGCGAAGGAGAGAAAAGAGAAGGATGAAGGTGAGCTCACTCTTTCACTCTTGAACCACTGAAAACGTTCTTTTTCCTCTCAGAAGTGGGTTTTTGTATCTCAAACCAACTTGCCCCCCAAAAGCCGCTGCCACCACCCACTCTGCAGGGAAGTTTGCGTGTGCGCTTCCCTGAACAGTACGACTACGCGTGCTTCTGCGCAGGCTAACACTCTGAGGTCACTATTCTGAACCACCCTTTTTGTCTACGTGTCGCGCGTGCACTACGTCTCCTGTTGAGAGCCTGGGTCCCACCTCATCTGTGTGAAACTCGACATCGCGCGATAACCTTCCACCGATGATCGCTCGCGCGATGACTATCCACTGATGTCTCATACTGGCGGACGACCGATGTCTCTCCCTGGAAGACGACCGATGTCTCTCTCTCTGGGAGACGACCGATGTCTATCCCTGGCGACGCCCGCATGCCTCTCGCGCCCTGGTGATGCCTGCATGCCTCTCGCGCCCTGGCGACGTCCACATGCCTCGCGCCCTGGCGATGCCTGCATGCCTCTCGCGCCCTGGCGATGCCTGCATGCCTCTCACGCCCTGGCGGTGCCTGCATGCCTCTCACGCCCTGGCGATGTCCACATGCCTCGCGCCCTGGCGATGCCTGCATGCCTCGCGCCCTGGCGATCATGTGTGGTCGGCGACCGGCGATTATGTACTAACCAGGAAATCTTATAGTCTTCTAAGCTACACTTTCCTTCCTTTTTATTTTAAATAAAAACATACTTAGAATTCATTTAAAATATACTCTTTTATTCCAATTTAATTTTACAAGTCCTTACAAAAAAACTAGTTAAAAGAAATTACAAAAAGAGACATCCATTGATGCTCATCTCTCAAAGCCTTGGCCTTGCTCCTAGTAATCCTTTGAGGCATGAAGGATGTTGAGCTCATGAGTTAGGCTTGGGCCCCCACTTGGGCTTGGGCCTCAGGTGCCTCCTCTACTTGGTCTTCTTCAAACTCACATCACCCTAGGAAGGTTTCTAAAAGGTAGGATGAGGGAGTGCTAACCTAGGCGGCACATGGAGAGAAAGTGGGCTTGGCAGAAGTCGAAATTACTAAAGACACTCTACTTGTGCCAAGCCCACCTTTCATGACAAGTGCTTCTAGGTTTAGGGTTTCTTTGACCTACCTTCTAGAAGGCTTCTCATAAATGACACCCCTACCCCTCTATCTTGTCCTCCAAGACACTCTCTCATATAAATAGAATGTTTTGCGTCATGTATTTGACACATTGAATTTTGAGAGTAAAGAAACTCTGCTTGAGTGATTAGTTAGCTTTGTCTCCTAAATTGTCTTGGGTCTTATCTTGAGATTAGTGCACCTTAAGTGGCAGTTCCTCACCACTCATCTTGGAAGCTCCCACCCTTCCAAATGGTGTGACTCTTTACTCCATTTTTCCATAAGCTTTCTTCACCTTTTCATTTTTCCTTTCTTTTCTTTGCGCCACTTTCCATTCCATTTTATATTTTTCTTCTCTTTACAATTCGGTCATCTATTATATTTATTTCTTTTTGTTCTTCAATTCCGCACCTCACCATCATCACTCTATATTTGTGTTTTTCTCTTGCCCTCTAGAATTGAATCTTCACACTTACTTAACCACTTGGTTAAGTTCGTTTCCAGTGGGGATCTTCTTTGGGTTTCTCACCATAATTGTTAATCCAAAAATCATAAACAAAAGAGTAACCCATAAAATGTGCAATCTTAAAATCAACTCACATCATGCGGTATTCAGAGCATGGTTATCTTATGCTTAGTTGCTTTTGAGTTGATTTCTACCTTTAAATTTCAGCACATTCTAATTATGCTTTTATCTTCAAGCAATTTCAATTCTGCCTTTAAATTCTTGTCATTTACAGTTTTGGCTTTTTATTCATTAAGCAATTTAAATTATGCTTTTGAATTATTTGTGTCATTTATTTTTCTTTCCTTACTGTTCTTGTCGATTGACTCTTTCGCCGGATTACCTAGGTTGAATGCCTTCTTTTGGATCTGCCATATATACAAACAACATAACACAATCACTTAATCTTGTAATATGATATAATCCAAGTAGCCAAGATGACCAAGGACTCAAGAGATAATTTACACTGTGAGCAGTCATCTCAGCAATCAAGTCAAGGCCCCACCAAATATCAGACGGACCTCACCAGAAGAAGAATTGGGCATAGACCAGAACATCAATTGTTCTTTCTTCTAGTCTTCTTAAAATATAAAAACATGTTTGTAAATAATTTGGACTCACTTTAGGGGTCCAAATAGCAAAATAGGCTAGAGTAGGTTCACATAGCATAAAAGGGAGTGTACGTAGCAAAATGGGCTTGCACCAAGCCCACTTTTTCAAGACAAGGCACTTAGAATTAGGGTTTTTAACCTAACTTCTAGAAGATGAGCCTTAAGGGACGGTGATCCGGTCGGTCATCGGTAGGCGATGACGTCAGCAGCAGATGACCACGTGGACCAGTCACAAGGTGACACGTGGCATGAGATGGCAGGCGAATCAGGGAGGAAACCACTTAGAATGGTGATCGGTGGTCAGTTACCAAGTGGCCACCACCCCCAGAGCGGTGCCTAGATAAGCGCCTAGAAGCACCGCACGGACGTCGGTGGAAAGTAATGAGGCACTGCACGGTCGTCGGTGGAAGGTCATGAGGCACCGCACGGTCATCGATGGATAGTAATGAGGCACCGCACGGTTATCGGTGGAAGGTCATGAGGCACCGCACGATCATTGGTGGAAGGTCACGAGGCACCGCACGGTCATCAGTGGATAGTAATGGGGCACCGCTCGGTCGTTAGTGCATGCAGAGCTAGATCGGTCATCGGTGTTCTTGCCAACTCGTGTTGAGCTGGGACCCAGGTTCCCAGCGAGAGCGTTATACATGCACCTCGCATGATGCCCACTCAGAGGACGTGCGGTGAGACCATGCAGGCAGGATGCGTCTGGTGAGTGTGCTTAGAACAGCCACACCCGGTGCTCTCCTGGGAGCATGCACCCACTCAGAGGACGTGCGGCGAGGTCATGCAGGCAGGATGCGCCTGGTGAGTGTGCTCAGACCAGCCACACCTGGTGCTCTCCTGGGAGCATGCGACTCGCTCAGAGAGAAGAAATGCGCTAAGTTACTCCGCAAGAGGATAACTTAGCTGCACAGAGAAAAGCGCAGGAGCCCTTCAGATGTGACGTGTACGGTTAGATGTCAGTTGCATGCCTCCACGTGTCACCATCTGAGAGAGAGGCGCGGCCCAGGTATAAAGGTACTCCACCTCATGTAAGGTAGGGGGATTCTGACACAGTCTGATATAGAATTACACTTCTTACAGTTTTTACACTACACAAGTTTACACAGAGAGAAAGTGGATCAGAGCACACACGAGTCTCACAGAGAGATTCACTGAGAGTTTTCGGTGTTCCTGTTGCCTGACTTGAGCGTCGGAGCTACAACGGCCGCTAGAGGCACCGTCTGTGTTGTTTTGCTGGCATCGTTGGGAGTTCCGGAGGAGTTTCTTGGAGCGTTCTTGCAGAACACGCAGTTGCAGAAGGCTAGACGAAGGAGTGACGAGGCACATCCTCCACGTTCAAGTTTGCGACAGGATCAGACGGTTTTAACTTAGTCAAACCCCTATGGCCGCCCCTTTCCTTATTACCATCCTACCCACCAAGGCACCCATTCCTATAAATAGGTTGCCTTGCCTCATGTATTGGAGACATTGAAATTTTAAGTAAAGAAACTTTGCTTGAGTGAATTTGTGAGTCTGAGTACTCATTTTATCTGGGTCTTATCTTAGGTGGGTAACATCTCAAGTGGCAGCTCTGGGTCTTATCTTGGATGGGTAATATCTCAAGTGGCGGCTCTTGCATCACTCATCTTAGAGTCCCTCTGCTCAAAGTGGCATGACTTCCTTTCTTACCATAAGCTCTCTTCATCCCTTCCTTTGTTTTTCCTAATCTTTTATTGCGCCATCTTCCATTCCATATATATATATATATATATATATATATATATATATTTGTTCCTTGTTTTATGTGTCTTTTTTCCTTTTCCTTGTCTTAAATTCCACTCCTTGCATCATATCCACCTTATAATTGTGTTTTTCTCTTTGCCCTTCTGAAGTGAACCTTCACACTTACTTAACCACTTGGTTAAGTTCGTGTTCAGTGGGAATCTTCTTAGGGTTCTCACCTTAAATTGCTAATCCAAAATTCATAATAAAAGTGAAACCTTTAAAATGTGGAATCCTAAAATCAACTCACATCATGTGGTAATTCGAGCATGGTTCTATTTGTGTTTATATAGCTGAGTTGATATCATTCCTTTAAATTTCTGCACATTTTAAATTCTCGCTTTTATATTCAAGCAATTTAAATTCTGCCTTTAAATTCCTGTCATTTACAATTTTCGTCGCTTTAAAGCACTTTAAATTTCGCTTTTTGAATTTCATTTTGTCAAATTTTTTTTCTAACCGCTTTTGCTTGTGTCTAATGTTCTTAGTGTTTTAGGAGTCTTTCATATATTTTGCTTATTTTCATTTTAATTGTGAAGAACTAAAACCAAATTAGAAGTTGTTTGAGTAAAGGTTGATTTAATTGCAAACATCAAATACAAGCATTCATATGAATTGAATCCCAACATCTAATCTTTTGCGAAAATTGAAAAGTAAATTCCAACTACATGAACAAAATCATCTGAAAATTTGAATCTAGCAAATCAGGACAAAAAAAAAAACAGGAACTGTAAGGACCTGTAAAAATTAAATTGGAATAAAAAGGAATATATTTTAAATGAATTCTAAGTATGTTTTTATTTAAAATAAAATAAAAAGGAAGGAAAGTGTAGTTTAGAAGACTATAAGATCGCCTGTCGCCTACTACACATGATCGCCAGGGCGCGAGAGGTATGCGGACATCGCCAGGGCGCGAGGCATGTGGATGTCGCCAGGGCGCGAGGGGCATGCAGGCATCGCCAGGGCGCGAGAGGCATGCGGGCGTCGCCAGGGATAGACATCGGTCGTCTTCCAGAGAGAGAGACATCGGTCGTCTTCCAGAGAGAGAGACATCGGTCGTCCGCCAGGATGAGACATCGGTGGATAGTCATCGCGCGAGCGGTCATCGATGGAAGATTATCGCGCGATGTCGAGTTTCACACGAATAAAGTGGGACCCAGACTCCCAGCATGACACGTCCTGCACGCGCGCCACGTGGACAAAAAGGGTGGTTCAGAATAGTGACATCAGAAAGTTGGCATGCGCATGAGACACTCGCGGTCGTACTGTTCAGGGAAGTGGTTGGCATGCACAAGAAGACAACCGTGGCCGTACTGTTCAGTGAAACGTACACTCTGGCTTTCTTGCAGAGGGGGTGGTGGCAGCAGCATGCGTGGACAAGTAGGCTTGGATTCAAAAACCCACTGCGAGGAGGCAAAGAACGTTGCAGTGACTCAAGAGTGAAAGAGTGAGTGCATCTTCATCCCTCTCTTTTCTCTCCTTCGCGCTGCGATTCAGGCAACCTCAAGCACCAGTACGACGAGCGATGACTGCCCTTGGACACTTGGGAGGTTCTCTGCAAGTTCTCCAGACCGGGACACTAAAACAGAGTGAAAGCATCTTTAAGCTTCGTTGGGTTTCGGAGCTCTTGGAGTTTTGCGCTAGTCCAGGTAAGGGAAGCTAGTACTCTACATTTATAAAAACGTTAGGCGAGTAAGTTCTGAAGTGAGGGCGACGTGGTCGCCGGTTTTCATGTTTCTTTTCACAATGTTCTGTTCTTATGTGTGGGGTGACGTGGTCGCCGGTTTTAACTTTGTTTTCGAAATCCCCTGCTTTTGAATGAGTTTGCTGGTTTGGCGTTGTTTTTCGAACTCCCCTGTTTTAGTGTTGTTTGAAACTGTTGAGATTTAAAGGTGAAATACATGTGATATTCAAAAATCTGAACCGTGGAATGAATGTTGCTGTGACTGAATCGTTCATTTAAGTGTTATATGATGTGTTGAATGTTGTGAATGTGGGATCAAGACATAGTATTTTCAGGAAAGGAAATACCGTGTTGAGATTTGGTTATGAGGGTGTATTGAGCTGTGAGTATCCTGTGAATGAGGCGATCCTGACTCTGCTGAGATAATGGAATCACATAGAGGAAGTTATTCAGTTGGTGAGAGTCGAAGGAGGTTCATATGAATGGGTGAGTCGTGTGAAAAAGAACGAGCTCGGCCTGTTATATGGATTAACCCTGTCATACTGTGAGAGTGATGAAATTGAGATCGAGATTGTGTTGATGCGCATGGCTGTGGAAACATTACAGCAAATGAAGAATGACAGGTGCAGGTCTCTGGATGCTAAGTTCAACGCACGAGTCTTCCGGAAGTAGTGTCAAGTGTCTTGTGTGATGAGTCAGTGGAAGTCTGACGTGAGAAATGAGGAACATTGAATTGATAGACACTTGATGAATTATGTGATTTTAACGACCTTTGAGGAATTGGGAATTATGTGTTTAGTTGATGGTTTTACGTGGGTATCTTGAATTTGTTTTACCTTGATTTTTAAAGTTCATATCTAAACTCTCTTTCAAATATCTAGCTTACCCTGTGATTTTGGTGTTGTGTTTGGCTTTTTTCTTAAACCTGTGATGATCGTGTATAATTTACACGGGAGCAAATGATGTTGCAGGAAGTAGAGCTCCTCAGTGAGTAGTCGCCGGAAGGAGATCGCCTGTTCCTATTTTTGTTAGGCGATCACCCTTCTTCTGTTTTCTGATAGGAGATCGCCGTTCTCTGATAGGAGATCGCCTTTTGCTGTTAGGAGATCGCCTGTCTTTCTATTTTATATGTAATTTTGTTTACGCTTTTGGAAAATTGACCGAATATGTATTAAACTCCCTGTGAGGAGAAACTTCATTACATATATATAATTTTGTTCTCTTCAATATATTTGTTTACCTTTATTTTCATTATATAAACATGAATAGTATTTTGGCGGGATGTTACAGGAACAAAACAAATTTTTGAGTGCATTAACTTTCCAACTTTCAATTAAAAAAGGGGTTCTAAGTATATGACAAATTCTTTTCACAAGGTTTAATTACCTTTTTCGTCACTACATTTAGGGTCAATAGTCAATTTAGTATAGTAGTTTTTAAAAAAATCAATTTGGTCCCTATATTTTTTAAAATGTATTCAAATTGGTCATTTCCGTTAAATTTCACCTGACGGCATCAGCGGTTGCTGATGTGACAGAGAGAGAAAGCTTATATAGCAGAAAAAGTGCTTATGTGGCAGAGAGAGTGTTTATGTGGAAGAGAGAAAATGTTTATGTGGAAGAGAGAGGTAAGATTCAGAGTTATTATTATTATTATTATTATTATTATTATTATTATTGTTATTATTATTATTATTATTTATTATTATTATTACTATTGTTACTATTATTATTATTAATATTATTGTTACTATTATTATTTTTTTTATTATCATTATTATTATTATTATTACTACTATTATTATTAATATTATTATTACTATTATTATTATAACTATTATTATTATTAATATTATTGCTGCTGCTATTATTATTATTTTGTTATTATTATTATTATTATAATAATAATAATTATTATAATTATTATTATTATTACTATTATTCTTGTTGTTATTATTATTCTATTTACTATTATAATATTATTAATAATAATAAAACAAAAATAATAATCATAACAAAATAATAATAATAATAATAATAACAATAATAATAATAATAATAGCAATCATTAAAAAAAATAATAATACTAATAATAATAATAATATTAATAAAATTGATAATAAAAAAATTATTATTATTATAATAATTATAAAAATATTAATAATAATAATAACAATAAGAATAATAATAATAATAATTATTATTATTATTATATTAATAACAATAATACTAATAATAATAATAGTAATAATAATAAAAATATTAATAATAATAATAATAAATAATAATAATAATAACAATAATAATAAGAATAATAGTAATAATAATAAGAAGAATAATAAAAATAATAAGAATAAAATTATTATTATTTATTAAGATTATTTTTATTCTTCTTCTTAGGAGGATTACTATTATTCTTAGGCTTCTTACTATTATTACTATTATTAATAAGAATAAGATTATTATTATTATTACTATTATTATTAATAATAATAATAAATAATAATAATAAATAATAATAATAATAATAACAATAACAATATTAATAATAATAATAAAATAATATTATTATTATTATTTTTATTATTAATAGGTTTAATTACCTTATTATTATTATTCATATTATTATTATTATTATTACTATTATTCTTATTATTATTATTTATTACTATTCTTATTATTATTACTATTATTATTATTATATTTACTATTATAATAATAATAATAATAATAACAAAAATAATAATCATATAAAAAATAATAATAATAATTGTTCTTACCCGTTGACTCTCTTGTCGGTTGACTCTTCGACAATCACACGCCTCCTTTTCTCACCTTGAATTATGCTTTGCTGTCTCGAAACAACCTGCACCTGCAAGATAGAAAGGGGCGCCTTAGAGGCCATTTGCACTCCGACGCTCAAGTCAAAAACTGGGCAAGCACACCAAGTGTATTGAGTATCTGTGTTTAGGTCTAGAAACTGCGTACCTTTGTGAAGTATTTTACTACCCTTTATATAGTCTAGGGTTTCCTCTGCGCTGCTACCCATATTTAGGGTTTACTGGAATACCCTAGTGCCGCTATCACCCAAACTTAGGGTAATCTAGCACATAAGGTTTCCTTAACTGGAGTGCAAATTCTAACAGGATGGCCACCTGGGTACCCGCTCGTGCACCTAGTCTCTAGGGTCACCTGTCCTGGGAGCGCCTTCACTGTTCATGTGCCATGCATGTAGCTTCACTGGGAAACCCTAATCCTGATGAGTACTCGACCTTTCAAGACTCTGCACCTAACTGTGCTTTTCCTACTACATGCATAGACACTTCGTGACTTAGACCTCTCCCTACCTTTGGGCATTTTACTAATAACTGGTCTTCCCTTCAGACCCATCGTAGATGTTCTAGCTCTATTATTCGAAACACCCAAGTCCGATGTCACATCGACCCACTCTGATGCCGAGGACTCATCATCCTGTTGAGTGACGAGGACACATTAGTCCACTCTGGTGATCGACATGCTGATGACTAATCATCCCGCTAGTTCATACTACCTGTGGGACCCAGCCCACGTGGCTCTGGCCCATGCTGTGGGACCCAGCTGACGCGACTCACCCTTACTAGCTGTTCTCGGTGTCCGAGGACTAGTCGGTACAATAATATTAATAATAATAATAAAAAGAATAATAATAATAATAATTACAAAATTAATAATATTAATAATTAAAAATTAATAATATTATTATTGTGATTAATATTATTTTATTTATTTATTACTATTATTATTAATATTTATTATTATTATTACTATCATTATTGTACCGACCAGTCCTCGGACATGGAGGACTGCTGATGTCAGCGAGCCACGTCCGCTGGGTTCTACAGTGTGGGCCAGAGCCATGTGGACATGACACCACAAGCGTGGAGCGGTAGGTCGATGAGTCTTCAGCAGGGTTGATCACCAGAGCGAAGCAATGTGTCCTCGTCACACAGCAGGGCGATTAGTGATCGTCAAGAGGGGGTGACGAGGTGACATCGGTCAGGGTGATTTGAACAACATGACTAGAACAGCTAAGATTTGTTCCCAGAGGGGATCAATGAGAAGGAAAAGCCTAGAGGTAGGGAGAGGCCTTAGTCATAAAGCGCCCATGCATGTGGCAAGGAAAGCACAGTTAGGTGCAGAATCCTGAGGGGTCGAGTACTCATCAGAACTAGGGTTTCCCAGTGAAGGCTACATGCATGGCACGTGAATAGTGAAGGTACTCCCAGAACGGGTGGCCCCAGAGACTAGGTGCACGAGGAGGCACCCAGGTGGTCATCCTGTTAGAGTTTGCACTCCAGATAAGGAAACCTTATGTGCTAGATTACCCTAAGATTGGGTGATAGCGGCGCAAGGGTATTCCAGTAAACCCTGAATATGGCTAGCAGCGCAGTGAACCCTAATTAGGACTAGCGGCACAGTAAACCCTAGACTATATAAGGGGCAATAAAATACTTCACAAAGGTACGCAATTACAAACCCTAAACACAGTTACTAAAACACTTGGTGTTGCTTGCCCAATCTTGACTTGAGCATCGGAGTGCGAACGACCTCTAGGGCGCCCCTTTCTCTTTTGCAGGTGCAGATTGCTTCGGAAGAACCAAGCACAATACAACGTGAGGAAGAAGGCGTGTGAGTGTCGTGGAGTCAACCGATAAGCGTGTCAACCGGCAAGAACAATTATTAATATTATTATTATTGTCATTATTATTATTATTACTATTATTATTATTAATATTATTTTTATTATGATTATTATTATTATTATTAATTTTATTATTAATATTATTATTTTTATAATTATTGTTATTATTATTACTTTTATTATTATCATTATAATTATTATGGTAATAATAATAATTATTATTATTACTATTTTTATTGTTATTATTATTATTATTTTATTATTTTTATTATTATTATTTTAATTTACTATTATTATTTTTTTTTGTCATGATTATTATTTTTGTTTTATTATTATTTTTTTTTGTCATGATTATTATTTTTGTTTTATTATTATTATTTTTATTGTTATTATTATTATTACTATTATTATTATATTCACTGTTATAATATTATTTTTGTTATGATTATTATTTTTGTTATTATTATTATTACTATGATTAGTATATTTACTATTATTATTATATTTACTTTTATTATTATATTTACTGTTATAATATTATTTTTGTTGTGATTATTATTTTTGTTATTATTATTATTATATGTACTTTTATTATTATATTTACTGTTATAATATTATTTTTGTTATTATTATTATTTTATTATTATTACTATTATTATTATATTTACTATTATTATTATATTTACTGTTATAATATTATTAATAATAGTAACAATAATATTAATAATAATAACAGTAAGAATAATAATAGTAACAATAATATTAATGTTAATAATAATAATAGTAATAATAATAATAACAGTAACAATAATAATAGTAATAAAAATATTAATAATAATAATATTAATAAATAACAATATTAATAATAAAACTATTAATAATAATAATAGTAACATTAGTAATAATAATAATAACAATAATAATAATAATAATTCTCGATCCTACCTCTCTCTTCACATAAATATTCTCTCTCTTCTACATAAGCACTTTCTCTTTGCCACATAAGCACTTTTTCTGCCACGTATACATTCTCTCTTTGCCACATCAGCAACCGCTGACGCCGTCAGGTGAAATTTAACAGAAATGATCAATTTGAATACATTTTTAAAAATATAGGGACCAAATTGATTTTTTTTAAAATCACTATACTAAATTGATTATTGACTCCAAATATAAGGACGAAAAAGGTAATTAAACCTTTTCATAACTATGGAGTTTAATCCCTCTTGCTTTCTCAATTTCTAAGAACTTTCAAAATCTTCATAATTAAAGTTTAAGTAAGTTTCTTTGCGTCTTTTTCGTGCTTTTCTTACTTGTCTTGTTCAAACTTGTCTTCATCTTAATTTCATTTTGGTTTAGCTTTTTTCGCTTTAAGCTTTTCTTTCTTGTCTTTCCTTTTTCCTTAAGTTTTGTTGAGGGCTCTTTGGTGAGCAAGTGTAAGAGCTTTTTCATCTTTCACTTGAGGTGTTGCTACAAGTGTAGACCTTTTGCATGAGAATCTTTCTTGAGTGACACATGTGAGTGAGGGATTAAATTGTAATTTTCACTAATTATTTGTTTCCTTGTGCAAAAATTATGGCTCATTTATCTTTACGAGAATCTTCAAAGTCACAATCACCTCAAAAGGCACACCTTTCGGGAGAGCTTGCAGATGCCAAGAGGCAAATGGCTCACAAAGATGAGGAAATAAGACAACTAGCGGAAAGGTTGCACAGATTAAAAGATGCTCAAGAGAGACAAATTAGAGAGAGGAGATGGTAGCCGAGACGAGCGACTAGAAACTACATGTACTATGGGAGTCAAGAAGAAGACCAAGATTGGAGAGTGCACAATTTTGAAGAAAGGCGCCATCAACACCAACCACCAAAGAATTCTTTTCCGTTTGTAAAATTACATAGCTATAGTGGGGATAGTGACCCTAATTTGTATTTAGGATGGGAAGCTAAAGTAGAAAAATATTTAATGTATATGAGGTCTATGAGGACCAAAAAGTTAAGGTAGCTTCCTTGGAATTTGTAGATTATGCCATGCAGTGGTGACATCAAGTTGTAATGGACATTGGTTTGAACAAGAGGTTAGTCGTGGTCTCTTTGTACGATTGAAAGGAATACATGCACGCACGATTCGTTCATCCTCATTATAGGAAGGAACTCTTGTTGAAGCTCCAACGGCTTCAGCAAGGACCTAGGAGTGTAGATGAATACTTTAAAGATTTAGCAGTAACTTTGACAAAAATTAATATGCATGAAAATGAAGTGTCAAAGATTGCTTGTTTTGTGAGTGGATTAAGAAGAGAAATTCATAATGTTGTAGAACTATAGGAGTATACATCTTTGGAAAAATTGGTTCACCTAGCTATCAAGGTTGAATCATAACTTTTAAAGAAAACATCTTTCAAAAATACTCATACTAATGGCTTCTATAACTCAACTTGGAAGGGTAAAAATCAATTTCCAAAACAAGATAATCCTTCCAACTCCTCTAAAGAATCCACCCCATAAAAAGATAAACATTCTCCTTCTAGGACAAAATTGCCAACCAAAACCTCAAGTACAAAATGTTTAAAATGCTTAGGTTTTGGGCACATAGCTGCCAACTGTCCAACAAAAAGAACCATGATAGTTAAGGGGGGGATAGTCGTAAGTGACCATAGTGATCAATCTTCTAGGTCTAACTCCCTTTCCCCTTCAAAATCCCCTGGTGAAAATGAATGTGAGATACCTTCACAACTTGTGAAGGTGACTTATTGGTGATAAGATGAATGCTGGGAACGATTCCAAAACCTTTGGATAACACTCAAAGAGAAAATATTTTCCACACCCGCTGCCTTATCAACAATAAGTTATGTTCCATGATAATAGACGGGGGTAGTTGTGCTAATGTGGCAAGTACAAGAGTAGTGGAAAAACTTGAATTACCCACTATCTCTCATACAAAGCCCTATAAACTATAGTGACTTAGTGTCGAAGGAGAAATGATAGTTAATAAACAAGTCCTCATAACTTTTGCTATAGGAAAGTATCAAAAGGGGGTTTTATGTGATGTTGTGTCAATGGAAGCAACACATATTCTTTTGGGAAGGCCTTCGTAATATGATAGACAAGTTCTACATGATGGCCTGACCAATAAAATGTCTTTTAACCTCCAAGGGCACAAGGTTATTTTAAAACCCTTCTCTCCCAAAGAAGTTCATGAGGACCAAATAAAAATGAAAAACAAAAGAGAAAATGAAAAAGATAAAGAAAGAAAAGATAAATTGGGTCATAATATATCACCTTACACTGTAAAAACAATCATGTTGACCCGTGCCGGATTGCAAATTGCATTTTTTATTTTTCAATTAACTCTGTGTATTTTAAATTTTGTTATGGGCATCACTCAGTCTACTACACAAAAGACACTTATCTCAAATCCAACTATCAACTACAAAATTACTACAAAGTACCTACACACAAAACACTTCTAACTTTTTTCTAAGATAACCCATCCTGCGCTATGTTCACCAATACTCCACCATTCTCATATGCAATGCTTGAGCCCCCAATGGGACTGTTAACATTGAACATAATGAACCTACTTTTTTTGAACTGACCAACCTTCATCTTAATTCAACTATGTTTACATATTACTTTACACAACTACTAAAGCTTTACTTTCTAATGTTGGTACATACCTTGCTATCCAAATCAAATACACTAATGACGCTCCAAATTGACTTCATAACAAACATGGAAGTCGCCACCAACGCCACCGACATAATTGCCTGCCATGCCCTCCTACACATCCACACCTCTAATGGGTACAACATCCACCCCTATCTTAATAATCACCACAAACAAATTTTCTCATTTCTTTACAATATTTTTTAGAAAGACATAAATCATATCAACTAACCTTCACAATCGATGTCGGTTGAACAAACCCATTGAATTTCCCTTCTCACTCTCACCACCACTTTGCCACCGCTCAAGCTGAAACTTTGTCTCAACACATTGTGCCAATATAGAATCCTCTACTGGCTCTGCACTCCACCCTCTTTCTTTCCAAGCCCTTTCTTTCTGTCAAAACATTAAAATCCCTAACCCCTATGTGTATATGTATTACTACCCTATTTGAAAATTGTTATGTTCTTTTTACATCTACTCCCACTAGTTGTGGAAAGTGGAGGATAACACCAAGGGGTTATACACAGGTGTAGAAAGGTGAAAAACGACGGTCATTTTAGCATTAAAATGATGAGTTTCTGACCGCTGTGTTTCAGCGTGTAGTCTATTCTCTTTAAGCAAAGAAGGTTCTATTTGACTGTCGTGTTACATTTAGTCTAAAACGACGACTTTTACCATAACCGTCATTTTAGATCCTCATTCAACTCCTTCAAATCTGACATCTATATGCACAGTGGCATGCCAATGTCTCTTTCAAAACGTATCATCCCACGGAATGTCCATAGGGTTTTGACCAATCCTTAGGAAGTTATAAAATTGTCAATGGGAACCTCATGCTTCTTTTTCAAACTTGGTGAAGAGCTTGTCTGTGAAGGTAACGGTGAAGAGCAACGGTGACGAACAGCAGCGCCGGCCTCATGGTAGCGGTGACAGCAACTAGTAGCGACGAAGAACCAATGGAGGCACAAGAAAACCAACAATGAAAGCAATGGTGATGGAAGGCAATGAAATAGTAGGCAATGAAACCAACAATGGAGGACAAAAACTAATAAAAAAAACAAAAAAAGAAACAAATAAGCAATGGTGAGTGAGTGAAAGAAACTTACACAATGGCAAAGAGCTCGAAGATGAAGAAGAAGCAGAGAGAGCACGAAGGCAAAGAAGGAAGATGAAGCGCGAGAAGACAAAGGAAATACGAAAGTGTAACTGGCGTGCTACGAATTAGGATAATAAAATGAGTATAAAACAGTGGCTCTAAGGTAAATCCTCCATTTTAGACCAAAACACTTGATCTAAAATAGTGGCTATGACTTAAAACGTCGTTTTAGACCAAAGCGCTTGGTCTAAAACAACGCGTACCACTCATAGTCGCTGTTTTAGACCAAGCGCTTTGATATAAAACAACACTTTAACTCATAGTTGTTGTTTTAGACTCGTTTTAATTTCGAAAATGTCACCTCGTTTTGATGGACAACATTTGACATTAAAAGCGTTGTGAATGTATTGTCGTAAATGGACTTTTTCACTAATAATAACATTTCTATGTTGGTTGTTATCAAGGTTTATCTAATGTCTTTGTGAAAGGTGTAAAGGGTTTTGTGTTTTACTTGTTTTCTTCGATATCATAACTATATATTGTATATTCTTGAAACTGGTAACTGACATTTCATATGCTTAGTGTAGTTTTTGTCTTTAATAAATATTTTTTTTGTAGAAAAGCATGTACATGTCCTTGTATTTGTCTCTAGGTGGTTGTGTACGTGTATACCTTCTATTGGCGAGGGTAATTAAATCGCATGCCCTAACATATATACAAAATGAAGCATGTAACCCTTGTAATTTTAATTAAATGATGCACATAAATATACATTATGGATATTTTATTAGTGAAAAAAGTTAAGGAAAATAATGTTTTGACACTCTTGAAAAATTCATTCACTTTACAACCCACTTTAATAGTATAATTATATATATTAAAATTTTAAATTAAAAATAAAGCAAACATTATTAAAATATTATTATTTTCAGTTGTCAAATGGGTGTTTTTTGTTTAGTGGGTGTCAAACATCACCCAAAAGTTAAAATAGAGAAAGAAAGTCTTTTGAAAATGATGAAATGGAGGAGAGAGGAGGCAAGAAAGACAAAACACCTTCCACTTTTAAATTCAAACTATGAATGTCGTCCATTACAACATAAATCGATTTCTCCACCACCACTTTCCCTTCACTCGGGACAAGGCCATGCATGCATGCATTAGTTTATCTTGTAATTCCTTAAGTTTCTTTCACATCAAATATAAGATTCATCACAGGTGAGTTCAGACGCTGTAGTACGATGAGCCTTGCTACCACCACCGTACTTCTTCTTTCGACTGCCGTTACCCCCACCACAAGTTATCGAAAACTCACACCCCATCGCCGTCCCAAAACATGAAAACAACCCTTCATTCTCACCATCCCGTCCTTGGTTCTGCCTTTTCCCCTTCGGAACATTATGCTTCAACTTTTTCTCATTATGCCCTAGGTGATCGTAAACTGTCACCCCACCACGCTCCATTGATTGCCACCGATCAATCCTCGTATTCAACTTTTTCGCCACCTGCTCCTTCCCCAACGACCCATCAAACACCAAGTTCCCTGGCTTTCGCAGCGCCATTAGCGGCAAAGGGTACAACCCCTTAGCTATTGCCGTCGCCACCACCGATGGTGAGGGCCCCACGTCTGAACACAATGACCCGTTCAAGTTCATAATCTTCCCATTCTTTGTTATCGGAATCCCAAGTTCAGAACCCTGACAATCTTCATTACCTTCTGATCCTGCCGCTTGACTCGAACGTGGAGGATTGCCTCGTCACTCCTTTGTCTAGGCTTCTACAACTGTGTGTTCTGCAAGAACGCTCCAAGAATCGTCGCTGGACCTCCAAACGCTGCCTGCAAAACAACGCAGACAGCGCCTCTAGCGGCCGTGTGCACTCTGACGCTCAAGTCAGGCAACAAGAACACCAAAAACTCTCAATGAATCTCTCTGTGAGACTCGTGTGTGCTCTCAGATCCACTTTCTCTCTCTATAACCGTTTTCTGTTATCACTGTGCAACGTGTAAGAATGCTCCCACAGTGACTCAGAGAAAACTATCTGTGAGACTGTGTAAGCTTGTAATCTCAAAAGAGCTCCCCCTTACCTTATATGACGTGGAGTGCTTTATACTTGGGCCGCGCCTCTCTCCCAGATGGTGACACGTGGAGGCATGCAGCTGGCATCTACCGTACACGCGTCACACCTGGAGGGCTTCTGCGCTTCTCTCTGTGCGGGCTGCATGCTCCCAGGAGAGCGCCAGGTGTGGCTGGTCTAAACTCACTCGCCAGGCGCATCCTGCCTGCATGGCCTCGCCGCACGTCCTCTGAGTGGGCATCATGCGAGGTGCATGCGTAACGTTCTCGCTGGGAACCTTGGTCCCAGCTTAACACGCGTTGGCAAGAATCCCGATGACCGATCGCCCTCTGCATGCACTTACGACTGATCGCCCTCTGTACACACTTACGACCGATCGCCCTCTGTACACACTAACGCCCGATCGCGCTCTTCATGCACTAACGCCCGATTGCGCTCTTCATGCAGTAACGCCCGATCGCGCTCTTCATGCAGTAACGCCCGATCGCGCTCTTCATGTAGTAACGCCCGACCGGTGCCTCATAACTTCCCCCCGATGACCGGGCGGTGCCTCATGCCTATCCACCGACGTCCGTGCGGTGGCTCATGACTATCCACCGACGTCCGTGCGGTGCTTCCAGGCGCTTATCTGGGCACCGCTCTGGGGGTGATGACCACTTGGTATCTGACTACCGATCACCGTTCTAGGTGATCTCCTCCCTGATTCACTTGCTCTTTCTTCCACGTGCCACCCTGTGCATGGTCCACGTGGTCACCTGCTGCTGACGTCATCAACTACTGATGACCAACCGGATCACCTTCGTAACCCTTTGAATAATTATAGTACGTGTAGTGGTTTATGGTGGAGTCATTTTTCTCGCTGGCAGAGCGTTGCAGCGTCAAGAGTTTACAATTGGAACTATTAAATTCGTTTGGTGGCATTTGGTTTGGCAGAGGTTTCTGTTTTTTGGGGTCCATGTCCCAGTTCCCGACGGTGGATGATCCAAGCTCTGAATACATCGGCATGCTCCTCCGTGTGGGGTCAACGAGGTTAACTCCAATATTGAGAATCCCTTGGGAGCGACCCGATGGGCGACGAACCTGTAATGCAATAAAGCGAATCTTAGATTTGCGATTGATGGTGCGTGGCAAGAGGTTGGAGACGAGGATGCCGACACTTCCTATGAGAACATCGCGTAGCCATGCAGAGGCGTAGATTTCAATCATGACAACGGAGTCGTCGTCATAGAGGAAGTCTTCGTCAATGCGAAACACAAATTTCTCATTCCATGTAGGGTTGTTGTGGCCATCGGAGTCTATTTGAGTTGTGAGCTTGTTCCGGGTCCAGCCATGCAACTGCGTAGGCTTTGATGGATTTGGAAACGGGTGCAAGATCTTGCGCAGATAAGATGTTCAATTCCAAGAGCTGGAATGGAGAAGCTAGCATAGACATTATTCTTGTGTAGAGAATGGAACAATAGTTGTATAGGGGTGACTATTGATGGTGGAGAGCTAGTTCTCCCCCAAACCCCAGCGTCCAATTAAACCCAAGCTCTCTCTCCGATTAACGATGCCTTTGGTTCCTTGAGTTGGAATGGAAAGTATGACACCTTTTTTTAACATTTATATTTGGACGGTGACAAGGTCCCATGATTCTGGCTGTTGAGACACATTAGTTGTAAGCAACTCTTTCAGACAAGAGGTGTCCCTGTGCTTCTCCCAACAATAGATTATACAAAGTATATTGGCTGGGAAAACTAATATCATCAAGTAAGTCCTTTATTTTTAATTACCTATATAATATCTACATTTTTTCTTTATCCTTCTTTTGTCTTACATAATCTTTTATTTTTTATAATATCTATATGTTTCTCTCTCTCATTATTATATATCTTGTTTTTGTCCTCAATCTCGTATAAAATATTATATTTATTCATTTCATTTTTTTTATTTACAGTTTAGTCCATATAGCTTAGTTTCACTTTTATTTTTATTTTTTCAATTATTTACGTTTCTCACTTCCTCAGTATTTCATTCTTTTATCTATATCAGAAACGAAATGTTCCATAAACATAGTTTGTAATGCATAAAACATTTCACGGAATAAATATACCTACAATTTTAGGTATAGTGCCCAAAGACTATTGGATTTCACAAAATTTTGTCTTTTAAACTCATTCTACTCCATTAAGTTAGTCTATTAGGTTGTTTTTCTGAATTTATAATACTATTATAAAAATTATCATTAAAGTGATCGATATTAAAGTAAGGTAACATAGACTGTGAAAAGACCACATATACGATATTTCACACATATATTAAATGAATTGACATATATGTACATGTATACATATATATATATATATATATATATATATATATATATATATATATATATATATATATCAAAGTCTAAAATCAAATATTAATTAATTTATATCAAAGTCTATTATTATACTATTTTTAAGTTACTAGAATTTAAATTTAATTTCGTAAAATTGATTGCATAAGATTTTGCAATTACTAATTGTTCTTGCCAGTTGACTCTTTCGCCAATTGACTTAGGCTGAATGCACCTCCTTCTGGATATGGGATCATGTCTCTATTTGCTTCTTCAAAGGTGGCTCTGTTGTGACAGAGGACGCCCTACCTGTTGATTATACTTTGACGCTCAAGTTAGTAAGGACTCACAAAAGTAAATAGTTTTTAGTTTAGTGTGCAAAAATAACGTCCATTCATCTGGGGTTTTAGGCCCCTTTTATAACCGTACATGCAACACTTCTCGCTTGAGAGAACTAAATCTTAACTGAAAATATACTAAGCACGTTAATCTTTTATCTCTAACAGAAAAACCACCTGTTACGGGCACCAATGATCTTCAGGTGCTAACCACAGGCCAACATTTTGTTTTAACTGCACATCCCTATCTTTTAACAAGTAACAAACACGCGCATATCATAACTACTTGCGCGCACTTATCTATAACCATATACAATGGGCCCCTCTCAAATGGCAACCCCATTATATCTTACGGGCTTGTTCTTGCCGGTTGACTTGCTGTTGGTCAAACTCTACGATCGCTAGCACCTTCTTCCTCCTCCTTCACTGTAAAATAGCTTGCTTGCAAAAGAAAGAAAGAGAGGCGCCCTCGCGGCCGTGTGCACTCCGACGCTCAAGTCAAAACTAGGGCAAAAAACACCAAGTGTATAGTAAAAGAGTGTTAGTCTAAAAAACTGTGTACCTTCCCCTGGAGCCTTAAGCCCCTTTTATAGGGTGTCATTAGGTTATCCTTAGTAACCAACTTTCCCTGCATGGAACATTATCTTTAGGAAGAAAATATTCCGTGGGTGAAAGAATGCTGTTATTTGTGTGTAATCTTTAACAGCGTATCTTTGTATATTTGGAGTCCTACTGTCGCCACCTGCATATCAATACATATTACTAGGAACAATATCTTCTATCTCTTAATCTTTTGGCGTGTATGGCGGTAACCTTCTATCTTCAAGAAATTGTCTTTATGAACGAATATCACAACATATTATTAACCCTCACGTTGTGGGGTCTATCCTTATGATTTAAACTAATCTCTCACGGGCCCTTAAACCCCTCACGTGCCATTACATGCAACTCTAAGGATAAATCTCTTATGCCAAATCTTAGCGTTTGTCGAGGACTGATTACCCTTCTCTGAGGAGGCACACCGATCACCCTTCTCCGAGGGAACACACCGATGACTGATCACCCTTCTCTGAGGGAACACACTGATGACTGATCACCCCTCTCTGAGGAGGCACACCGATGACTGATCACCCTTCTCTAAGGGAAAACCCTGATGACCGATCACCCTTCTCTGAGGGAACACACTGATGACTGATCACCCCTCTCTGAGGGGACACACTGATGACTGATCACCCCTCTCTGAGGAGGCACACCGATCACCCTTCTCCGAGGGAACACACCGATGACTGATCACCCCTCTCTGAGGGGACACACTGATGACTGATCACCCGCTAATCCAAGCTGCCTGCGAGGTCGACTCCACGTGGCTTTGGCCCATGCTGTGGGACCCAGCTGACGTGGTTCACCCTTTACTATTTGTTCTCGACGACCGAGGTCTGGCCACTACACAAGCCCCCCAGGCTCAAGTTGTGACTTGTCTCAACGAAGAGCCTTACAACTCGCCTGATCGCTATTGGCCCTACCGGGTTGACGAGCTCTCACCTCTTGGCCGACGACCGAGGTTTTCCCGCTACATAAATGTTCTTACTTCTGCCCCTTTCCCTCGACGACCATTATCTGCTTGTAATGAATGAATTATAAATTTTGTCTTTACAACTCGAATCACTCTTTCTCCTTTACAGCTCAACTTTCACCTTGTGTGGGTTGTGCTTGGTGACCGTGCTAACTGATGTGTGCATCTCACCCTTCAATACACAGCAGAAACCTTTCCTGAGCTAACTTGATGTGGTGCTAACTTTATTTCTTGACTCATGCTGGTTTCCTTGACTAATTAATCTTTGAAGTCCCCCTTCTCGGCTGATAAGCTCCATAATACCTCTTGTTTAAACTTTAGCGATGGGAGATTCCTCCTGAGTCGACCTTGGCTGATAAGCTGAGGAGGACCTCTCTCTCTCTGTCGAACTCTCTCTCATGTGCTGACGTCCGAGGTTAAGGGAAGACTTAACTGGTGAACCTTGCTGTTCACGTTGGGTGTTCTCACTCGAAAGGGAGGTGTTCTTGACGAACCTACCTTCCTGCTTACGAGACCTCTAACCCCAAGTGACAAGTTCGATCTCGCCTCAGCCTCGCTATAAGAAGTCGAGGTAGAGGTCTTGTTTCTCTTGCCTCAGCCTCACTGTAAGAAGTCGGGGTAAAAGTCTTGTTTCTCTCGCCTCAGCCTCGCTGTAAGAAGTAGAGGTAGAGGTCTTTTTTCTCTCGCCTCAGCCTCGCTGTAAAAAGTCGAGGGTGAGGTCTTTTTTCTCTCGCCTCAGCCTCGCTGTAAAAAGTCGAGGGTGAGGTCTTTTTTCTCTCAGCCGACCTCAACTCGTCAAGGAAGACCTCCTGATGTGCCGACCTTGAGTCCTACATTGAGGAAGACCGTAACTTAGCTGCCCCTCGACTCATAAGGGAGACCTCCTGATGTGCCATGTAAGGACCTGTAAAATTGAATTGGAATAAAAAGAGATATATTTTAAAAGAATTCTATGTATGTTTTATTTAGAATAGAAAGGGAGGAAAAAGTTAAGTTTAGAAGGCTATGAGATCGCCGGTCGCCTGCTACACATGAGCGCCAGGTGGACGTCGCGCGGGCGCGAGAGGCATGCAGGCATCGCGCGGGCGCGAGAGGCATGCAGGCATCGCGCGGGCGCGAGAGGCATGCAGGCATCGCGCGGGCGCGAGAGGCATGCAGGCATCGCGCGGGCGCGAGAGGCATGCAGGCATCGCGCGGGCGCGAGAGGCATGCAGGCAACGTGCGGGCCCGAGAGGCATGCAGGCATCGCGCGGGCGCGAGGCATGCGGGCATTGCCAGGGCGCGAGGCATGTGGACGTGGCCAAGGCGCGAGAGTTATGAGGGCGTCGCCAGGGAAGACATCGGTCGTCTCCCAGAGGAAGACATCGGTCGTCTTCTAGGGCGAAGGAGACATCGGTCGTTCGCCAGGATGAGTCAGCGTTGGAAAGTTGTCGCGATGGCGAGCCTCACACAGATAAAGTGGGACCCAGACTCTCAGCATGAAACGTCCTGCACGCGCGCCACGTAGACAAAAAGGATGATTCAGAGTGGTGACATCAGAATGTTGGCATGCGCAAGAGACACTCGCGGTCGTACTGTTCAGAGCAGTGGTTGGCATACACAAACGACAACAGTGGTCGTACTGTTCAGAGCAGTGGTTGGCATGCATAAACGACAGCAGTGGTCGTACTGTTCAGGGCAGTGGTTCTCAGACTTTCCTGCAGAAGGGGTGGCAGCAGCAGCAAACGTGGACAGGTAAGCTGGGATTCAAAAGCCACTGCGGGAAGGCAAAGAGTGTTACAGACTCAAGAGTGTTAGAGTGAGTGCAAACTTCCTCCCTCCCTTCTTCCCTTCCTTGCGTTGAGACTCAGGCAACCTCCAGCATCAGTGCGACACGCGACGTTGCCCTTAGAGCACCTAAGAGGTTCTCTGCAAGTTCTACAGACCAGGCGCTGAAAACAGAGACAAGGCGGGGTTCAAGCTTCGTTGGGTTTCGGAGCTCCTGGTGTTTGCGCAAGTCCAGGTAAGGGAAGCTAGACTTCATTTTCAATACAAGCCATAGTTTAGCTATTTCTGAAGTGAGGGCGACGTGGTCGCCGGTTTTCGTTTTCATCTTTGTAAAATGCTCTGTGCTATGTGTTTGGGCGACGTGGTCGCCGGTTTTAAATGCAGATTTCGAAATACCCTGTTTTGAACCAGGTCGCCGGTTTTGGCGTTGTTTGCGAAACTCTCTGTTTTTGGTGTTGCTTTGAAACTGTTGAGATTTAAATGAGATATTCGATAATAAGGACCTTGGATTGAGTTTTGCTGTGATTGAAATCATTCCTTTAAGTGTTATGTGATGTGTTGGATGTGGTGAATGTGGATCGAGGCATAGTATTTTCAGGAAAGAAAATACCGTGTAAGATCGTGTAGGATGTGCATTGATCGGTGATGTCTATAATGGGATTATCCTGACTCTCCTGAGATAATGGATTCATATAGATGAGGTTATTCAGGCGTTGAGAGTCGAAGGAGGTTCATATGTATGGGTGAGTCGTGTGAAACAGAACGAGCTCGGCCTGTCATATGGATTAACCCTGTCATACTGTGAGAATGGTGAACTTGAGATTGTGTTGATGCGCATAGCTGTGGAAACATTACAACAGCTTGTATGACAGGTGCAGAATCTCTGAGTCTAGTCAATGCACGAGTCTTCCGGAAGTAGGTCAAGTGTCTTGTGTGCTGGGTCAGTGGTGGTCTGACATGTGAAATGAGGAACTTGAAATTCATAGACACTTGATGCATTTTTGTGAAATAGAATGACTCTTGTGAATATTGTGAAATGTGTGATTTCTGGGTGATCAGGTGAAGGGCATTGAGAAAATCTATAGCTTTACGTGAATATCTTGAAAATTGCTTACTCTGATTTTAATGTTCTTATTTAAACTCTCTTTAAAATATCTAGCTTACCCTGCGTGTTTTGGTTCTGTGGCTGTTCTCTTAAAACTGTGATGATCGTGTATAACTTACACGGGAGCAGATGATCTTCCAGGAAGTAGAGCTCCTTAGTGAAGTGGTCGCCGGAAGGAGATCGGCTGTTTTTGGGTCCCCCGATGGGCGATCGGCCTCGTCCGATAGGAGATCGGTCTCTTCCGATAGGAGATCGCCTGCTTCGTTTTTTTTACTGTATTTTGTTTATGTTTCTGGAAAAATTTGACCGAATTTGTATTAAACTCCCTGTGAGGAGAAACTACATTTCATATATATATAATATTTTGTTCATAGAATCTATTTGTTACCTTTATTTTCATTATATACATTTGTATAGTATTTTGGCGGGATGTTACATGCCAACCTCGAGCCTCACACTAAGGGGAAATATATAACTTAGCTACCCCTCGACTCATAAGGAAGACCTCCTGATGTGTCAACCTCGAGCATCACACTAAGGGGATAAATAACTTAGCTGCCCCCCGACTCATAAGAAAGACCTCCTGATGTGTCAACCTCGAGCCTCACACTAAGGGGAATATATAACTTAGCTGCCCCCCGACTCATAAGGAAGACCTCCTGATGTGCCAACCTCGAGCCTCACACTAAGGGGAATATATAACTTAGCTGCCCCCCGACTCATAAGGAAGACCTCCTGATGTGCCAACCTCGAGCCTCACACTAAGGGGAATATATAACTTAGCTGCCCCCCGACTCATAAGGAAGACCTCCTGATGTGCCAACCTCGAGCCTCACACTAAGGGGAATATATAACTTAGCTGCCCCCCGACTCATAAGGAAGACCTCCTGATGTGCCAACCTCGAGCCTCACACTAAGGGGAATATATAACTTAGCTGCCCCCCGACTCATAAGGAAGACCTCCTGATGTGCCAACCTCGAGCCTCACACTAAGGGTAATATATAACTTAGCTGCCCCTCGACTCATAAGGAAGACCTCCTGATGTGTCAACCTTGAGCCTAACATTAAGGGGTTTCTCGCCTCGGCCTCGCTGTAAGAAGTCGAGGGAGAGGACTTTCACTGTGAACCATACTATTTTTCCCCTTTCTTTAATACGGTAGAAGAGGTTCGTTTTTCTCGCCTCGACCTTGCTGTAAAAAGTCAAGGAAGAGGACTTTCGCTGTGAACCATTCTATTCTTCATCTTTCTTAAACAAGGTAGAAGAGGTTCATTTTTCTCGCCTCGACCTTGCTGTAAAAAGTCAAGGAAGAGGACTTTCGCTGTGAACCATACTATTCTTCCCATTTCTTTAACAAGGTAGAAGAGGTTCATTTTTCTTGCCTCGACCTTGCTGTAAAAAGTCAAGGAAGAGGACTTTCGTTGTGAACCATACTATTCTTCCCCTTTCTTTAAAAAGGTAGAAGAGGTTCATTTTTCTCGCCTCGACCTTGCTGTAAAAAGTCAAGGAAGAGGACTTTCGCTGTGAACCATACTATTCTTCACCTTTCTTAAACAAGGTAGAAGAGGTTCATTTTTCTCGCCTCGACCTTACTGTAAAAAGTCAAGGAAGAGGACTTTCGTTGTGAACCATACTATTCTTCCCCTTTCTTTAACAAGGTAGAAGAGGTTCATTTTTCTCGCCTCGACCTTGCTGTAAAAAGTCAAGGAAGAGGACTTTTACTGAGAAAAGGGTTTCCCATCTGAACCTTGTGATCATTCAGTCAATCTCAAGTCTGTTTTGGGTGACTTCAGAGTCCTTTGAATAACTAACCTCTGACGACCTCCCTTACTTGTGCTGGCGAGTTTGATCAGTAGGTCTGCTAGCACATACTATTCTAATAGCTACATCTACTCCGAGCTAAGTCGTCTCACCATGAGCACACCTGTTTCAAGCCAATTCATCTCATAGGGCGCCTATACTCGGGTAGCTACATCCACTCCGAGTTAGGTCGTCTTCAGAATCACATGATAATAGGTTTACCTATATCCATTTTTTGCATAATATGATAAAAGATTTAAGCAATAATATATCTTTTATCTTTAGAATAATATGACAACAGATAATATATATCTTTATATTTTATCTTTTAGAATAATACAACAAATATAATATAATATCTCAATATAATATCACAACAGATAAAATATCTCTTTATTTTTTATCTCCAGAACAATATCACAACAGATATAATATAATATCATAACAGATAATATATATCTTTATATTTTATCTTTAGAATTAATACAACAGATATAATATCATAACAGATAATATATATCTTTATATTTTATCTTTTAGAATAAGAGATAAAATACCTCTTTATCTTTTATCTTCAGAATAATATCAGAACAAATAAAATATAATATCTCAATAATATAATATCACAACAAATAACATATATCTTTATATTTTATCTTTAGAATTAATACAACAGATATAATATAATATCATAACAGATAATATATATCTTCATATTTTATTTTTTAGAATAAGAGATAAAATACCTCTTTATCTTTTATCTTCAGAATAATGCAACAGATAAAATATAATATCACAGGAAATAAAATATCTCTTTATATTTTATTTTTAGAATCAATACAACAGATATAATATAATATCATAACAGATAATATATATCTTTATATTTTATCTCTTAGAATAAGAGATAAAATACCTCTTTATCTTTTATCTTCAGAATAATGCAACAGATAAAATATAATATCACAGGAAATAAAATATCTCTTTATATTTTATTTTTAGAATCATATGATAATAGCAATTATATTTTATCTTAATTACCTTTTCTGGGCTGACCAACATTTAGGCTAAACTCATGACCTACCCAATAGTTGAGGTTCCGAGCACTCGAGCACTCATGTCCAGCACACAAGCCCCCCCTTCTTACCTGCCACTAGGTAATCGTTTACTCACGGGGTACCCATACTCGAGTGGTCGTATTGACACCGAGCCAGGTTGACTTACTTGTGCATGTTCCAATTCAAGTGAACCACTTAGCTGAAATGTAATTTGAGGTTTGCCACATCCCAGGCTCGAGGAATGACTTCTCCCTCCAAGGTCTCTAGTCTATACGCTCCTTTCCTAAGCACCATGACTATACGGTGGAGGCTGATGGTGATGGCCCTGGCCGTGTTTTCATCAACGAAGGTTGTCCTCGTTCTTTCTACCTGATTTCACACGAAGCCGACCAAACACCCATCGTATGGACTTGACTGGTGAGCCTTGGCTTCTTCGTTTGCTGCTTGGAGGGTTCTCATGGTCTCCATGATTTTCTACAAAGTGGGGGTGTGATCGTCTTCATCTCTTCCAGAAACACCTTGCCTAGTATTCCTCATGTCGTCTGACTTTGCTTCTTCAAAACTGTGGATGGGACCTAGTTTTATCGGGCCCCACGGTGGCAGCCAAATGTTCTTGCCGGTTGACTTGCTGTTGGTCAAACTCTATAATCGCTAGCACCTTCTTCCTCCTCCTTCACTGTAAAATAGCTTGCCTGCAAAAGAAAGAAAGAGAGGCGCCCTCGCGGCCGTGTGCACTCCGACGCTCAAGTCAAAACTAGGGCAAAAAACACCAAGTGTATAGTAAAAGAGTGTTAGTCTAAAAAACTGCGTACCTTCCCCTGGAGCCTTAAGCCCCTTTTATAGGGTGTCATTAGGTTATCCTTAGTAACCAACTTTCCCTGCATGGAACATTATCTTTAGGAAGAAAATATTCCGTGGGTGAGAGAATGCTGTTATTTGTGTGTAATCTTTAACAGCGTATCTTTGTATATTTGGAGTGCTACTATCGCCACTTGCATATCAATACATATTACTAGGAACAATATCTTCTATCTCTTAATCTTTTGGCGTGTATGGCGGTAACCTTCTATCTTCAAGCAATTGTCTTTATGAACGAATATCACAGCATATTATTAACCCTCACGTTGTGGGGTCTATCCTTATGATTTAAACTAATCTCTCATGGGCCCTTAAACCCCTCACGTGCCATTACATGCAACTCTAAGGATAAATCTCTTATGCTAAAGCTTAGCGTTTGCCGAGGACTGATCACCCTTCTCTGAGGAGGCACACCGATCACCCTTCTCCGAGGGAACACACCGATGACTGATCACCCTTCTCTGAGGGAACACACTGATGACTGATCACCCCTCTCTGAGGAGGCACACCAATGACTGATCACCCTTCTCTGAGGGAACACACTGATGACTGATCACCCCTCTTTGAGGGGACACACTGATGACTGATCACCCCTCTCTGAGGAGGCACACCGATCACCCTTCTTCGAGGGAACACACCGATGACTGATCACCCCTCTCTGAGGGGACACATTGATGACTGATCACCCGCTAATCCAAGCTGCCTGCGAGGTCCACTCCACGTGGCTTTGGCCCATGCTGTGGGACCCAGCTGACGTGGTTCACCCTTTACTATCTGTTCTCGATGACCGAGGTCTGGCCACTACAGGGCTCATTAACTAAACTGGGTCAAACTCGTAACCCTTACCCAGGGTCGAATAACTGAGTTGACCTCAGCCCAAACTGAGAACCGAGCTACTACCAGCCCAAAACCGAGGGCCAAACTCCTGCCTAGTACACAAGCCCCCCAGGCTCGAGCTGAGCTTGGCTAAGCAAAAAGGCTTTCGAGTGCTTTGGTGGTTGACACGATGGTTTCTCAGTGGGTAGGTGATAACTTAGTAAACCTCAACTAGTTTAAGCCAATGCATATCTCGTTACTTAACTTAGTAAACCTCGACTAGCTTAAGCATAACAACTATTGTAAATACGGATTACTCGTCACTTTAGCTAACTCATCTCTACATCTTGAGTATAAAGCAAAATAAGAAATCAATGCTCAATCTATGCATGAAAAACCATGGGGTTCCCAAAGAACTAACCTTTTAACGAACCACACACACACTTGGCTAAGGCAAACCCATGCTCACTCTCTACTTGCATAGGTGTATCTCGCAAACTTAGCCCAGGTAAAACCGTGGTTGATGGCCAACTAAGGGATGAGTGATCGGAGTGCTTAATTATCTGTAAACATTAATTGCTCATACCCTTCGAACTCTTTATCATTTACCAGTAATTTATATTACTTTACTTTAATTACTTTGTCATATATGGATGCCTTGAAAACTTTGTAAATGCATGCCATAATAAATCTCGACTAGCTTAAGTATAGTAACTTATACTAATGCACATGCGCTTAAGTATAACAACTACACATACGAATAGCTACACGCAGATTGGCACAATGCGCTTAAGTATAACAACTACACATACGAATAGCTTATCACTTAAGCTAACTTGTTTCAACATGGAATAAAAAAGATAACAAGAATTCAACTTTAACAGAGAACTAACCTTTCATTGGACTATACCCCGTAGCCACTACCAGGTAATGCTCAAACTCGGTGTATACAAGTGTATTCCTGATGTGAGTTGATTTTATGATTAATTATTTTATGGTGTGACACTTTACTTAGATTGAGATTTTTAGCAAGTAAAAGGTGAGAACTCTAAGAAGATTCCCACTGAACACGAACTTAACCAAGTGGTTAAGTAAGTGTGAAGGTTCACTTCACAAGAGCAAAAGGAAAATATAATTATAAGGTGAATATGATGCTAATTGGTACGGAATTAAGAACATGAAAGGAAAACCAAATGGAAACATCATAAATGAATTATATAAGGAAGATCAACACAAGAACAAAACTGAATGGAAAACAATTATAGGAATATAACATTAAATGGAGAAAATGGAAATGAAGGAAAAGAATGGAAGAAGAAAGCTTATGTGATATGAATTTGAGAAATGGATCACGCCACTTGGAGTGTGGTTTGGCCTCCAAGATAAGTGTTGCTAGCCGCCATTTCTCCCTCTGGTGAGTTCTGCGTGATCCATGATGGGGTCTTCACTTGAATAAGGGGATGACTTCTCATAGCTTGCACCCTTGGTCAACTCTTTGTAAGCTTGGTTTGCATCATGCTGCCCAGGTTTGAGAGAATTTGACCTCGAATTTAGAACTCTTGCAGATAACTAGTCAGTTTGTTCACATACAAGATAGTGCAAGGTGTGGGATGTGAAACAAACTTATGTTCTTTGAGCTTGGGGAGTTCAAAAGGGTAAGCTCTTCTTACAAACCATGTTGGCAAAGAATATTTGAGGATAAAAGGGCTTGGTGATAAAAATCCTCTCAAAAGGTGAAAACCCTTAGGAGGTGTTTGATGTTTATCCCAAAGATTCTTTGTCCAAGATGTTAAGTAATTTTTATTTGGTAATGAAAAAGATACGGAAGAAGGACACCTTGAAGGTGCAGTTTGCAGTTCAACACAGGTCAACATAATTGTTTTTATAGTGCAAGGTGATATATTGTGACCCAGTTTATCTGTTCTTTCTTTATCTTTTTCATTTTCTCTTTTGTTTTTCATTTTTATTTGGTCCTCATGAACTTTTTTGGGAGAGAGGGGTTTTAAGATAACCTTGTGCCCTTGGAAGTTAAAAGACATCTTGTTGGTTTGGCCATCTTGTAGAACTTGTCTATCATATTGCCAAGGCCTTCCCAAAAGAATATGTGTTGCTTCAATTGGCACAACATCACATAAAACCTCATCTTGATACTTTCCGATAGCAAAAGTTATGAGGACTTGTTTATTAACCATGATTTCTCCTTCGGCACTAAGCCATTGAAGTTTATAGGGCTTTGTATGAGAGATAGTGGGTAATCCAAGCTTCTCCACTACTCTTGTACTTGCTACATTAGCACAACTACACCCATCTATTATCATGGAACATAACTTTTTGTTGATAAGGCAGTGGGTGTGGAAAATATTTTCTCTTTGGGTGTCCTCCAAATGTTTGGGAATTGTTCCCAACATTCGCCTTATCACCAATAAGTCACCTTCGCAAGGTATTTCACATTCATTTTCACTAGGGGATTTTGAAGGGGAATGGGAGTTAGACCTAGAAGATTGATCACTGTGGTCACTTATGACTTTCCGCCCCTTAACCATCATGGTTCTTTTTGTTGGACAGTTGTCAGCTATGTGCCCAAAACCTAAGCATTTAAAACATTTTGTTCTAGACGTTTTGGTTGGCGCTTTAGTTCTAGAAGGAGAAGGATGTTCTTTTTGTGGGGTGGATTCTTTAGATGAGTTGGAAGGCTTATCTTGTTTTGAAAATTGATTTTTGTCCTTCCAAGTTGAGTTATAGAAGCCATCATTATGAGTACTTTTGAAAGAATTTTTCTTTAAAAGTTGTGATTCAACCTTGACGGCTAGGTGAACTAATTTTTCCAAAGAAGTGTACTCATAAAGTTCTACAACATTTTGAATCTCTCTTCTTAACCCACTCACAAAACGAGCCATCTTTGACTCTTCATTTTCATGCATGTCAATTTTAGTCAAAGTGGTTTCCAAATCTTTAAAATATTCATCTACACTCCTAGGTCCTTGTTGAAGTCGTTGGAGCTTCAACAAGAGTTCCTTCCTATAATGAGGAGGAACGAATCGCGCACACATGCATTCCTTTAAATCGTACCAAGAGACCATGATTGGCCTCTTGTTCAAACCAACATCCATTACAGTTTTTGATGGAGATCAAGCTCAAGAGGACATGGAGGCCAAACATCACGAAGAAGAAGAGGTTGAGGACGTTCATGGAGATCAAAGTCAACCTCAAAGGATCACAAGAAGCATGTTCAAAATATTAGGAGCTAGGGGACGTTTATTTTCCCTTTTTGTAATTTCATTATGTGAAGGTGCTTAGAGGAAAACATGAGAAACCTCTTGTGTTAAAGCATCTTTAGGTTTTTTTAGTTAGGAGCATTAGGAGGGGGGTGCGTGAGTAAATAGGTGTAGAAGTTAAAATAGGAGGTGCCAAAGTGAGAAAAGAAATCACACCTTCCTCATGTCTTGTTAGGCGCCATTTTTCATTTGAATTTGGGGGCAATTTTGGTTTCTTTTAGCTTGCATTTCAGCACCTAAAAACTATAAATAGAGGTGCTGCCCCTTGTATATGCAGATTGGAAATTATTAGTAAGAAAACTCTACTCATTTTTTGAGAGCATTTGTGAGCACTTGTGTGTCTCTTCTTCCTTGCTTCATCTTGAGAGCTCTTGGAACTCAAGTGGCAGCATCACACTCTTATCTTGAAGCAATCCAACCTTCAAGTGGCGAGATCATCTCCAAGTCTCCTCTTCATAAGTCTTCTAATCCATTCTCCATTCCATTTCCTATTTTGTTCTTATCTTGCAATTCTATTCGGTGTTTTTTGTTCCTATTTTCAAATCTGTCCAGCATTTTTTCATTTTCCAGCACCTATGTTCTGTTTCTTTTCCTTTTTCTTGTATTTCAATCGGTTCAATTTGACAATAGATGGAACGTCTAATTGAGATTGTGTTTTGGCATTAGTTTTGGTGAGTTCTTGTCTTAGAACATTGATCCAATTCTAAGAGAAAGTGCCTCTCATATGACCAACTCAAGATGTCTCCTAAGAATGTCAAGAACTTTTCATATTATGTTCTTGAATTCACATCAGTTTTATGCCACCACTGCATGGCATAGTCTACAAATTCTAAGGAGACTAACTTAACTTTCTGGTCTTCTTGGACCTCATACACATTAAACATTTGTTCAACTTTAGCCTCCCATCCTAGATAAACATTGGGATCGCAGTCCCCATTAAAACTAGGCAATTTAATAAAAGGGAAAGGGGTTTTGGGATTTTGATGATGATGGCGCCGCTCCTCAAAGTGTTGCTCTCTCCAATCTTGTTCATCTTCATAGCTTCCATAATTTTTGTAGGTTCTAGATGACCGTCTTTGCTCCCATCTCCTTCCTCTAGGTTGCCTCTCATGAGCCATCTCAAGTCTTTGAAGTCTTGCCTCCATTTGCCGCAATTCTTCTTCCTTTTGAGCTATTGTGCGTTTGGCCGCATCCAACTCTCCTATAAGGAAGGATTTTTGTGGCGAATGAGGTTTGGAAGATTCTCTTGAAGAAAGATTAGCCATAAAGAAGACACAAATAAAACAAACAATTAGGAAAGCAAAATTAGTGAAAAACAAGCTCAAGCTTGAGGTTTTTGGGAGAAACACTCAAGAAAATTTTCCACTCTTCAAAGGTCTTTCTTGATTGTGGAAAACTCTCAAATGAAAAAGGTCAAAGCCTCAATCACTTTAGCTTGATGGAAACCGAAACAAAACTTAAGGAAAACAAAGAAGACAAGCAAGAAAAGCTTAAACAAGAAAAGCTAAACCAAGAAGGAAAGAGATATAAGACAAAACTTTGAAGAAAGACAAACAAGAAAAGGCACACAAAAAGGACTCAAAGATACTTACTAAACTTTTAAGAATGAAAATTTTCTTTAGAAATTGTTAAAGCAAAAGGATAAAAATTCCACAATCGTTGAAATCAATTTGCCAATCAAGTTGAGCCCAAAATTTTGAAAATGTTGCTTTTTTTGAAAGAATGGAAAACAAACTTTGTTGCGCAAACTCCTTTTCTTCTCCTTTTTTTTTTAATACTTGTTTTTGGCTTATGGAAAAGAGGTGTCCATAGTTTTGATCATGCATATTTTCCATATAACTCCAATTTTCACAAAAGATTGGGCTTCAAAATAACTGATCACTTGAAATCTTTTGTTTGGAACTTAAATCTACCCTTACTAAAACAAATTTCCAAATGCTTCTAAACTTTCAAAATTAAAAGAAAGTAAGTACAATCAAAGCAAGGACTCCTAGAAATAATAATGAACATATGACTCAAAGCAAACGGCAAGAACACAAAAAGACACAAAATAACAATCCAAAAGCGAAACTGATCCGGTCGGTCATTGTTAGTCAATGACGTTAGCAACAGATGACCACGTAGACCAATCACAGGGTGCCACGTGGAACGAGATAGCAGGAGAATCAGGGAGGAGATCCCTCAGGAAGGTGATCGGTGGTCAGTTGCCCAGTGGCCGCCACCCCCAGAGCGTTTCCTAGATGAGCGCCTGGAAACAGGGCGCGTGAAGTGACGAAGCATCGGTCGGTCGATGGAGTGATAAGGCATCGAGCGGTCGGTGGAAAGTTGTGAGGCGCCGCTCGCGCGGGGGAGGCATAAGGCATCGATCGGTCACGCGAGAGGTATGGAGGCACCGATCGGTCATCGGGGTTTCTTGCCAACACGTGTTAAACTGGGACCCAGACTCTCAGCGAGAACGTTACGCATGCACCTCGCATGATGCCAGAATAGAAGAAGAAGAGCTGCTCGTCGGTGGGGTCGTGCATGAGGATGGCGTAAGGGAGCTAGTTAAGCTGGACAGTGATCAGTGTTTCTCTTAGCCCATTACATGCATAGCACCGCGTGATGAGGCCATGTAGGCAGGATGCGCCTGGCGTGTGCGCTCAGACCAGCCATGCCAGGGGCTCTCCTGGGAGCATGCACTCAGTCAGAGAGAAGAAAGGCGCTAAGTTACTCCGCCAGAGGATAACTTAGCCGCACAGAGAAAGCCCAAGAGCCCTTCAGGTGTGATACGTGAACGGTCAGATGCCAGTTGCATGCCTCCACGTGTTACCATCTAAGAGAGAGGCGCGACCCAAGTATAAAGGTACTCCACCTCATGTAAGGTACACACAGAATTACACTTCTTACAGTTTTGACAGTTACACACAGTTTTCTCTGAGTCACTGTGGGAGCGTTTCTACACGTTGCACAGTGATAACAGAGGGTGGATTTGAGCACACACGAGTCTCACAGAGAGATTCAGTGATAGTTTTTGGTGTTTTTGTTGCCTGACTTGAACGTTGGAGTGCACACGGCCGCTAGAGGCGCCGTCTGTGTTGTTTTGCAGGCATTGTTTGGAGTTCCGGTGGAGGTTCTTGGAGCGTTCTTGCAGAACGTGCAGTTGCAGAAGGCTAGACGAAGGAGTGACGAGGCTCATCCTCCACGTTCAAGTCCGCGGCAGGATCAGAAACAAAGCTATGGAAAGGTAAAATGGCCGAATGAAAATTGCAAGAAAAAAATAAAGGCTGAAATTAAATTGCAAGAATGTAAAGACAAGAATGTAAGGGCAGAATTTAAATTTCTTGAAATGTAAAAGCAAGAAGTTAAAGTGCAAGAATGTAAAGTGCCAAATCAACTAAAAAAGATAAGAAAAACCAAAGCTCTGATACCACATGATGTGAGTTGATTTTATGATTGATCATTTTATGGTGTGACACTTTACTTAGATTGAGATTTTTAGCAAGTAAAAGGTGAAAAATCTAAGAAGATTTCCATTGGACACGAACTTAACCAAGTGGTTAAGTAAGTGTGAAGGTTAACTTCACAAGAGCAAAAGGAAAATACAATTATAAGGTGAATATGATGCTAATTGGTGCGGAATTAAGAACATGAAAGGAAAACCAAATGGAAACATCATAACCGAATTATATAAGGAAGATCAACACAAGAACACAAGAACAAAACTTAATGGAAAACAATTATAGGAATATAACAGTAAATGGAGAAAATGGAAATGAAGGAAAAGAATGGAAGAAGAAAGCTTATGTGAAGTGAATTTGAGAAATGGATCACACCACTTGGAGTTTGGTTTGGCCTCCAAGGTAAGTGTTGCTAGCTGCCACTTGAGTGTTCTTAATCACTCACAAGATAAGACCTAAATGTTAAGAGGAATCAAGCCTCACTAACACCTCACACAATTTGTTCAAAGTAACTTTTCTTCTATTAATTTCAACTTCTAAATACATGAGGTAGGCCTTCTTATTTATAGGTGAAGGAGACTTGGAGAACAAGCTTAAGGGGTAGGATGGGAAGAGGAAAAAATGGGCAGCCTTAGGGTTTGACTAAGTCAATCCCGCATCCTAGGCTTGTCTTTCTAGAAACTAGGTTAAAATGCCTTCCAAATGGGCTAGGAACAAGCTGAAATGATACCCACACCCCCTATTATGCTTAAGGCACCTTATTTTAGCCTATATTTGCTATTTGGACCCTTAAAGTGAGCCCAAATTATTTACAACATGTTTTATTCTTAAGTACACCAGTAGAAAGAACAATAGATGCTCTGTTCCTTGTCCATTTCTCCCTCTGGTGAGTTGTGCGTGACCCATGGTGGGGTCTTCACTTGAATAAAGGGATGACTTCTCATAGCTTTCACCCTTGGTCAACTCTTTGTGAGCTTGGTTTGCATCAAGCACTACTTCTCATAGTGCGTACTTGAATAACTGCGCTTTTCTGGGAGTGATTGTTCTTTCAGCGTACTAGCCCAGTGATCCTGCCGCTTGACTCGAACGTGGAGGATTGCCTCGTCACTCCTTCATCTAGCCTTCTGTTCTGCAAGAACGCTCCAAGAACCACCACTGGAACTCCAAACGCTGCCTGCAAAACAACACAGACGGCGCCTCTAGCGGCCATGTGCACTCCGACGCTCAAGTCAGGCAACAGGAACACCAAAAACTCTCACTGAATCTCTCTGTGAGACTCGTGTGTGCTATCAGATCCCCTTTCTCTCTCTATAACTGTTTTCTGTTATCACTGTGCCACGTGTAAGAACGCTCCCACAGTGACTCCGAGAAAACTATGTGTAAGACTGTGTAAGTTTGTAAAATGAAAAGAACTCCTTTACCTTACATGACGTGGAGTGCTTTATACCTGGGCCGCGCCTCTCTCCCAGATGGTGACACATGGAGGCATGCAGCTGGCATCTACCGTACATGCGTCAGACCTGGAGGGCTTCTGCGCTTCTCTCTGTGCGGGCCGCATGCTCCCAGGAGAGCGCCAGGTGTGGCTGGTCTAAACTCACTCGCCAGGCGCATCCTGCCTGCATGGCCTCGCCGCACGTCCTCTGAGTGGGCATCATGCGAGGTGCATGCGTAACGTTCTCGCTAGGACCTCGGTCCCAGCTTAACACGCGTTGGCAAGAACCCCGATGACCGATCGCCCTCTGCATGCACTTACGACCGATCGCCCTCTGTACACACTTACGACCGATCGCCCCCTGCATGCACTTACGACCGATCGCCCTCTGTACACACTTACGACCGATCGCCCTCTTCATGCAGTAACGCCCGACCGGTGCATCATAACTTTCCCCCGATGACTGGGCGGTGCTTCATGCCTTTCCACCGATGACCGTGCGGTGCCACATGCCTATCCACCGACGTCTATGCGGTGGCTCATGACTATCCACCGACGTCCGTGCGGTGCTTCCAGGCGCTTATCTAGGCACCGCTCTAGGGGTGGTGACCACTTGGTATCTGACTACCGATCACCGTTCTAGGTAATTTCCTCCCTGATTCACTTGCTCTTTCTACCACGTGCCACCCTGTGCACGGTCCACGTGGTCAACTACTGCTGACGTCATCAACTACTGATGACCGACCGGATCACCTAGCTTACTACATGATTACATGACCTAGTCACACTACTCCTTTGAAGGGTGTAACATCCCGCCAAAATACTATACAAAAGTATATAATGAAAGTAAAGGTAACAAATAGATTGAAGTGAACAAAATATTATATATATATGAAATGTAGTTTCTCCTCACAGGGAGTTTAATACAAATTCGGTCAAATTTTCCAGAAACATAAACAAAATACAGTAAAAAAAAACAAAGCAGGCGATCTCTGTAAGGACCTGAAAAATTTATTGGAATAAAAGAGTTATATTTTAAATAAATTCTAAGTATGTTTTTATTTAGAATAGAAAGGGAGGAAAAAGTTAAGTTTAGAAGGCTACGAGGTCGCCGGTCGCCTGCTACACATGAGCGCCAGGTGGACATCGCGCGGGCGCGAGAGGCATGCAGGCATCGCGCGGACGCGAGAGGCATGCAGGCATCGCGCGGGCGCGAGAGGCATGCAGGCATCGCGCGGGCGTGAGAGGCATGCAGGCATCGCGCGGGCGTGAGAGGCATGCAGGCATCGCGCGGGCGCGAGGGGCATGCGGGCATCGCGCGGACGCGAGGCACGCGGGCATTGCCAGGGCGCGATGCATGTGGACGTGGCCAAGGCGCGAGAGTTATGAGGGCGTCGCCAGGGAAGACATCGGTTGTCTCCCAGAGGAAGACATCGGTCGTTCGCCAGGAAGAGGTCATCGGTGGTAGTCTTCGCGCGAGGTCATCGGTGGTAGTCTTCGCGCGAGGTCATCGGTGGATCGTCTTCGCGCGAGAGGTCATCAGTGGTTTCTCTTCGAGCTGGTAGTCATCGGCGAAAGGTCATCGCGCGACGTTGAGTTACACCCAGAGAACGTGGGCCCCAGACTCCCAGCAAGAGACGTTCTGCACGCGCGCCACGTAGACGAAAAAGTGGTTCAGAATAGTGACCTCATAGCGTAGCCTGCGCAGAGGCACGCTTAGGTGTACTGTTCAGCGAAGCGTACACGCAAACTCCCTGCAGAGTGGGTGGTGGCAGCGGTTTTTGTGGAGAAGTCAGCTTAAGATGCAAAAACCCATTTCTGAGGGAGAAGGAAAGAAACGTTGCTGTGGTTCCAGAGCTAAAGGGTGCGTTTATCTCCCTTCTCCTCCATTCTCTCCTTCGCGCTGCGGTTCTAGCACCTTCACACGAGAGTACGACGAGCGACGGCCACCATTAGAGCACCTGGGAGGTTCTCTGCAAGTCCTTCAACCAGACGCGAAAAACAGAGCCAAGGTATTCTGCAAGCTTCGTTGGATTTCGAAGCTCCTGGTGGTTGCGCAAGTCCAGGTAAGGGAAGCTAGACCTCTTTTTCCATACAAGCCATAGTGTAGCTATCTCTGAAGTGAGGGCGACGTGGTCGCCATTTTTGTTTTCATCTGCGTAAAATGCTCTGTTTGTGTGCTTGGGCGACGTGGTCGCCGGTTTTTTATACAGTCTTCGAAACACCCTGTTTTTGAACTAAATCGCCGGTTTTGGCGCTGTTTTACGAACTCCCCTGTGTTTGACGTTGTTTGAAGCTGTTTGGGATTTAAATACAATATATATGTGATATTCGAAAGTTTGAAACGTTGAAATGGTTGTTGCTGTGATTTGAAATATTCCTTTGTATGGCATGACGTCTTGAATGCTGTGAATGTGGGATCGAGGCATAGTATTTTCAGGAAAGAAAATACCGTGTAAGATCTTCTGGTAGGTGCATTGATCGGTGATTCCTAAGGGGATATCCTGACTCTGCTGAGGTAATGGAATCACGTAGAGGAAGTTACTCAGTTGTTGAGAGTCGAAGGAGGTCTATATGATGGGCGTCTCGTGTGAAAAAGAACGAGCTCCGTCTGTCATATGGATTAACCCTGTCATACCAGGAGAACTATGGTAACATTGAGATGATATATGCGCATGCTGTGTGGATTCACAGCGACCCTGTGTGGATTTCACAGTGGTGTGGTATGACAGGTGCAGATCTCTGAGTCTAATCAACGCACGAGTCAATCCGGAAGTAGTGTCAAGTGTCTTGTGTGGTGAGTCAGTGGAAAGTCTGACATGTGAAATGAGAAACTTGAATATTGATAGACACTTGATGCTGTATTGTGAAATGGAATGACTATGGGTGAATGTTGTGAAGTTTGTGATTTTGGGCGATCAGCTGAATGCTATGAGCAGCTCTACGTTTTACATGGATATTTTGGAACTTGGTTTACTTGGATTTTCATGTTCTTGATTTAAACTTCTTTTAAATTATCTAGCTTACCCTTTTATCTGTTATTGTGGTTGTTTTTCTCAAAACTGTGATGATCGTGTAATTGATACACGGGAGCAGATGATCTTCCAGGAAGAAGAGCCCTCTAGTGAGTGATCGCCGAGGAGGAGATCGCCGGTTTTCTGTCTCTATCGGGTGATCGCCTGTGTCTGCCTCCATCGGGTGATCGCCTGTTTTTTTTCTGTCTTGATAGGTGATCGGTCTCGTCCGATAGGAGATCGGTTTCTTCCGATAGGAGATCGCCTGCTTTGTTTTTTTACTGTATTTTGTTTATGTTTCTGGAAAATTTGACCGAATTTGTATTAAACTCCCTAAGAGGAGCAACTTCATTTCATATATATATTATTTTGTTCATAGAATCTATTTGTTACCTTTATTTTCATTATATACATTTGTATAGTATTTTGGCGGGATGTTACATTAATGGTATCAGAGCAGTTCGCCTTAGGATGACCTGAGGGCTGTGGATCCATTGTGTTTCTTCTGCTCATAAAATTTATTTGAGTTTTAAATAACCACTATAGTGGGAGGTTTTCAAACGTTTTTGTATTGAACTCTTGCGTGTGCTTTGGTGAATGTGTGCCTAACTGAAAATCTTAGTATTAAGAATAATAAGGTCTTGATAAAGTGGTGAGGGTGCACACTCATAACTGGATCAAGATGATTCTTAATCTTAATTCCAAAGGTTTGATGTTTAGCCTACATTGAATTCTGGTGTGATTTTTGAGTGTTCTTGAATTTGACTGAGGTGGTAGTTTGGACTGATGTTTGCACACCAGTAACTGTTCTGGTGTTTTGTGTGAAGTTATAAGTGTTATGATTCTGTTGATGAACTCAAATTCTAGATGACTTTGAGATGCTGACCTTTGTAAGGTCTAGCTGTTACCCCTTGAATGAATTGATTCTTATCGATTTCATTCTTATAGTTGTAGGGAATATAGAAGTCAATAGATTCAGAAGATGGCACGTAGACCTGCTACCCCACCTCAACCTTCCTCAGAGATGAGTCAGATCGCCAAGGCCATCGAGATGATGGCGACTGCCATTCAGCAGCAGAATGCGGCGATGGCTCAGAACCATCAAGCCACAATGCAGCACTGGGAAACTGCCCGATCTGCTGAGACAAACTCCCACGTCGGTCAGCCCCAAGAACAGATGGGACTGGCCGAGTTCATGAGGCACAACCCACCTAAGTTCAGTGGGAATGCTACCCCTGACCAGGCAGATCAGTGGGTCAGGGAGGTGGAGAAAATCTTTAGGGCGACCTCCTGCCCTGAAGAGAAGAAGCTGTTGTTTGCCACGTATCTGCTATCAGGAGAAGCTGAGTTCTGGTGGATGGGAGCTCAGCAGATGATGGAGGCCCGAGAGGATGTTCTGGATTGGGAGAGCTTCAGAGTGAAGTTCTTGGAAAAATACTTCCCAGACAGCGCCAAGTTTGCAAGGGAAGCTGAGTTCTTAAAGTTGGAGCAGGGGGACATGTCAGTAAACGCCTATGCTGCCCGTTTTGAGTACCTCGCCCGGTTCTATACCCAGGCGACCTCCGAGGCCTGGAGGTGTAGGAAGTTCGAGGAAGGGCTGAAGCATGGGCTGAAGAAGACCATAGCCCCGATGTGCATCAGGGAGTTCCACGCCTTAGTGGAGAAGGCGAAGATGGTGGAGACCCTGGAAAAGGGTGAGTCTCGGGTGATCAGGTCACACCCAGGAGGTCCTTCCAGTGGGAGAGCTAAGGCACAGCACCCACAAAGCAAGCCCTATGCGAGACCTCCATCACATCGGGCAGGAGCAGCACCTCCCCAGTTCCAACAGCAACAACCTTGGAAGCCTAAGTGTCTTCACTGTGGTGGACCACACGCCTCCAATGCTTGTTTCAAGAAGATTTCAGAGATGAGATGTTTTGTCTGCCAAAAGATGGGGCACGTTGCTAGAGAGTGCCCTAGCAGGAATGGGGCGACCCAACCCAGTGGCTCCCAACAGTTGAGAAACGAGGGCGGCAGACCTCAGGCAACAGGGAGGGTGTCCGCCATGTCTGGAGCAGAGGCAGCTCAGTCAGGTAACCTCATCCAAGGTGTTTGTTTTATTGCTGGTAGAGGTGTAAGGGCTTTGTTTGATTCTGGAGCGACACACTCCTTTGTGTCAAGCCTGTGTGTAGCCGAGTTGGGCCTCCTAGTGAAGGAGTTACCTTTCGAGCTGTTGGTCTCTACACCTGCGTCAGGACAGGTGTCGACCTCTACAGTGTGCCCTGAATGTCCAGTGATTGTAGAAGGACGCAGATTCAAGGTGAACTTGATCTGCCTACCTCTTCAGGACCTGGATGTCATCCTGGGAATGGATTGGTTAGCTGCCAATCACGTTCTCATAGACTGTGGTAGGCAGAAGGTAGCGTTTCCAGACCCCCAAGAATCGGATGTGTTATCAGTTCAACGAGGGCGATCAGAGCTGGAAGGAGGGGCGAGGTGCTTCGTGGTGCTCGCCCGGTTGGAAGTGGAGAATAAAGGGGACGTAAACAGGATACAAGTGGTGAAAGATTTCACAGATGTATTCCCAGAAGAGGTGCCTGGGTTACCCCCTAAGAGAGAAGTGGAATTCTCTATTGACTTGGTACCTGGAGCTGGACCAGTGTCAATGGCACCTTACAGGATGGCACCAGCCGAGTTAGTGGAGTTAAAGAAGCAAGTGGAAGAGTTGCTGGAGAAACAGTTCATCAGACCCAGCGTATCTCCATGGGGAGCTCCAGTGCTCCTAGTCAAGAAGAAGGATGGAGGGTCTCGGTTGTGTATAGACTACAGGCAATTGAACAAATTGACCATCAAGAACAAGTACCCCCTACCTCGGATTGATGATTTGATGGACCAGATTCATGGGGCCTCGGTGTTCTCCAAGATTGACCTGAGATCGGGGTATCACCAAATCTTGGTAAAAGCTGAAGATGTTCAGAAGACAGCTTTTAGGTCTCGATATGGGCACTACGAGTATGTAGTGATGCCATTTGGAGTCACCAATGCTCCAGCTCTATTCATGGACTACATGAATAGGATCTTTCGCCCTTTCTTGGATAAGTTTGTGGTGGTCTTCATAGATGATATCCTCATTTATTCAAGGACCGAGGAAGAGCATGAGGAACACCTGAGGACAGTATTGGAAATACTGAGGGAGAAGCAGCTCTATGCCAAGTTCTCTAAGTGTGAGTTCTGGCTAAGGGAAGTCAACTTCTTAGGACACGTGATATCTGCCCAGGGGATCTCGGTAGATCCAGCCAAGGTAGAGGCAGTGCTGCAATGGGAACGTCCTAAGACCGTGACTGAGATAAGGAGCTTTGTGGGGTTGGCGGGCTACTATCGGAGGTTTATTGAGGATTTTTCCAAGATAGTGGCTCCTTTAACACAGCTAACCCGCAAGGATCAACCTTTTGCTTGGACCGACCGATGTGAGCAGAGCTTCAGGGAACTAAAGGAGAGGTTGACCAGTGCTCCAGTGCTGGTGATTCCAGAAGTAGGAAGACCTTTTGATGTCTTCTGTGATGCCTCACACCAAGGCTTGGGATGCGTCTTGATGCAAGAGAAAAGAGTGGTTGCATATGCTTCAAGGCAACTCAAGGTGCATGAGAGAAACTACCCTACTCATGATTTGGAGTTGGCAGCAGTAGTGTTTGCCTTGAAGATCTGGAGGCATTATCTTTATGGAGCTCGGTTCCAGGTATTCAGTGACCACAAGAGCTTGAAATACCTGTTCGATCAGAAGGAACTAAACATGAGACAAAGAAGGTGGATGGAATTCCTAAAGGATTACGACTTTCAACTCATGTATCACCCAGGGAAGGCCAATGTAGTGGCAGATGCCTTGAGTAGGAAGTCTATGCAAGTCGCCACCATGATGATGGAGGAGCAGAAACTGATCGAGCAGTTCAGAGACTTAAACCTTGGAGTAGAATTTCACGTGAATCACATTAGTTGTAGCGAGCTGACTATAACTAATGACTTCCTGGGAATGTTGAAGGATAAGCAATTGGAGGACCCTAGCCTGAAGCGCACTGTGGAGTCACTAGGGACAGGTCAGGCGAGAGGCTTTGAGATGGGCGATGATGGGATCTTGAGGTTTGATGGCAGAATTTGCATACCTGCAAATGATGAGTTGAAGAAGATGATCCTAGAGGAAGGTCATAAGAGTCGCCTTAACCTCCACCCAGGCATGAACAAGATGTACCATGACTTGAAGGAGTCATTTTGGTGGCCGGGCATGAAGAGGGACATCGCCCAGTATGTGGCAACCTGCTTAACGTGTCAAAAGGCGAAGGTAGAGCATCAAAGACCTGGCGGGCTGTTGCAGCAACTGGATATCCCCGAGTGGAAATGGGACAGCATCGCCATGGATTTTGTCACCCATTTACCCAGATCGGTAAAGGGTCATGATGCAATCTGGGTCATCATTGATAGGCTGACGAAGAGTGCCCACTTTCTCCCAGTGAATATGAAGATGCCTATGGTCAAGCTGGCACAGCTATACATCCAAGAAGTAGTGAGGCTGCATGGAGTGCCTTCCAGCATCGTTTCAGATAGAGATCCCAGGTTCACTTCACGGTTTTGGCAGACCTTGCAAGAGTGCTTGGGAACTAAGTTGAGGATGAGCTCTGCATATCATCCCCAAACAGATGGTCAGTCAGAGAGGACGATCCAATCTTTGGAAGATCTGCTGAGGGCATGCGTTTTGGATCAATTGGGAGGTTGGGAGGAGGTGTTGCCACTAGTGGAGTTTACCTATAACAATAGCTACCACGCCAGCATTGGGATGGCACCATATGAAGCCCTGTATGGGAGGAAATGCAGAACTCCCTTATGTTGGTACCAGGAGGGCGAGGCAGTCTTGGTTGGGCCAGAGTTGATTCAGCAGACGACCGAGAAGGTGAAGCAGATACAAAGCAGAATGAAAGCCTCTCAGAGTAGGCAGAAGTCCTATGCAGATCAGAGGAGAAAGCCTTTGGAGTTTGCTGCTGGAGATCACGTGTTCATGAAAGTGACACCAACCAAGGGTGTAGGGCGGGCGATCAGGTCAAAGAAGTTGTCCCCTAAGTTCGTGGGACCATATCAGATCTTAAGAAGGATTGGCCCAGTGGCGTATGAGATCGCCCTACCTCCCCATCTGGCGAATCTGCACAATGTGTTTCACGTGTCACAGCTGAGGAAGTACATGGCAGACCCTAGTCATGTGCTGGATGTAGACGACGTGCAGATCAGAGATGACTTGTCCTTTGAAGCAAAACCAGTCAGGATTGACGATCGGCAATGTAAACAGCTCAGAGGCAAGACCATCGACATGGTGAAAGTGGTGTGGGATGAGAAATCGGGGGATTCTACTTGGGAGTTAGAAGAACCCATGAGGGAGGCTTATCCATACCTCTTTTCCTTGTAATCCAATTTTCGAGGACGAAAATTTTTCTTGTTGGGGAGAATGTAAGGACCTGAAAAATTTATTGGAATAAAAGAGTTATATTTTAAATAAATTCTAAGTATGTTTTTATTTAGAATAGAAAGGGAGGAAAAAGTTAAGTTTAGAAGGCTACGAGGTCGCCGGTCGCCTGCTACACATGAGCGCCAGGTGGACATCGCGCGGGCGCGAGAGGCATGCAGGCATCGCGCGGACGCGAGAGGCATGCAGGCATCGTGCGGGCGCGAGAGGCATGCAGGCATCGCGCGGGCGTGAGAGGCATGCAGGCATCGCGCGGGCGTGAGAGGCATGCAGGCATCGCGCGGGCGCGAGGGGCATGCGGGCATCGCGCGGACGCGAGGCACGCGGGCATTGCCAGGGCGCGATGCATGTGGACGTGGCCAAGGCGCGAGAGTTATGAGGGCGTCGCCAGGGAAGACATCGGTTGTCTCCCAGAGGAAGACATCGGTCGTTCGCCAGGAAGAGGTCATCGGTGGTAGTCTTCGCGCGAGGTCATCGGTGGTAGTCTTCGCGCGAGGTCATCGGTGGATCGTCTTCGCGCGAGAGGTCATCAGTGGTTTCTCTTCGAGCTGGTAGTCATCGGCGAAAGGTCATCGCGCGACGTTGAGTTACACCCAGAGAACGTGGGCCCCAGACTCCCAGCAAGAGACGTTCTGCACGCGCGCCACGTAGACGAAAAAGTGGTTCAGAATAGTGACCTCATAGCGTAGCCTGCGCAGAGGCACGCTTAGGTGTACTGTTCAGCGAAGCGTACACGCAAACTCCCTGCAGAGTGGGTGGTGGCAGCGGTTTTTGTGGAGAAGTCAGCTTAAGATGCAAAAACCCATTTCTGAGGGAGAAGGAAAGAAACGTTGCTGTGGTTCCAGAGCTAAAGGGTGCGTTTATCTCCCTTCTCCTCCATTCTCTCCTTCGCGCTGCGGTTCTAGCACCTTCACACGAGAGTACGACGAGCGACGGCCACCATTAGAGCACCTGGGAGGTTCTCTGCAAGTCCTTCAACCAGACGCGAAAAACAGAGCCAAGGTATTCTGCAAGCTTCGTTGGATTTCGAAGCTCCTGGTGGTTGCGCAAGTCCAGGTAAGGGAAGCTAGACCTCTTTTTCCATACAAGCCATAGTGTAGCTATCTCTGAAGTGAGGGCGACGTGGTCGCCATTTTTGTTTTCATCTGCGTAAAATGCTCTGTTTGTGTGCTTGGGCGACGTGGTCGCCGGTTTTTTATACAGTCTTCGAAACACCCTGTTTTTGAACTAAATCGCCGGTTTTGGCGCTGTTTTACGAACTCCCCTGTGTTTGACGTTGTTTGAAGCTGTTTGGGATTTAAATACAATATATATGTGATATTCGAAAGTTTGAAACGTTGAAATGGTTGTTGCTGTGATTTGAAATATTCCTTTGTATGGCATGACGTCTTGAATGCTGTGAATGTGGGATCGAGGCATAGTATTTTCAGGAAAGAAAATACCGTGTAAGATCTTCTGGTAGGTGCATTGATCGGTGATTCCTAAGGGGATATCCTGACTCTGCTGAGGTAATGGAATCACGTAGAGGAAGTTACTCAGTTGTTGAGAGTCGAAGGAGGTCTATATGATGGGCGTCTCGTGTGAAAAAGAACGAGCTCCGTCTGTCATATGGATTAACCCTGTCATACCAGGAGAACTATGGTAACATTGAGATGATATATGCGCATGCTGTGTGGATTCACAGCGACCCTGTGTGGATTTCACAGTGGTGTGGTATGACAGGTGCAGATCTCTGAGTCTAATCAACGCACGAGTCAATCCGGAAGTAGTGTCAAGTGTCTTGTGTGGTGAGTCAGTGGAAAGTCTGACATGTGAAATGAGAAACTTGAATATTGATAGACACTTGATGCTGTATTGTGAAATGGAATGACTATGGGTGAATGTTGTGAAGTTTGTGATTTTGGGCGATCAGCTGAATGCTATGAGCAGCTCTACGTTTTACATGGATATTTTGGAACTTGGTTTACTTGGATTTTCATGTTCTTGATTTAAACTTCTTTTAAATTATCTAGCTTACCCTTTTATCTGTTATTGTGGTTGTTTTTCTCAAAACTGTGATGATCGTGTAATTGATACACGGGAGCAGATGATCTTCCAGGAAGAAGAGCCCTCTAGTGAGTGATCGCCGAGGAGGAGATCGCCGGTTTTCTGTCTCTATCGGGTGATCGCCTGTGTCTGCCTCCATCGGGTGATCGCCTGTTTTTTTTCTGTCTTGATAGGTGATCGGTCTCGTCCGATAGGAGATCGGTTTCTTCCGATAGGAGATCGCCTGCTTTGTTTTTTTACTGTATTTTGTTTATGTTTCTGGAAAATTTGACCGAATTTGTATTAAACTCCCTAAGAGGAGCAACTTCATTTCATATATATATTATTTTGTTCATAGAATCTATTTGTTACCTTTATTTTCATTATATACATTTGTATAGTATTTTGGCGGGATGTTACAATCTCCTATCGGAAGAGACCGATCTCCTATCGGAAGAGGCCGATCTCCTATCAGAGGACCCAAAACAGCCGATCTGCTGCCAGAACAGAAATCGGGCGATCTCCTTCCGGCGACCACTCACTAAGGAGCTCTACTTCCTGGAAAATCATCTGCTCCCGTGTAAAATACACGATCATCACAGTTTTAAGAGGAAACAGCCAGAGGACAATACAAAGGGTAAGCTAGATATTTTTAAACTTTAAATTTTTAAACTGGACAACCAACGTAGATCAGCCTTTTTAAACATTCACCAGAGTCCATCACTTCCTCATTCATATTACACAGCCATCAAGAAATCACATGTTTCACAATATTTTCAAGAGTCGTTCTATTCACATAATGCACCAAGTGTCTATCAATTCAATGTTTCTCATTTCTCACGTCAGACTTCCACTGACTCATCACACAAGACACTTGACACTACTTCCGGAAGACTCATGCATTGACTAGACTCATAGATTCGCACCTGTCATACTGCCCACTGTGAAATCACACACATTCACAGGGTCGCCGTGAAATCACACTCATTCACAAGCGTATAATGAATCTCAATATCATCACCATCCAAGCATGACAGGGTTAATCCACACAACAGGCCGAGCTCGTTCCCTTTTGAACAACTCACCCATACGTATGAACCTCCTTCGACTCTCAACGCCCGAATAACTTCATCTATATGATTCCATTATATCAGGAGAGTCAGGATATCATAACGAATCACCGGTCAATGCACATCCTACACGATCTTACACGGTATTTTCTTTCCTGAAAATACTATGCCTTGATCTCACATTCACATCATGCAACACATCTCATAACACTTAAAGGAAAGATTTCAATCACAGCAAAAGCTCACTCCAAGGTTCTTATTTCCGAACATCTCATTTAAATCTCATACCGTTTCAAAGCAACATCAAAAACAGGGAGTTCGTAAACAACGCCAAAACCGACGATCTAGTTCAAAAACAGGGTATTTCGAAGTCTGCATTTAAAACCGGCGACCACGTCGCCCAAACACATAGCACAGAGCATTTTGCAAAGATGAAAACGAAAACCGGCGACCACGTCGCCCTCACTTCAGAAATAGCTAAACTATGGCTTGTATGGAAAATGAAGTCTAGCTTCCCTTACCTGGACTTGCGCAAAACACCAGGAGCTCCGAAACCCAACGAAGCTTGAACCACGCCTTGTCTCTGTTTTCAGCGCCTGGTCTGTAGAACTAGCAGAGAACCTCTTAGGTGCTCTAAGGGCAACGTCGCTTGTCGCACTGATGCTGGAGGTTGCCTGAGTCTCAACGCAAGGAAGGGAAGAAGGGAGGGAGGAAGTTTGCACTCACTCTAACACTCTTGAGTCTGTAACGCTCTTTGCCTTCCTGCAGTGGCTTTTGAATCCCAGCTTACCTGTCCACGTATGCTGCCGCTGCCACCCCTTCTGCAGGAAAGCCTGAGAACCACTGCCCTGAACAGTACGACCACTGCTGTCGCTTATGCATGCCAACCACTGCTCTGAACAGTACGACCACTGTTGTCATTTGTGCATGCCAACCACTGCTCTGAACAGTACGACCGCGAGTGTCTCCTGCGCATGCCAACATTCTGATGTCACCACTCTGAACCACCCTTTTGTCTACGTGGCACGTGTGTAGGACGTTTCATGCTGGGAGTCTGGGTCCCACTTTACTCTGTGTGAAACTCGACGTCGTGCGATAACTTTCCACTGCTGACTCATCCTGGCGAACGACCGATGTCTCCTTCGCCCTGGAAGACGACCGATGTCTCCTTCGCCCTGGAAGACGACCGATGTCTTCCTCTGGGAGACGACCGATGTCTTCCTCTGGGAGACGACCGATGTCTTCCCTGGCGACGCCCTCATAACTCTCGCGCCCTGGCTACGTCCACATGCCTCTCGCGCCTTGGCCACGTCCACCTGCCTCGCGCCCTGGCAATGCCCGCATGCCTCTCGCGCCTTGGCCACGTCCACATGCCTCGCGCCTTGGCAATGCCTGCATGCCTCGCGCCCTGGCAATGCCCGCATGCCTCGCGCCCGCGCGATGCCTGCATGCCTCTCGCGCCCGCACGATGCCTGCATGCCTCGCGCCCTGGCGACGTCCACCTGGCGCTCATGTGTAGCAGGCGACCGGCGATCTCATAGCCTTCTAAACTTAACTTTTCCTCCCTTTTTATTTTAAATAAAACATACATAGAATTCTTTTAAAATATAACCCTTTTTTATTCCAATTCAATTTTACAGGTCCTTACATTCTCCCCAACAAGAAAAATTTTCGTCCTCGAAAATTGAATTACAAGGAAAAGAGATATGGATAGGCTTCTCTCATGGGTGCTCCTAACTCCCAAGTTGAATCACCCGATCTCTCATCCTACGCCACTTTCACCATGCTGATGGTCTTGCCTCTGAGCTGTTTACTTTGCCTATCGTCAATCCTGACTGGTTTCACTTCAAAGGACAAGTCATCCCTGATCTGCACCTTCTCGATCGTCTGCTGAATCAACTCTGGTTCAACCAATACTGCTTCCTGGTACCAGTACAAAGGAGTTCTGCCTTTCCTTCCATACAAAGCTTCATACGTTGCCATCCCAATGCCAGCATGATCACCGTTATTATAGGTAAACTCTTCCAACTCGGCTGGAGCCCTCCTGTAAGGTGCCATTGACACTGGTCCAGCCCCAGGTACCAAAATCAATAGAGAATTCCACTTTTCTCTTAGGAGGTAATCTAGATATTTCTTCTGAAATTACATCCATGAAATCTTTCACCACAGGTATCCTACTTACGTCCTCTTCATCCTTCACTCCCAACTGAGCTAGGATTCACGAAGCACCTCGCCCCTTCCTCCAACACCGACCACCCTCGCTGAGTAGATATCACGTCTGCCTCTTGGAGGTCTGGAAACGCTATCTTCTGACTACCACAGTCTATGAGAACGTGATTGGCAGCTAGCCAATCCATTCCCAGGATAACATCCATGTCCTGAAGAGGTAGGCAGATCAAGTTCACCTTGAATCTGCGTCCCTCTACTATCACTGGACATTTGGGGCAAACTGTAGAGGTCAACACCTGTCCTAACGCAGGTGTAGAGACCAACAGTTCGAAAGGTAACTCCTTCACTAGAAGGCCCAACTCGGCTACGCATAAGCTTGACACAAAGGAGTGTGTCGCTCCAGAATCAAACAAAATTCTAACGCATCTACCAGCTATAGAGCAACACTCTGTACTAAGTTACCTGACTGAGATGCCTCCGCTCCAGACATGGCAAACACTCTCCCTGCTGCCTGAGGTCAACTGCCTCCATTCCTCAACTGTTGGGATCCACTGGGTTGAGTCATCCTATTCTGGGTAGGACAATCTCTAGCAACGTGTCCCGTCTTTTGACAGGCAAAACATCTTCTCTCTGAATCTCTCTTGGGGCACACATTGGCTGTGTGTGGCCCACCACAATGGAAACACTTAAGTTTCCAGGGTTGTTGCTGCTGAAACTGGGGTGGTGCTGCTTCTGCCCGATGTGGTGGAGGTCTCGCATAAGGCTTGCTTTGTGGGTGCTGCACCTTGGCCTCCCCACTGGAAGAACCCCCTGGGTGTGACCTGATCACCCGAGAATCACCCTTGTCCAGAGTCTCCACCATCTTCGCCTTCTCTACTAAGGCGTGAAATTCCCTGATGCACATCGGGGCTATGGTCCTCTTCAGCCCATGCTTCAGCCCCTCTTCGAACTTCCTACACCTCCAGGCCTCAGAGGTCGCCTGGGTATAGAACCGGGCGAGGTACTCAAAACGAGCAGCATAGGCGTTTACTGAGATATCCCCCTGCTCCAACTTCAGGAACTCAGCTTCCCTCGCAAATCTTGCGCTGTCTGGGAAGTATTTCTCCAGGAACCTCACCCTGAAGTTCTCCCAGTCCAACACATCCTCTCGGGCCTCCATCATCTGCTGAGCTCCCATCCACCAGAACTCAGCTTCCCCAGATAGTAAAAAGGTTGCGAACACCAATTTCTTCTCTTCAGGGCAGGAGGTCGCCCTAAAGATTTTCTCCAGCTCTCTGACCCACTGATCTGCCTGATCAGGGGTAGCATTCCCACTAAACTTGGGTGGGTTGTGCCTCATGAACTCAGTCAGTCCCATCTGTTCTTGAGGCTGACCGCCGTGGGAGTTTCTCTCAGCCGACCGAGCAGTTTCCCAGTGGTGCATTGTAGCTTGATGGTTCTGAGCCATCGCTGCATTCTGTTGCTGGATGGCAGTTGCCATCATCTCGATAGCCTTAGCAATCTGGCTCATCTCCGAAGAAGATTGGGGAGGGGTAGAAGGTCTACGTGCCATCTCCTTCGTTTCAGATTTTGAAACTATGGGTTTCTATATTCCCTACAACTACAAGAATGAGATCGATAAGAAATCAATTCATTCAAGGGGTAACAGCTAGACCTTACAAAGGTCAGCATCTCAAAATCATTAAGAAATTGAGCTCATCAACAGGATCATAATGCTTATAACATCAAGCATAACACCAGAACAACTACTGGTATGCAGTCATCAATTCAATCAACCATTTTCAATCAATTACAAAGACACTCAAGAGAATGAAATAGCTCACACCAGAATTCAATATATGCTAAACATCAAACCTTTGGAATTAAGGTTGAGACTCATCCCGATCCAGTTATGAGTGTGCACCCTCACTACTTTATCAAGACCTTCTCATTCTTAATACTAAGATTTTCAGTTATAACATATATTCACCAAAGCACACACAAAATCTCAATACAAAAACGTTTGAAAACTTTTCACTATAGTTGTTATTTTAAACTCAAATAAATTTCATGAGCAGAAGAAACACAATGGATCCACAGCCCTCAGGTCATCCTAAGGACGAACTGCTTTGATACCATTAATGTAACATCCCGCCAAAATACTATACAAAAGTATATAATGAAAGTAAAGGTAACAAATAGATTGAAGTGAACAAAATATTATATATATATGAAATGTAGTTTCTCCTCACAGGGAGTTTAATACAAATTCGGTCAAATTTTCCAGAAACATAAACAAAATACAGTAAAAAAAACAAAGCAGGCGATCTCCTATCGGAAGAGACCGATCTCCTATCGGAAGAGGCCGATCTCCTATCAGAGGACCCAAAACAGCCGATCTGCTGCCAGAACAGAAATCGGGCGATCTCCTTCCGGCGACCACTCACTAAGGAGCTCTACTTCCTGGAAAATCATCTGCTCCCGTGTAAAATACACGATCATCACAGTTTTAAGAGGAAACAGCCAGAGGACAATACAAAGGGTAAGCTAGATATTTTTAAACTTTAAATTTTTAAACTGGACAACCAACGTAGATCAGCCTTTTTAAACATTCACCAGAGTCCATCACTTCCTCATTCATATTACACAGCCATCAAGAAATCACATGTTTCACAATATTTTCAAGAGTCGTTCTATTCACATAATGCACCAAGTGTCTATCAATTCAATGTTTCTCATTTCTCACGTCAGACTTCCACTGACTCATCACACAAGACACTTGACACTACTTCCGGAAGACTCATGCATTGACTAGACTCATAGATTCGCACCTGTCATACTGCCCACTGTGAAATCACACACATTCACAGGGTCGCCGTGAAATCACACACATTCACAAGCGTATAATGAATCTCAATATCATCACCATCCAAGCATGACAGGGTTAATCCACACAACAGGCCGAGCTCGTTCCCTTTTGAACAACTCACCCATACGTATGAACCTCCTTCGACTCTCAACGCCCGAATAACTTCATCTATATGATTCCATTATATCAGGAGAGTCAGGATATCATAACGAATCACCGGTCAATGCACATCCTACACGATCTTACACGGTATTTTCTTTCCTGAAAATACTATGCCTTGATCTCACATTCACCACATCCAACACATCACATAACACTAAAAAGAATGATTTCAATCACAGCGAAACTCAATCCAAGGTTCTTATTTTCGAATATCTCATTTAAATCTCAACAGTTTCAAAGCAACACCAAACACAGAGAGTTCGCAAACAACGCCAAAACCGGCGATCTGGTTCAAAAACAAGGTATTTCGAAGTCCGTATATAAAACCGGCGACCACGTCTCCCAAACACATAGAACAGAGCATTCACGAAGATGAAAACGAAACCGGCGACCACGTCGCCCTCACTTCAGAAACAGCTAAACTATGGCTTGTATTGAAAATGAAGTCTAGCTTCCCTTACCTGGACTTGCGCAAAACACCAGGAGCTCCGAAACCCAACGAAGCTTGAACCACGCCTTGTCTCTGTTTTCAGCGCCTGGTCTGTAGAACTAGCAGAGAACCTCTTAGGTGCTCTAAGGGCAACGTCGCTTGTCGCACTGATGCTGGAGGTTGCCTGAGTCTCAACGCAAGGAAGGGAAGAAGGGAGGGAGGAAGTTTGCACTCACTCTAACACTCTTGAGTATGTAACGCTCTTTGCCTTCCTGCAGTGGCTTTTGAATCCCAGCTTACCTGTCCACGTATGCTGCCGCTGCCACCCCTTCTGCAGGAAAGCCTGAGAACCACTGCCCTGAACAGTACGACCACTGCTGTCGCTTATGCATGCCAACCACTGCTCTGAACAGTACGACCACTGTTGTCGTTTGTGCATGCCAACCACTGCTCTGAACAGTACGACCGCGAGTGTCTCCTGCGCATGCCAACATTCTGATGTCACCACTCTGAACCACCCTTTTGTCTACGTGGCACGTGTGTAGGACGTTTCATGCTGGGAGTCTGGGTCCCACTTTACTCTGTGTGAAACTCGACGTCGTGCGATAACTTTCCACTGCTGACTCATCCTGGCGAACGACCGATGTCTCCTTCGCCCTGGAAGATGACCGATGTCTCCTTCGCCCTGGAAGACGACCGATGTCTTCCTCTGGGAGACGACCGATGTCTTCCTCTGGGAGACGACCGATGTCTTCCTCTGGGAGACGACCTATGTCTTCCCTGGCGACGCCCTCATAACTCTCGCGCCCTGGCTACGTCCACATGCCTCTCGCGCCTTGGCCACGTCCACCTGCCTCGCGCCCTGGCAATGCCCGCATGCCTCTCGCGCCTTGGCCACGTCCACATGCCTCGCGCCCTGGCAATGCCCGCATGCCTCGCGCCCTGGCAATGTCCGCATGCCTCGCGCCCGCGCGATGCCTGCATGCCTCTCGCGCCCGCACGATGCCTGCATGCCTCGCGCCCTGGCGACGTCCACCTGGCGCTCATGTGTAGCAGGCGACCGGCGATCTCATAGCCTTCTAAACTTAACTTTTCCTCCCTTTTTATTTTAAATAAAACATACATAGAATTCTTTTAAAATATAACCCTTTTTTATTCCAATTCAATTTTACAGGTCCTTACAAAGGGCGCCTACTCGGGCAACCTTATTGAGAAAGGTCGACTTATCTGTCAGCGTCTAACTGGATGATTAAACACTGGATAATTAAACTATGAACTTAAAATCATCTCACAAAGCGCCTAAACTCAGGTGAATGCTAACACCGAGAGTTAGCCTGACTTATCCTATGCCAAATCAGATGATTCACCTGCACAACTTGCTCATCCCACATAGCTCCTAAACTCGGGTGATTACTCACACGCCGACTTAGCCCGACTTACCATGTGCCCGACTGGATGGTTCATCTATGCAACTTCACTTATCCCACAGAGCACCTAGACTTGGGTGGTTACTCACACGCCGAGTTAGCCCGACTTATTCTATGCTGAATCAAGTAATTCATCTGTGCAACTGTTACTCATCCTGCAGAACCTAAGTCAACCGGCGAAAGAGTCAACCGACGAGAACACTAATATATATTAATTTCGTCATCTCTACTTTGTAAGAGGAGATCTTTAACACACATTCTCAAAGCAAAAACATTGAGTGTTAGAATAGAGGGGAGTTTTATAGACATGATAGACCCAACTAATTTTGGCTTGGATAAACTCTTAATGACAATGATACTATAAGGTAGTGAAATTTAAGTCTAACTCAATTCTACAAAACTAACTCCATAAGGTGAGATTTGCACTAAGTTATCGTAGTTGAGTGAACTGAAGGATAGTATTCTAAACTTAGCAAGAGGACAAATTTAGCAATAGGAAGTAGAAAAATATGTGGAATATAAAAAGGAATGTCATTACTCAAAAGTCAAAGGACTTTATCATAGACATGTCCAAATCTAGAATGTCAAACATAAAAGAATTGGTATTCTGAAAAGCAATATTTGGTTCAGTAAAAGGAAACATAGTTATAATTATTTTGTAAAGAAACTGAAGGAGACAACATGAACATCCTTCATTAGGATTACCACTAATAAACACTTTCTAGATAAAAAAAATTATTTTTAAAAAAGGTGATTGACAAATCATTGTGGTGAATAAAGCACTCATATATATTAAATTAAAATTGAATTGGGATAGATAAAAAACATTAAAAAGCATCAATGTAGGAGAAATTTGAGCAATGCCAATAACCATTATAAGAAACAAATTATTTGGATAGCCTAAGGGTTTTATCAGTGATATATTTGTAAGATTGAAAACATGACAAGGAATGATCAACATGACTACTGACACCTGAATCAACGATTCATCTACCTTTAAACAAATAATTGATATAAATAGCACAAAAACCAAATCATTGAAAAATAAGTAGCATCTAGAGTATCTTAAGTTGTTGTTGATGTATTTGATCAATTCAACAAACGAAGCTTTACAAAAGAAGTTTGAAAACTTAGATGTATTTTCTCTCTTTATCTTATTTTGGAGGAGCATGAGGATATGATAAATCTTTTATAGGAACACCTATATCCTTATTTTCACTTTTTTTCTTTTTTCTTTTTTGCTTCCTCTTTCTCATCTCTCTTTCAATCTCATATTTTCTTTCTTTTTCAACAACTAAATTATCACCATCCCTTTCTCTTGCTACTTTACCACTTTTAGTGGTAATTATATTGCAATGTTCCTTTGGGTTGGGTTGGCTATTGGCTAAAAACTGACCACTCTGTCTCTCTACCAATTATTTCCCACATGTGTTTCTAAATTTCTTATTGCCGCCATATTATTCTCTTGACTAGCCAGAGTAGCTTTCATCAATTTTTTCAAGGTATCTTCAAAAATTTTCAGTCTTTAAGGAACTGAAGGATATAAGGGTTGTTGCTGTCGTTGAAAAGGACCTTGTGATGTGAGTTGATTTTAGGTTCATTAATATTGTGACACTTTTAAGAATTAGGATCAAAATTCTTAGCAATTTAAGGTGAGTCACCTAAGGAAAATCCCCACTAGACATTAACTTAACAAGTGTTAAGTAGATGTGAAGGTTCATTTCCAAAGGTCCAAGGTAAAACACAATTATAGGTGAGGAATGACAAGGATAAGATGCGACACACACAAAGGAAGCTTAAGGAAACATAAATGGAGTTCAAATCCTTCCAAATGATGAACCAAACTCATGAACATGAGTGCTATCTCCTTACACAACAATTGAATGGAAAAGAAACAAGAACAAACAATTAGAACAAGAATATGGTGCGGAATTTAAAGGAAGACAATAACAAGATAATGAACTGATTAAAACACCTAAACAAGAAGAATGAATCGATTAAAATGATGAACAAAGCAAGGTAACCGAATAGAATGAAGAACAAACACAAACTACAGATTGAAATTGAATAGAAAGGTGTGGAAATGGAAATGGAGAGTGAAAGCTAGAAGAACTTATGTGGTTGAAGCCATGGAAGGGAAGAAACATGCCACTTGGATGGTGAATGATCCAAGATAAGTGCAAGATGCCACCACTTGAGAGCTTTCCAAACACTCACAAGATGAGACTAGATTAGGAGAACATTCTCACAATTCTCTCACAATTTGTGTAGAGTTTCTTTACTTCAAATTTAATGTAATTTTACAAGAGCCAAGCACCTCTATTTATAGTGTTTAGAGGGATGCAAAAGAAGAGGGAAAATTCAAACACAAGCTTATTCAAATTCGGCGCCTAACAAGTCACAAGGGAGGTGTGACTTGTTTTCTTTCTTTGGCACCTCCTAAAACTACACCTACACCTACACCTACTCTTTATGTCACATGGAAGGTGTGACTTATCTTTATACATTAGCACCCCTTATTTTACATCTACACCTTCCTTTTAATGTTCTACTAGAAACTACTCAAAAGTAATTACAAAAAGAGACATCCATTGATGCTCATCTCCCAAAGCTTTAACCTTGCTCCTAGTAATCCTTTTAGGCATGAAGGATGTTGAGCTCATGGGTTGGGCTTGGGCTTGGGCCTCAGGCACCTCCTCTACTTGGTCTTCATCACCTTGCTTGTTAGATAGACCATTTATCTTGTTTCCACTCAATATTTTAATTTTGATTGTTTGTCCAATCTTGAGAATAATTATTATTGTTGGAGAAACCACCTTGTCTTCCCTAATTGCCCATGTAATTTACTTATGCTTCTGATGAATTATTTTGGTAAGAACAGGTGACCATTGGGATGATCACCTCCACAAAAATCACACCTTATTGGTTGACTCTGACTTCGAGAAGATTGCACAACTTGTAATTGTTGTGTCAATTTAGCCATTTGTTCAGTTAATGCTTCAAGTTGTTGTGTCAGAATTTTATTATAAGCCAACAGTACATTTGAAGTATTATGATTTATCATCCCCTTCTTTGGATCAAATGTCATCATTGTACTACTAGCTGCAGTGTTTATAAGTATCTTTGTTGTTGAACCTAGTGGTGTTCAAGGTTTTGAAGAATCCAAATCCTTTGAAGGATGATGAAGCTTTTGTTGTGCTTGTTGTTGCTGTGCTGGTTTAGTTAGGATTTGGGTAGTTTGAGTTGTGTAACTCAACCTTTGATTGAATCTAAAGCTCAAGCATCTCAACTTTCAAACAAAGTAAAGTTTTTTTTTCAAACTGAGTTAAAACAACCGATTGTTTAAGCTTAGGTGTTTTGAAAACTGTTTTGAAATGTGAAAATTGGTTAAGTAACAAAACAACCGATTGATTCGAGGAAACAATCGATTGTTTGTTATGTTTTTATAACAGAAAACAGTTTTGACTTTGACTGAGCTTTAAATGCTTTTAATTCATATGCTCCAGTCATTAAATGCTTTGACCAATCTTTCTAAAGCAATTAAGAGTTTGTTAAGATTTGATTACAAACATCTTCTTTATATATATACAGAAAAACAGATTTGAGTTTTAAAAAAAGAATCTAAGTGATTTGAGAAAGTTTTTCTAAGAGTTGGAGATTGCTTAGAGTTTTGGTTGATCAAAGTGCTGAGATAGGATTCTCTTGTACTGATTTCAGATTGCTTCTGTAACAAGTGTAATCCTTGTAATTCTGTGAACATTCGTTTGTGCTGTTGCTAAGAAGAGTTGTGTGTTCTTGAGGGGATCAAGATTAGCTTTCTTAGTGTGGTGTGCTGACCAAGGAAAGTGTGTTTCTTGAGGGTGTTCAAGGTCACTTTCTTGGTTGTGTGTAAGTAATCTAGTGTTGATTGCTTAGTGGATTTCCTCAGGGTTTCTGAAAAGACTGGATGTAGCTCTGGGTTGGAGTGAACCAGTATAAACATCTGTGTACAATCTCTCTATCCCTAACTCTTTAATTTCAGTTTGTTTGTTGTTTGCTGGTATAAACAACCGATTGTTTCGAAGAAACAACCGATTGTTTTCCTGGCAGTGTTGTTTTGCTTGCTGTTTTGGCAAACTGAATTGCTTAATCATTTGATTTCTGAAAGATATTCATTCTAGCTTGGAAAAGTTTGCGAAAACCTCTTTTAAACAATTCACCCCCCTCTAGTTTAAAGCCATCTTTCCTAACATTTGTGATCCGGTCGGTCATCGGTAGTCGATGACATCAGCAGCAGATGCCTGGTCCTTTCAGTGAATCGCTCATCAGGAGCCACCCTGCCACCTTCGCTGAGATTTGGCAACGCGCGGTGGCACACATAGTAGCAGAGACAGAGGTCTCTGAGAAGAGAGGCGGTGCTGCACCGTCGAAGCCGCGCGGAGGTCAGGGGAAGCAGCAGCAACATGCGCGGGTGCATAAGGCCAAGGAAGGGAAGAAGGCGCAGGGAAGGCCTCGTCCCTATGCACCCACGAAGGACCAGACTAGGGGGTGTGCAAGGGAGAACAACGCACCCCCTAGGTATGATTTCATGGTAGAGTTGGCGGAGCTGATCGCCATCCCTGCCGTGGCTGCAAGACTTCGAGTACCAGAGAAAACTGACAAGGTACTTGGAAGGAAGAAGGATGAGTGGTGTGAATTCCATCAGGCTTATGGACACACACTCCACACCTGCCTGGCGTTGGGGCATCAACTTGCTGAGTTGGTGAAGACAGGATTCCTGACCGATTACCTGTGGGAGGCGCAAGGTGATCGCGCTTTGAGGTCCCAGGCAGGTGATCAGCAACATGAAATCCCTGTGCATGGGGAAGTGAGGACGATCGCGGGGGGCTTCTCTGGCAGAGGGTGCTCCGCGTCGCAAAGAAGAAGGTACGCACGCTCAGTGATGGCTGTAGACTCAGTGAATGAAGGCCATTTCCCCGAGGTGGATATCACATTCACAAGTGCGGATCTGCAGGACGTTGTACCCCACGACAACGATCCTCTGGTCATCTCCCTTGTGACAGCAGGAAGACGAGTGCACAGGGTGCTCGTAGACCAAGGAGGCTCAGCGGACGTCATGTTCTGGCCGACATTCAACAAGCTGTAGCTGTCCCTCGATCAGCTGAGGCCGTATGTTGGGTGTCTTTATGGTTTCGCGGGGGACCAGGTTGAGGTGCGGGGCTACATAGAGCTGAGAACGACGTTTACCGATGGAGTGGCGTCCTGCACGGAGTAGATAAAGTACTTGGTGGTGAATGCCCCATCTGCATACAATATCTTGCTGGGAAGACCCACGCTCAGCAGGTTGGGTGCAGTGCCATCGACAAGGCACATGAAATTGAAGCTGCCGTCAATGTAAAGGGCTGTCATTACCATCAAGTCAGATCAGGCTGAGGCTAGGCTCTGTTATGAGAACAACCTCAAGCAGAAGAGAAGCATCTGCCATGTCACTACGACACCACCATCAGGCGTGCTCGAGGAGCGATCGGTGGTTCGTGGTACATAGGCAGATCAGGTGATGGAAGATGCTACGCTGGGGGGCTCCCAGGTAGCTCAGGTGGAAGCTGAAGCAGAGGGCATGATCACTCCTCGTGAGTCAGGCATCGCCAGGGCAGTCATCGCCAACGAAAGGAGACCCCATCCAGTCGAGGGATGGGTGGAGGTGGAAATAAGGGAAAAGAAGTTTAAGTTAGGGGGATCGCTCGCTGCAGAAGAACGAGCATAGATCGCCGGTGTGATCGAAAGGCACATGGGCGCCTTTGCATGGTCAGCGTTTGACATGCCAGGGATCAACCCCGATTTTCTTTGCCACCACCTGTCGATGGATCCCAAGGTGCGACCGGTGCGCCAGAGGCGAAGGAAATTCAATGAAGAGAGGAGGAAGGTGATCCACGATGAGACGCAGAAGCTCCTTGCTGCGGGGCATATTAGAGAAATCCAGTACCCTGAGTGGTTGGCGAACGTGGTGCTGGTGCAGAAGTCAAACGGCAAGTGGAGGATGTGCGTGGACTTCACTGACCTCAATAAGGCCTGCCCCAAGGACTCCTACCCTCTCCCCAGTATAGACGCATTGGTGGACAGCGCGTCAGGGGGGAAGCTCCTCAGCTTTCTGGATGCGTTCTCAGGCTACAACCAGATCAGGATGCACCCCATGGACGAGTGCAAGACCGCTTTCATGACGGAACGATCTTGCTACTGCTACAAGGTAATGCCGTTTGGGCTGAAGAACGCGGGAGCTACCTGTAACATCCCGCCAAAATACTATACAAAAGTATATAATGAAAGTAAAGGTAACAAATAGATTGAAGTGAACAAAATATTATATATATATGAAATGTAGTTTCTCCTCACAGGGAGTTTAATACAAATTCGGTCAAATTTTCCAGAAACATAAACAAAATACAGTAAAAAAAACAAAGCAGGCGATCTCCTATCGCAAGAGACCGATCTCCTATCGGAAGAGGCCGATCTCCTATCAGAGGACCCAAAACAGCCGATCTGCTGCCAGAACAGAAATCGGGCGATCTCCTTCCGGCGACCACTCACTAAGGAGCTCTACTTCCTGGAAAATCATCTGCTCCCGTGTAAAATACACGATCATCACAGTTTTAAGAGGAAACAGCCAGAGGACAATACAAAGGGTAAGCTAGATATTTTTAAACTTTAAATTTTTAAACTGGACAACCAACGTAGATCAGCCTTTTTAAACATTCACCAGAGTCCATCACTTCCTCATTCATATTACACAGCCATCAAGAAATCACATGTTTCACAATATTTTCAAGAGTCGTTCTATTCACATAATGCACCAAGTGTCTATCAATTCAATGTTTCTCATTTCTCACGTCAGACTTCCACTGACTCATCACTCAAGACACTTGACACTACTTCCGGAAGACTCATGCATTGACTAGACTCATAGATTCGCACCTGTCATACTGCCCACTGTGAAATCACACACATTCACAGGGTCGCCGTGAAATCACACTCATTCACAAGCGTATAATGAATCTCAATATCATCACCATCCAAGCATGACAGGGTTAATCCACACAACAGGCCGAGCTCGTTCCCTTTTGAACAACTCACCCATACGTATGAACCTCCTTCGACTCTCAACGCCCGAATAACTTCATCTAGATGATTCCATTATATCAGGAGAGTCAGGATATCATAACGAATCACCGGTCAATGCACATCCTACACGATCTTACACGGTATTTTCTTTCCTGAAAATACTATGCCTTGATCTCACATTCACATCATGCAACACATCTCATAACACTTAAAGGAAAGATTTCAATCACAGCAAAAGCTCACTCCAAGGTTCTTATTTCCGAACATCTCATTTAAATCTCATACCGTTTCAAAGCAACATCAAAAACAGGGAGTTCGTAAACAACGCCAAAACCGACGATCTAGTTCAAAAACAGGGTATTTCGAAGTCTGCATTTAAAACCGGCGACCACGTCGCCCAAACACATAGCACAGAGCATTTTGCAAAGATGAAAACGAAAACCGGCGACCACGTCGCCCTCACTTCAGAAATAGCTAAACTATGGCTTGTATGGAAAATGAAGTCTAGCTTCCCTTACCTGGACTTGCGCAAAACACCAGGAGCTCCGAAACCTAACGAAGCTTGAACCACGCCTTGTCTCTGTTTTCAGCGCCTGGTCTGTAGAACTAGCAGAGAACCTCTTAGGTGCTCTAAGGGCAACGTCGCTTGTCGCACTGATGCTGGAGGTTGCCTGAGTCTCAACGCAAGGAAGGGAAGAAGGGAGGGAGGAAGTTTGCACTCACTCTAACACTCTTGAGTCTGTAACGCTCTTTGCCTTCCTGCAGTGGCTTTTGAATCCCAGCTTACCTGTCCACGTATGCTGCCGCTGCCACCCCTTCTGCAGGAAAGCCTGAGAACCACTGCCCTGAACAGTACGACCACTGCTGTCGCTTATACATGCCAACCACTGCTCTGAACAGTACAACCACTGTTGTCGTTTGTGCATGCCAACCACTGCTCTGAACAGTACGACCGCGAGTGTCTCCTGCGCATGCCAACATTCTGATGTCACCACTCTGAACCACCCTTTTGTCTACGTGGCACGTGTGTAGGACGTTTCATGCTGGGAGTCTGGGTCCCACTTTACTCTGTGTGAAACTCGACGTCGTGCGATAACTTTCCACTGCTGACTCATCCTGGCGAACGACCGATGTCTCCTTCGCCCTGGAAGACGACCGATGTCTCCTTCGCCCTGGAAGACGACCGATGTCTTCCTCTGGGAGACGACCGATGTCTTCCTCTGGGAGACGACCGATGTCTTCCCTGGCGACGCCCTCATAACTCTCGCGCCCTGGCTACGTCCACATGCCTCTCGCGCCTTGGCCACGTCCACCTGCCTCGCGCCCTGGCAATGCCCGCATGCCTCTCGCGCCTTGGCCACGTCCACATGCCTCGCGCCCTGGCAATGCCTGCATGCCTCGCGCCTTGGCAATGCCCGCATGCCTCGCGCCCGCGCGATGCCTGCATGCCTCTCGCGCCCGCACGATGCCTGCATGCCTCGCGCCCTGGCGACGTCCACCTGGCGCTCATGTGTAGCAGGCGACCGGCGATCTCATAGCCTTCTAAACTTAACTTTTCCTCCCTTTTTATTTTAAATAAAACATACATAGAATTCTTTTAAAATATAACCCTTTTTTATTCCAATTCAATTTTACAGGTCCTTACATTCTCCCCAACAAGAAAAATTTTCGTCCTCGAAAATTGAATTACAAGGAAAAGAGATATGGATAGGCTTCTCTCATGGGTGCTCCTAACTCCCAAGTTGAATCACCCGATCTCTCATCCTACGCCACTTTCACCATGCTGATGGTCTTGCCTCTGAGCTGTTTACTTTGCCTATCGTCAATCCTGACTGGTTTCACTTCAAAGGACAAGTCATCCCTGATCTGCACCTTCTCGGTCGTCTGCTGAATCAACTCTGGTTCAACCAATACTGCTTCCTGGTACCAGTACAAAGGAGTTCTGCCTTTCCTTCCATACAAAGCTTCATACGTTGCCATCCCAATGCCAGCATGATCACCGTTATTATAGGTAAACTCTTCCAACTCGGCTGGAGCCCTCCTGTAAGGTGCCATTGACACTGGTCCAGCCCCAGGTACCAAAATCAATAGAGAATTCCACTTTTCTCTTAGGAGGTAATCCAGATATTTCTTCTGAAATTACATCCATGAAATCTTTCACCACAGGTATCCTACTTACGTCCTCTTCATCCTTCACTCCCAATTGAGCTAGGATTCACGAAGCACCTCGCCCCTTCCTCCAACACCGACCACCCTCGCTGAGTAGATATCACGTCTGCCTCTTGGAGGTCTGGAAACGCTATCTTCTGACTACCACAGTCTATGAGAACGTGATTGGCAGCTAGCCAATCCATTCCCAGGATAACATCCATGTCCTGAAGAGGTAGGCAGATCAAGTTCACCTTGAATCTGCGTCCCTCTACTATCACTGGACATTTGGGGCAAACTGTAGAGGTCAACACCTGTCCTGACGCAGGTGTAGAGACCAACAGTTCGAAAGGTAACTCCTTCACTAGAAGGCCCAACTCGGCTACGCATAAGCTTGACACAAAGGAGTGTGTCGCTCCAGAATCAAACAAAATTCTAACGCATCTACCAGCTATAGAGCAACACTCTGTACTAAGTTACCTGACTGAGATGCCTCCGCTCCAGACATGGCAAACACTCTCCCTGCTGCCTGAGGTCAACTGCCTCCATTCCTCAACTGTTGGGATCCACTGGGTTGAGTCATCCTATTCTGGGTAGGACAATCTCTAGCAACGTGTCCCGTCTTTTGACAGGCAAAACATCTTCTCTCTGAATCTCTCTTGGGGCACACATTGGCTGTGTGTGGCCCACCACAATGGAAACACTTAAGTTTCCAGGGTTGTTGCTGCTGAAACTGGGGTGGTGCTGCTTCTGCCCGATGTGGTGGAGGTCTCGCATAAGGCTTGCTTTGTGGGTGCTGCACCTTGGCCTCCCCACTGGAAGAACCCCCTGGGTGTGACCTGATCACCCGAGAATCACCCTTGTCCAGAGTCTCCACCATCTTCGCCTTCTCTACTAAGGCGTGAAATTCCCTGATGCACATCGGGGCTATGGTCCTCTTCAGCCCATGCTTCAGCCCCTCTTCGAACTTCCTACACCTCCAGGCCTCAGAGGTCGCCTGGGTATAGAACCGGGCGAGGTACTCAAAACGAGCAGCATAGGCGTTTACTGAGATATCCCCCTGCTCCAACTTCAGGAACTCAGCTTCCCTCGCAAATCTTGCGCTGTCTGGGAAGTATTTCTCCAGGAACCTCACCCTGAAGTTCTCCCAGTCCAACACATCCTCTCGGGCCTCCATTATCTGCTGAGCTCCCATCCACCAGAACTCAGCTTCCCCAGATAGTAAAAAGGTTGCGAACACCAATTTCTTCTCTTCAGGGCAGGAGGTCGCCCTAAAGATTTTCTCCAGCTCTCTGACCCACTGATCTGCCTGATCAGGGGTAGCATTCCCACTAAACTTGGGTGGGTTGTGCCTCATGAACTCAGTCAGTCCCATCTGTTCTTGAGGCTGACCGCCGTGGGAGTTTGTCTCAGCCGACCGAGCAGTTTCCCAGTGGTGCATTGTAGCTTGATGGTTCTGAGCCATCGCTGCATTCTGTTGCTGGATGGCAGTTGCCATCATCTCGATAGCCTTAGCAATCTGGCTCATCTCCGAAGAAGATTGGGGAGGGGTAGAAGGTCTACGTGCCATCTCCTTCGTTTCAGATTTTGAAACTATGGGTTTCTATATTCCCTACAACTACAAGAATGAGATCGATAAGAAATCAATTCATTCAAGGGGTAACAGCTAGACCTTACAAAGGTCAGCATCTCAAAATCATTAAGAAATTGAGCTCATCAACAGGATCATAATGCTTATAACATCAAGCATAACACCAGAACAACTACTGGTATGCAGTCATCAATTCAATCAACCATTTTCAATCAATTACAAAGACACTCAAGAGAATGAAATAGCTCACACCAGAATTCAATATATGCTAAACATCAAACCTTTGGAATTAAGGTTGAGACTCATCCCGATCCAGTTATGAGTGTGCACCCTCACTACTTTATCAAGACCTTCTCATTCTTAATACTAAGATTTTCAGTTATAACATATATTCACCAAAGCACACACAAAATCTCAATACAAAAACGTTTGAAAACTTTTCACTATAGTTGTTATTTTAAACTCAAATAAATTTCATGAGCAGAAGAAACACAATGGATCCACAGCCCTCAGGTCATCCTAAGGACGAACTGCTCTGATACCATTAATGTAACATCCCGCCAAAATACTATACAAAAGTATATAATAAAAGTAAAGGTAACAAATAGATTGAAGTGAACAAAATATTATATATATATGAAATGTAGTTTCTCCTCACAGGGAGTTTAATACAAATTCGGTCAAATTTTCCAGAAACATAAACAAAATACAGTAAAAAAAAACAAAGCAGGCGATCTCCTATCGGAAGAGACCGATCTCCTATCGGAAGAGGCCGATCTCCTATCAGAGGACCCAAAACAGCCGATCTGCTGCCAGAACAGAAATCGGGCGATCTCCTTCCGGCGACCACTCACTAAGGAGCTCTACTTCCTGGAAAATCATCTGCTCCCGTGTAAAATACACGATCATCACAGTTTTAAGAGGAAACAGCCAGAGGACAATACAAAGGGTAAGCTAGATATTTTTAAACTTTAAATTTTTAAACTGGACAACCAACGTAGATCAGCCTTTTTAAACATTCACCAGAGTCCATCACTTCCTCATTCATATTACACAGCCATCAAGAAATCACATGTTTCACAATATTTTCAAGAGTCGTTCTATTCACATAATGCACCAAGTGTCTATCAATTCAATGTTTCTCATTTCTCACGTCAGACTTCCACTGACTCATCACACAAGACACTTGACACTACTTCCGGAAGACTCATGCATTGACTAGACTCATAGATTCGCACCTGTCATACTGCCCACTGTGAAATCACACACATTCACAGGGTCGCCGTGAAATCACACTCATTCACAAGCGTATAATGAATCTCAATATCATCACCATCCAAGCATGACAGGGTTAATCCACACAACAGGCCGAGCTCGTTCCCTTTTGAACAACTCACCCATACGTATGAACCTCCTTCGACTCTCAACGCCCGAATAACTTCATCTATATGATTCCATTATATCAGGAGAGTCAGGATATCATAACGAATCACCGGTCAATGCACATCCTACACGATCTTAAACGGTATTTTCTTTCCTGAAAATACTATGCCTTGATCTCACATTCACATCATGCAACACATCTCATAACACTTAAAGGAAAGATTTCAATCACAGCAAAAGCTCACTCCAAGGTTCTTATTTCCGAACATCTCATTTAAATCTCATACCGTTTCAAAGCAACATCAAAAACAGGGAGTTCGTAAACAACGCCAAAACCGACGATCTAGTTCAAAAACAGGGTATTTCGAAGTCTGCATTTAAAACCGGCGACCACGTCGCCCAAACACATAGCACAGAGCATTTTGCAAAGATGAAAACGAAAACCGGCGACCACGTCGCCCTCACTTCAGAAATAGCTAAACTATGGCTTGTATGGAAAATGAAGTCTAGCTTCCCTTACCTGGACTTGCGCAAAACACCAGGAGCTCCGAAACCCAACGAAGCTTGAACCACGCCTTGTCTCTGTTTTCAGCGCCTGGTCTGTAGAACTAGCAGAGGACCTCTTAGGTGCTCTAAGGGCAACGTCGCTTGTCGCACTGATGCTGGAGGTTGCCTGAGTCTCAACGCAAGGAAGGGAAGAAGGGAGGGAGGAAGTTTGCACTCACTCTAACACTCTTGAGTCTGTAACGCTCTTTGCCTTCCTGCAGTGGCTTTTGAATCCCAGCTTACCTGTCCACGTATGCTGCCGCTGCCACCCCTTCTGCAGGAAAGCCTGAGAACCACTGCCCTGAACAGTACGACCACTGCTGTTGCTTATGCATGCCAACCACTGCTCTGAACAGTACGACCACTGTTGTCGTTTGTGCATGCCAACCACTGCTCTGAACAGTACGACCGCGAGTGTCTCCTGCGCATGCCAACATTCTGATGTCACCACTCTGAACCACCCTTTTGTCTACGTGGCACGTGTGTAGGACGTTTCATGCTGGGAGTCTGGGTCCCACTTTACTCTGTGTGAAACTCGACGTCGTGCGATAACTTTCCACTGCTGACTCATCCTGGCGAACGACCGATGTCTCCTTCGCCCTGGAAGACGACCGATGTCTCCTTCGCCCTGGAAGACGACCGATGTCTTCCTCTGGGAGACGACCGATGTCTTCCTCTGGGAGACGACCGATGTCTTCCCTGGCGACGCCCTCATAACTCTCGCGCCCTGGCTACGTCCACATGCCTCTCGCGCCTTGGCCACGTCCACCTGCCTCGCGCCCTGGCAATGCCCGCATGCCTCTCGCGCCTTGGCCACGTCCACATGCCTCGCGCCCTGGCAATGCCTGCATGCCTCGCGCCCTGGCAATGCCCGCATGCCTCGCGCCCGCGCGATGCCTGCATGCCTCTCGCGCCCGCACGATGCCTGCATGCCTCGCGCCCTGGCGACGTCCACCTGGCGCTCATGTGTAGCAGGCGACCGGCGATCTCATAGCCTTCTAAACTTAACTTTTCCTCCCTTTTTATTTTAAATAAAACATACATAGAATTCTTTTAAAATATAACCCTTTTTTATTCCAATTCAATTTTACAGGTCCTTACACTACCTATCAGAGACTTATGGATAGGGTGCTCTCGCCCATGCTTGGAAGGAACAAGCAGGCATACGTAGATGACATGGTGGTCACGTCGCGAGAGAAGGCGCATCATGTAGCTGATTTGGAGGAACTTTTCACCACCATTGCCAAGTACAGGTTGAAACTCAACCCTGAAAAGTGTATCTTCGGCGTGGAGGCTGGGAAGTTCTTGGGTTTCCTCCTAACAGAGTGAGGGATCGAGGCGAATCCAGAGAAGTGTGCAACAATCGTGGCAATCAGGAGCCCAACGACGGTGAAGAAGGTGCAGCAGCTCATTGGACGGTTGGCCGCATTATCACGATTTATGTCTGCTGGAGGAGAGAAGGGTCATCCGTATTTCTAGTGTCTCAAGCGCAACAGCAGATTCCTTTGGACACAGGAGTGCGAAGAGGCCTTCCTAAAGCTGAAGGAGTATCTGGCGAGCCCACCAGTATTGTGTAAACCACAAGTGGGCACCCCTCTTCGTCTGTACTTTGCTGTGATGGAGAGGGCAATCAGCTCAGTCCTGGTACAAGAGCAAGATCAGGTCTAGAAGCCTGTGTATTTTGTGAGTAAGGTGCTGCAGGGCCCTGAAACAAGGTATCAGGCTCTGGAGAAGGCCGCTCTGGCGGTAGTTTTTTCAGCTAGAAGGCTCAGACACTACTTCCACAGCTTCACCGTAGTGGTCATGATAGACTTGCCCATCCAGAAGGTGTTGAAGAAGCCAGACGTAGCAGGAAGGATGGTCAAGTGGGCTGTTGAACTTTCAGAATTCGACATCCAGTATGAGCCCTGAGGACCGATCAAAGGGCAGGTGTTCGCCGATTTCGTGGTCGAGCTGTCGTCGGTCGCGACACCTGCAGAAAGCATAGATTTTCGATGGGTCTTATCGGTGGATGGCTCTTCCAATCAGCAGGGGAGCGGTGCTGGAGTCATTCTGGAAGGCCCGAACGGGGTACTGATCGAGCAGTCCCTTCGGTTTGCCTTCAAGGCTAACAACAATCAGGCGGAGTACGAAGCCCTGATCGTAGGAATGTTGCTGGCAAGAGAAATGGGAGCAAGAAGTCTGGTGGCTAAGAGCGACTCGTTGCTAGTCACTGGACAAGTTACAGAAGAGTTCCAGGCGAAGGATCCTCAGATGGCAGCTTACCTGGAGTACATACAGCTCCTGAAGACGTCCTTCGATGAGTTTGAATTAGTTCATGTGCCCCGAGAGCAAAATGCCAGAGCAGACCTGCTTGCCAAGCTGGCCAGCTCAGGCAAGGGGGGAAGGCAGAGGATCGTCATTCAGGAGACTCTGAAGGTGCCACGAGCGTTCGTGTCAGACAACCAAGTGCTTCAAGTATCCAAGTTGATGGAGCGTCTGGCGATCAGTCATCGGTCCCTGACTCAAGAAACGCTGAAAGCACCGAGGGTGAGGGCGCGACTGGCAAGGACCGATGAGGTGATGGAAGTCTGTGCTGTCAGGGAGCCCGATACGTGGATAACACCGTACCAGTTGTACCTAGAAGATGGTGTGCTTCCACTGGACCCGACAGAGGCAAAGAAGATAAAGAAGAGCTCGAGTAAGTTTACTCTCATTGATGGGAATTTGTTTAGATTTGGCTTTTCCCATCCTGTACAAATTTGTGTGCATGGGGAGCAATGCACCAGACTCATGTCAGAGTTGCACGAGGGAGTGTGCGGAAGCGACGTCGGTGGTCGCGCTTTGGCAAGTAGGATCCTCCGCGTGGGGTACTACTGGCCAACGCTGAAGGAAGACTGCGTGAAGTATGCTCAACGGTGCAAACAGTGCCAACTTCATGCAGACTGGCATAAGGCACCCCCCGAAGAGTTGAAGTCCATCCATAGCTCGTGGCCATTTCACACGTGGGGAATCGACATCCTGGGACCTTTTCCTCTGGCGATCAGGCAGATGAAGTTCCTCATAGTGGCCATCGAGTATTTCACCAAGTGGGTGGAAGCAAAACCAGTGGCGCACATCACCGCTCAGAAGGTCGAGCATTTTGTTTGGAGGAACATCGTCTGTCGTTTTGGAGTACCCAAGAGGCTGGTATCCGACAATGGCACTCAGTTCACCAGTCATCAGTTGAGAAAGATGTGCGAAGAGTTGAAGATACAACAAGTGTTCGCCTCGGTAGAACACCCGAAAACCAACGGGCAGGTGGAGTCAACCAACCGAGTGCTACTCAGGGGACTGAAGCGAAGACTAGAGAAAGCTAAGGGGAACTGGGCAGAAGAAGTTCCCAGAGTTGTATGGTCTTACCATACCACTCCACAGTCTAGCACCCATGAGACACCCTTTAGTCTTGTCTATGGGACAGATGCTATGATTCCCGTGGTGATACAGGAGAGCTCCCCTAGATTTCTGAACTTCATCGCCGAAGAGTCCAATCAAGAGCGAAAGGTGAATCTCGATCTCTTGGATGAAGTGCGAGAAGAAGCCAGAGTTAGTGCCGAAGCTGTCAAGAGAAGAGTAGAACGCAGGCACAACTCCAAGGTGAGGCTTAGGCGCTTCCAGGAGAGCGATCTGGTGATGAGGAAAGCACATCAGAATGAGATGGAGAACAAGTTATCTCCAAAGTGGACGGGTCCATACAGAGTAGTTGAGGCGTTGGAGAATGGAGCTTATCGGCTGGAGACTCTGGATGGAGCAGCTATCCCCAGGACGTGGAACGCCACACACTTGAAATTCTACTTTAGTTAAGGTGTAAAGTAGATGCGTTCTCGCGCCATACACACACTCAATATATATACTGTAAACAGTTGAGCAGATCAGGGGGCACTCTTTTCCCTAAGGAGGGTTTTTAACGAGGCCACCCAATAAAAAAGACTTCAGTATATCAAGTGTTCAAGTGTTTCCCAGTTTAACATTCTCCTTGCCCCAGGTGCAAGTGCAGGTGATCGGTTGGAGCCTACTCTCCCCAGGCGCGAGTACGGACAACCGACCTAGATCCTCCTCACCCCAGGCGTGAGTGCAGGCAGCTAAGGTTTGAAAAGCCAGGGGTACTAGTAAGACCAAGAGAGGGAAAGGGAGGATTTCGAGAAACGTCCTTACCCACTTGGCGTATACGAATATTGGCTTAGTAAAGCCCTTAGTTAAGGCTCTTCTCACCCCAGGAGTGAGAAAGGGATAGAATAACCCGATTCGCGCAAGGATGATGACCTTGAGGCAGGCAAGAGGGGTCATCGAGAAACACTCTTCCTCCTCAGAACAAGACGTCATCGACGGTGATCGGCGTTCAGATCTTAAGGTCGATGACCTTGAGGCAAGCAAGAGGAGTCAGCGAGAAACACTCTTCTTCCCCAGAACAAGGTGTCATCGATGGTGATCGGCGTTTAGATCTTAAGGTCGATGACCTTGAGGCAAGAGGGGTCATCGAGAAACACTCTTCCTCCCCCAGAACAAGGTGTGATCGACGGTGATTGGCGTTCAGATTTTAAGGTCGATGGCCTTGGGGTAAGCAAGAGGGGTCAACGAGAAACACTCTTCTTCCCCAAAACAAGGCATCATCTTTGGCGTTCAGGCCCTCTATGCACTTAGCGCTGGAGTTGGTCGATAGCCTTGGGGTAAGCAAGAGGGGTCAACGAGAAACACTCTTCTTCCCCAAAACAAGGCATCATCTTTGGCGTTCAGGCCCTCTATGCACTTAGCGCTGGAGTAACAGAGAAGTAAAGCAAAGCCTGAAGCGCGATGATTGATGCGTGGTGAACTAACATGCTAGTTGGTGGTCGGTGGCAAAAGCTTTGAGTAAGAAAGCTTTTCCAAGCAAGTTCTTATGCGATAAGCCGAAGCATTTAGGCCCCGTTAAGTCAGTCATCCAGCATGAAGTTATGCATAAAAACTGTTAAAGACAATGCTAAGGTAACAGTTAGTCGCGATCAAGGTTAGAAACCGAGTTTGAAAGGTTACAGTGAGATCGCACTAAAGCCTAAGCTAGTTAACAGTTAGTCACATGCAGAGAGTTAAAGATGGGAGAGACAAGCAGCTGAAGCAAATAGATTTCATTCAAGTCAATACAGAGAACCTTTACAGCTAAAAGATTATACACAAGTTATGTAGCAGAAAAAGGAATTACACAAAAGGAGAAGTTGCAAGGGGAGAAGCTCAAGGAGGAGGAATGAGCTTGCCATCGACCACTGAATGGCGGAGACTAAATTGGGAAAGGTCCAAGTCTGGTAGGACGCAGTGAACCTGCTCCAAGGCCATCCTGAACCCATCTATCAAAGCCTCAGCACTAGCAGCCATGGTCTCAGATACATCGGCTTCAAGCTCCTTCCTCTCTTTGGCAAAGGAAGACTCAGCCTCTTCCAGTTTGCCTTTGGCTCCTTTGAGCTCCTCCTGTGTCTTGGTCAGCTCGCTGTGTGCATTTGTCAGCTTGTTTCGCGCCTCGAGGAGTTGGACCTGGACCTTTTCGAGCTTCTTCTCCTTCAGTGCAACCTCCTCCCTAGAAGCCTTGAGACCCTCCGCCTGTTTGTCGTTCAGTTGGCGTAAGGAAGAATTCTCAGCCTCTAGACGGTTGTTCTGCCCCTTTATCTCCATGGCTTGACCATCTAAAGCAGTCACAGCCTCACCCATCAGGAGCTCAGTCCTAATGGTCTCCTGCACCTGTAGAAAGTAGTCTCTCTTGGCCTTCTCCACCATACCACTCAGCATGTGCACCATACCTTGAGAAGCTTCAAGGTCACTCATCAAGGAGTCTTTGTCGTGCTCAAGCTCTTGGAGCTTCTTTTCCAAGAGCTCCTGTTTGTGCTGGTGAGTGGAGAATTGCAGGGAAAGTACCAGGCTCTTGGCCAAATGAGCATCCACATTCTGCCCACTCCACGCGATCAGTTCCTAGTTTTGAATATAGCGCCTCGCCAAGGAGATTACCTTGCTGAGGTTCTCATTGTTAGCCCTAGGAATGCTCGGTTGAGAAGAGGCCCCACCACCTTGAGAGGTTGCAGCTGTGGTTTGCATTGGTGGAGAGGCATGAGGCCTTGATGGACCCCCTGAGTGAGCAGGTCCACTCCCAGCAGGTAGTTTGAGTGAGCTTGGTGTTTGGCCCACTGGGAGTGGTGGTGCAGGTGGAGCTGAAGGGGAAGGAAAGGTGCTAGGAGAAGGTTGTTGAGGGGTTGGTGATGGAGGTGTGGGAGAAGGTAGCTGTGGGGGAGATGATGGTGGGGTAGGCGCAGGTTGAGAGGTAGGAGCTAAGGCTCCATCTTCTTCTTCTTCCTCAACCTGCACCACTTCGGTTTCTCCAGCCCCAGCTGCTGAAGACCCCCCCAATCTCCTGCCGAGTCCTCTTGCGACGAAGGAGGGGAACATCAGAGCTCTCCTCTTCGGTCGAAGGAGCGGCAGCAGAAGCAGCAACAGTGGCTGCACGAGTAGGGAATGCCTTAACCAGCTTCCTCTTTCTCCTGCCAGCCTCAGGACCTCTTGCAGGTGCCACTGAGAGGGGAGGAGCTACAAGTGGTTCGGAGGTGGAGGAGGTGGAGACAGGAGCATTCTCGGTCCTGTTTGGCGCAGAAGCAAGCATGGACTGAGCCAGTGCTAGCAAGGCATTCTTCCTATCTCTCCCTGAAGTCATATCTGCATCAAAGAGTAAGAGGAAAAATCAGATAACAAGACTGAATCAGTAAGTTGAAAGCAAATGCACATGAGAATGCCATGCAGATGCATGGAGTGATGCAAGAGTTAAGTGGAAGGATAATCTACCTATGTATTTCTTCAGGGATACTACATCAAACTCATGTTTGATGAGTGTAGCAGAGTTGTATTTTACCCCTAGCAGAAGTCTGCACAGTTCACGTTCATAGGGGGTCAGGGCCTCCAAATCCCTGGGCTTCTTGAACTCTACCCCTGGGACCCAATAAAGTGGGAATCCTTCGAGCAGTGTGGGGTCTCGAGGGGTGGAAAAGATTATGTAGAACCTGCCCTTCCAGCCCTTGAAGGATTGCTGGTATAAGCCTAGAATGACTCTACCAGCAACCCCATTTAGGCTCACCCAAGACCTGTCCCCCGGGTTCTTTGCCTCAAAAAAGTGCAGGAAGACGTCGATGGAGGCAGGGTGACCAAAGTAATCACACAAGATTTCAAATGCTCGGATGAAGGCCCAAGCATTTGGATGAAGCTGGCATGGTGCAACATTCAGCTCCATCATCAGTTCGTTTTCAAAGAAGGTGAAGGGCAGACGCAGCTTCAACCTCTTGAAGATGGCAGAGTAAACGAAGGTGAAGGGTACCCCATTCGTAGCCCTGTCATCGGCCCAGATGGGTATCCCTCGTGGAGGAATACGTACGCCTACTTGGAAGTCATTTTCTTTATGAATGGTGTAAGGACCTATAAATTAATTGGAATAGAAGTGATAGATTTTAAATAATTTCTGAGTATGTTATTATTTAAAATAAAAAGGACATAAAAATAGAAAATATCATAGTGGTCAAACCTCGGACGTCGCCCAAGGTCTGGGATCTGCTGGTAGACGGCGATCGGTTGACCATTGTACCAACCAAGTAGTCAGGTGCGATGACTTTATCGTGAGGTAATCAAGTGGGCGTGCTTCAAGGGAGGGAGGCACGTGAATCAAGAAGGGTAAGAGAAAGGAAGGTGTAGCTTAGAAGTCGATGAGATCGCCGTTTGTTGAAGAAGGCGGCGTCCTCCGACTTCCCCCGTATGAAATCAGAGATCGCCTATTTTGTGCATGATCGCCGTGTGCGAAGATTTCACATAATCGCCAATCGCCTATGGTGCACATGATCGTCGAAAAGAGCACATCGCCGAGTATTCGAGAAGACTTGGTAAGCACTTAGTATGTGGTCTAAATACAGAAGATGGGTGATATAGAAGATAGGTGGCATATCTGCCACCATGAGTAGTGTGAGCCGTGATACCCCAGACTTAGAGGAATGGGAGGATGAACCTTCAGCAAGGTGGGACAATGTGACATCGGTGACCAGAGTAAGGCGATGTGTTCGTCGTCACACACAAGGGCGATAAGAGATCGCCAACAGGATGAGAGGAACATCGGTCATCAACCAGGATGGGAGACACATCGGTGGTCTGCCAGGGTGGGACATCGGTGGTCCTCCAGGGTGAGACATCGGTTGTCTGCTAGGATGAGGAACTAGTCGTCCGTCAGGAAGAGGAAATCGGTCATCGCTGGTATGAGAGGCATGGTCATTGCGCGAGCAGTCATCGGTGGATGGTTATCGTGCGATGTCGTGTTTCACACAGATAAGGTAGGACCCAGGCTCCCAGCATGAACGTTCTGCATGCGCGACACGTAGACAAAAAGGGTGTTTCAGAATAGTTAGCATCAGAGAGTTGGTATGCGCAGAAACCCACGTGGTCATACTGTTCAAGGAAGTGTGCACGCAAGGTTGCTCAGAGAGTGGGTAATGGCAGAGAAGGCTAAAGAGTCGTTCGACTTTAAGAGCTGAGGGAATCAGCTCATTTAGTTCCCCTTTCTCCTTTCTCCTCCACTTGAAGACGCGGCTATCCTCACGTACCAGTGCTATGATCGGCGACTGCCATTGTCCTTCTGGGAAGTTACTCTGCAAGTTTCTGCTCAAAGCCCTAAAACAGAGTAAGTCGTTTTGCTCTGTTCTTTGAGTCGAGTCTGAATTTAAGAGGGTCGTCTTTGCATAGGTTGTGCATACAACTCTTTTAACTTCAGAAATCGTCTCTGTTAACGCAGAAAATGGGTAATCTCGTTAGTTTTGTGATCGGGACTCTATGGTGCAGGTTAAGGCATCTTTAAGCTTCGGTGGGTTTTGGAGCTCTTAGTGTTTTTTGCGCAAGTTCAGGTAAGGGAAGCTAGCTTTTTTTCGTTTATAAAAACTTTAGGCGAGTAGGTTCTGAAGTGAGGGCGACGTGGTCGCCGCTTTCATATTCTATTTCACGATGCTCTGTTTTTATGTGTGGGGCAACGTGATCGCCGGTTTTAATGCAAATTTCGAAATCCCCTGTTGAGTTTCGTTTTGAAATTGTTTGAGATTGAAGGGTGAAATGCATATGATATTCGAAAATCTGAACTTTGGTATGATTGTTTCTGTGATTGGGATTGTTTAAGAAAAGATTCAAAATATTATATGATGGAATTGTGCCTTACGTGTGGTATGATGTACTGGATGAATGTGAAATTGTGATCAAGACATAGTATTTTCAGGAAAGGAAATACCGTGTTGAGATTGGTATTAGAGTGTATTGATCAGTGAGTATCCTGTGAATGAGACGATCCTGACTCTGCTGATATAATGGAATCACATAGATGAAGTTATTCAGTTGTTGAGAGTCGAAGGAGGTTCATATGTATGGGTAAGTTGTTTGAAAGATAACTAACTTGACCTGTTATATGAATTAACCCTGTCATATCGGGAGAGTGATGATATTGAGATTATGTTTATGCGCATGGCTGTGTGGATTTCACAGCGACCCTGTGTGGATTTCACAGTGGTGTGGTATGACAGGTGCAGGTCTCTGGATGCTAAGTTCAACGCACGAGTCTTCCGGAAGTAGTGTCAAGTGTCTATGTGTGATGGGTCAGTGGAAGTCTGACGTGAGAAAGAGAAATATTGAAATGTGATAGACACTTGATGGATTTTTGTGGAATGATTGATACTTGATGAAATTGTGAAGTGTGTGAATATTTGATGGTTCAAGTTAATATCAAGTTTCATGTTTTAAAGTTTTAAAAATATCTAGCTTACCCTTTTGCTTTGTATCGTGGTTGTTTTTCTTAAACCTGTGATGATCGTGTATATTTGCACGGGAGCAGATGAGGTTGCAGGTAGTAGAGCTCCTCAGTGAGCATTTCTGGAGGAGGAGATCGCCGGTTTTTGAATGCTGTTGTTTTGTTTTATTTTGAAAACTCCTAGATGGTTATGTATTAAAATTCCCTAGAGAAGGGATATTATTTGGAAATACAATGTACCGATGGATGTATTTTATTATATATTCATATATTAATTTTGATATTATTGTTTCACCTTTATTTTATTATATAAAAATGAACAATATTTTGAGGGGCGTTACATTAATGGTATCAGAGCAGTTCGTCCTTAGGATGACCTGAGGAGAGTGGGTTCATTGTGTTTCTTCTGCTATTGGAGTCTTAATCAAAGCTATAGTGAAAGGTTTTCAAATGTTTTCTGATTGAAATCTTGTTTGTGCTTTAGTAGATATAGGCTCTAAATGAAAAATTTTAGTATTAAGAGTGAAAGGATCTTGATAAAGTAGTGAGGGTGCACACTCATAACTGAATCGAGATGTTCTCAATCTTAATTCTAAAAGTTTGATGTTGAGCATATATCCACTTCTGGTGTGTTTTATCCCAATTATTAAGTGTGGTGATATTTGATTGATAGTTTTGTACCCATGACTGTTCGGTGTTATGCTTTCTATTTTGAGCATTATGATTCTGTTGATGAACTCAAATTCTAAATGATTTTGAGATGCTGACCTTTGTAAGACCTAAATGTGGTCTTCTAAATGAATTGATTCGTTATCAAGTTCATTTTATAGGAGTATGATTAGAGAAAAATAGTTTCCTAATCTTACGCAGAAAATGGCTCCTAGACCGCCTACCCCTCCCCAACCTTCTGCAGAAATGGGCCAGATCGCCAGGGCCATTGAGATGATGGCGAGTGCTATCCAGCAGCAGAATAAGCCTTATGCGAGACCTCCACAGCATAGGGCAGGGGCAGCGACACCCCAGTTTCAGCAGCAGCAACCATGGAAACCCAAATGTTTCCATTGTAGTGGACCACACACGCCCAATGTGTGCCCCAAGAAGGCTTCGGAGAGAAGGTGTTTTGCATGCCAAAAGACGGGACACGTTGCTAGAGATTGTCCTACCCAGAATAGGATGACCCAACCCAGTGGTTCCCAACAGTTGAGGAACGAAGGCAGCAGACCTCAGGCAACAGGGAGAGTGTTTGCCATGACAGGAGCTGAGGCGTCTCAGTCAGGTAACTTGGTGCAAGATGCTTGTTTTATAGCTGGTAGAAGTGTAAAAGTCTTGTATGATTCTGGAGCGACACACTCCTTTGTGTCAAGTTGGAGTATGGCCGAGCTGGGCCTTCTAGTGAAGGAGCTACCTTTTGAACTGTTGGTCTCTACACCTGCATCAGGACAGGTTATGACCTCCACAGTTTGCCCAGAATGTCCAGTGATAGTAGAGGGACGCATGTAAGGACCTGTAAAATTAAATTGGAATAAAAGGAATATATTTTAAATGAATTCTAAGTATGTTTTTATTTAAAATAAAAAGGAAGGAAAGTGTAGCTTAGAAGACTATGAGATCGCCTGGTTAGTACATAATCGCCTGTCGCCTAGATTACACATGAACGCCAATCGCCTGTAGTGTACATGAACGCCAATCGCCTATGGTGCACATGATCGCCGAAAGTGCACTTAGTATGTGGTCAGGATACTGGATCAACCATAGTGGGTTCCAAAAACCACGCGTATCAAGGTGTGGGTTAAGCCTTAGATACGCTGTGCATGCGAAGCTCTATGCTTGAGCATAAGAAATCGTCCTTAGTGTTGCATGCATGGGCGCACGAGGAGTAGTGCTGATCTACTCTTGGAAATGTGAAACTACCGACGTCACCAAGTCATGTGGAGATGATACCTTAGACGTAACATAGTGGGATGAAGAACCTTTAGCAAGGCGTGGCGATGTGTCGTCGGGCATCGCCAGGGCACGAGGCATGCAGGCATCGCCAAGGCGCGAGGCATGCGGGCATCGCCAGGGCGAGAGACATGTGGGCATCGCTAGGGCGCGAGACATGCGGACATCGCCAGGGCGAGACATCGGTCGTCTTTCAGAGAAAGACATCGGTCGTCCGCCAGGATGAGACATCGGTGGATAGTCATCGCGCGAGCGGTCATCGGTGGAAGGTTATCGCGCGATGTCGAGTTTCACACAGATAAGGTGGGACCCAAGCTCCCAGCATGAGAAGTCCTGCATGCGCGACGTGTAGACAAAAAGGGTGGTTCAGAATAGTGACATCAGAGAGTTGGCATGCGCAGAGACACACGTGGCCGTACTGTTCAGGGAAGCGTGCACGCAAGCTTTCCTGCAGAGTGGGTGGTGGCAGCGGCAATTGTGGACAAGTTGGTTTAGATTCAAAAACTCACTTCTGAGAGGCAAAGAACGCTGTTGTGGTTCAAGAGTGACAGAGTGAGTTCACCTTCATCCTTCTCTTTTCTCTCCTTCGCGCTGCAATTCAGGCATCCTCAAGCACCAGTACGACGAGCGACGACTGCCTTTGGATACCTGGGGAGTTCTCTGCGAGTTTTCCGTCAGGACGCTAGAACAGAGTTAAGGCATCTTTAAGCTTCGGTGGGTTTTGGAGCTCTTGGTGTTTTGCGCAAGTTCAGGTAAGGGAAGCTAGCATTTTTCGTTTATAAAAATGTTAGGCGAGTACGTTCTGAAATGAGGGCGACGTGGTCGCCGGTTTTCATATTCTTTTTCACAATGCTCTATTTTTATGTGTGGGGCGACGTGATCGCCGGTTTTAAATGTTGATTTCGAACTCCCCTGTTTTAGTGTCGTTTGAAACTGTTTGAGATTGAAATGTGATATTCGAAAATCTGAACCTTGGAATGATGGTTGTTGTGATTGGAATCGTTCATTTAAGTGTTATATGATGTGTTGAATGTTGTGAATGTGGGATCAAGGCATAGTATTTTCAGGAAAGAAAATACCTTGTAAGATCGTGTAGGATGTGCATTGATCGGTGATTTCTATAATGAGATATCCTGACTCTCCTGATATAATGGAATCATATAGGTGAAGTTATTCAGGCGTTGAGAGTCGATGGAGGTTCATACATATGGGTAAGTTGTTTGAAAGATAACTACTTGACCTGTTGTGTGGATTCACCCTGTCATACTAGGAGAGTGATGAGATTGAGATTGAGATTATGTTGATGCGCATAGCTGTGGGAACTTTATAGCAGTGTAGTATGACAGGTGCAGATCTCTGAGTCTAGTCAATGCACGTGTCTTCCGGAAGTAGTGTCAAGTGTCTGTGTGTGATGAGTCAGTGGAAGTCTGACGTGAGAAATGAGAAACATTGAAATTGATAGACACTTGATGGATTATGTGAATTGAACGACTCTTGAGGAAATTGTGAAATATGTGATTACTTAATGGTCATGTGAAGGGAATGAGAAAGTTGATGGTTATTACGTGGGTGTCTTAAATTTGTTTTATCTTGATTTTAAAGTTTCATATCTAAATTCTCTTTCAAATATCTAGCTTACCCTGCATTTTTGTTTTGTGGATGTTTTCTTAAACCTGTGATGATCGTGTATAATTTACACGGGAGCAGATGATGTTGCAGGAAGTAGAGCTCCTCAGTGAGTGGTCGCCGGAAGGAGATCGCCTGTTTCTGTTTCTGTTAGGCGATCACCTGTTTTCTGTTTCTGATAGGAGATCGCCTGTTTTCTGTTAAGAGATCGCCTGTTTTTCTATTTTGCTGTATTTTGTTTAAGTTTTGGAAAACTGACTGGATATGTATTAAACTCCCTGTGAGGAGAAATTTCATTATACATATGTATATATATATATACATATGTTCACTTCGATATTATTGTTTTACCTTTATTTCATTTTATAAATATGAAAAGAATTTGGCGGGATGTTACAACGCAGGTTCAAAGTAAATTTGATCTGTCTACCTCTGCAGGATCTGGATGTTATCCTAGGAATGGATTGGCTATCTGCCAATCACATTCTCATAGACTGCGGTAGGCAGAAAGTGGTGTTTCCCGATCTCCGAGAGCCAGATGTGATATCTGCTCAGCAGGTACGGTCGGAGTTGAAAGAAGGGGCGACTGTAAGGACCTTGAAAAAAATTAAGTTGGAATAAAAAGGATTATTTTAAATAAATTCTAAGTATGTTTTTATTTAAGTTAAAAAGGAAGGAGAGTGCAGTCTAGAAAACTATAAGAGTTCTTTGTTAATACATGATCGCCGGTCGCCTAGACTACACGTCGTCGCCAGGGCGCGAGGCATGCAGGCGTCGCCAGGGCACGATGCATGCGGGCATCATCATGGGGAGACATCGGTCGTTCGCCAGGGAGAGGTCATCGGTGGATGGACTTCGCGCGAGAGGTCATCGGTGGATTGTCTTCGCGCGAGAGGTCATCGGTGGATAGCCTTCGCGCGAGAGGTCATCGGTGGATGGACTTCGCGCGAGAGGTCATCGGTGGATTGTCTTCGCGCGAGAGGTCATCGGTGGATAGACTTCGCGCAAGTGGTCATCGGTGAAAGGTCATCGCGCGACGTCGAGTTACACACAGAGAAGGTAGGACCCAGACTTCCAGCATGGAACGTCCTGCACGCGCGCCACGTAGACAAAAAGGGTGGTTCAGAATAGTGACCTCAGAGTGTTAGCCTGCACAGAGGCACGCTCAGTAGTACTGTTCAGGGAGTGGTTGGCCTGCGCAAGAGACAACTGTAGTCGTACTGTTCAGGGAAACGTACACTCAGACTTCTCTGCAGAGTGGGTGTGGCAGCTGCTTTTGGTGGATAAGTTGGTTTAAGATGCAGAGACCCACTGCTGAGAGAAAAAAAGACGTTGCAGCATTCAAAGAGAGAAAGAGTGAGTTACCTCCCTTCTCCTCCAGATATCTCCTTCGCGCTGCGATTCTAGCACCTTCACACGAGAGTACGACGAGCGACAGTCACCATTAGAGCACCTGGGCAGTTCTCTGCAAGTCCTTCAACCAGACGCAAAAACAGAGCCAAGGCGTTCTTCAAGCTTCGTTGGGTTTCGGAACTCTAGGTGTTTGCGCAAGTTCAGGTAAGGGAAGCTAGACTTCATTTTCAATACAAGCCATAGTTTAGCTATTTCTGAAGTGAGGGCGACGTGGTCGCCGGTTTTCGTTTTCATCTTTGTAAAATGCTCCGTGCTATGTGTTTGGGCGACGTGGTTGCCGATTTTAAATGCAGACTCGAAATACCCTGTTTTTGAACTAGATCGCCGGTTTTGGCGTTGTTTGTGAACTCTCTGTTTTTGGTGTTGCTTTGAAAACTGTTTGAGATTCAAATGACATATTCGAAAACATGAACCTTTGAAATGACTATTGCGGTGATTGAATCATCTAGTTGAGAGTGGTATGATGTGTTGAATGTTGTGAATTTGGGATCGAGGCATAGTATTTTCAGGAAAGAAAATACCGTGTAAGATCGTGTAGGATGTGCATTGACCGGTGATTCGTCATGATATCCTGACTCTCCTGAGATAATGAATTCATATAGATGAAGTTATTCAGGCGTTGAGAGTCGAAGGAGGTTCATACGTATGGGTGAGTTGTTTGAAAGAGAACGAGCTCGACCTGTTGTGTGGATTAACCCTGTCATGTTTGGATGGTGATGATATTGAGATTCATTATACGCTTGTGAATGTGTGTGATTTCACGGCGACCCTGTGAATGTGTGTGATTTCACAGTGGGCAGTATGACAGGTGCAGATCTATGAGTCTAGTCAATGCACGAGTCTTCCGGAAGTAGTGTCAAGTGTCTTGTGTGCTGGGTCAGTGGTGGTCTGACGTGTGGAATGAGGAACTTGGAATTTATAGACACTTGATGCTGTTTGTGAAATAGAACGACTCTGGGAAATATTGTGAAATGTGTGGTTTCTGGGCGATCAGGTGGAGGGTATGAGCAACTCTAAGTTTTACATGGATATCTTGAAAAATGTTTGTACCTTGATTTTAATGTTCTTATTTAAACTCTCTTTAAAATATCTAGCTTACCCTGCGTGTTTTGGTCCTGTGGCTGTTCTCTTAAAACTATGATGATCGTGTAATTGTTACACGGGAGCAGATGATCTTCCAGGATGTAGAGCTCCTTAATGAGTGGTCGCCGAGGAAGAGATCGCCGGTTTTCTACCTCTTGGTGGTGATCGCCGGATTTATGTCCTGCTGCAGATCGCCTGTTTTGGGCCTTCTGTTACCAGATCGCCGGTTCATGTATGGAGATCGCCGGTCTTGTTGTATTTGGTTGAATTTCGTTTTAAATTTTGAAAACATTTGACCTGGTTATGTATTTAACTCCCTAAGAGGAGCAACTTCATTTCTTATATATATAATATCATGTACTCTTCGATATTATTTGTTTACCTTTATTTTCATTATACATGTATGTATGGTTTTATTTTGCGGGATGTTACATTAATGGTATCAGAGCAGTTCGTCCTTAGGATGACCTGAGGGCTGTGGATCCATTGTGTTTCTTCTGCTCATAAAATCTATTTGAGTTTTAAATAACAACTATAGTGAAAGGTTTTCAAAAAACGTTTTTAGTATTGAGATTTTGTGTGTGCCTTAGTGAATGTATGCTCTAATTGAAAATCTTGGTATTAAGAATGAGAAGATCCTGATAAAGTAATGAGGGTGCACACTCATAACTGGATCGAGATGATTCTTAATCTTAATTCCAAAGGTTTGATGTTTAGCCTACATTGAATTCGGGTGTGATTTATTTGGTGTTCTTGTAATTGACTGAGAGTGGTCGTTTGGATTGATGTCTGCACACCAGTAATTGTTCTGGTGTTTTGTTTGAAGTTATAAGTGTTATAATCCTGTTGATGAACTCAAATTCTTAATGACTTTGAGATGCTGACCTCTGTAAGGTCTAGATGGTACATCCTGAATGAATTGATTTCTGATCGATCTCATTCTTGTAGTTGTAGGGAATATAGAAACCAATAGATTCAGAATCCAAAACGAAGAAGATGGCACGTAGACCTTCTACCCCACCCCAACCCTCCTCAGAGATGAGCCAGATTGCCAAGGCCATCGAGATGATGGCAACTGCCATTCAGCAGCAGAATGCAGCGATGGCTCAGAACCATCAAGCTACAATGCAACACTGGGAAACTGCTCGATCTGCGGAGACAAACTCTCACGTCGATCAGCCTCAAGAACAGATGGGACTGACCGAGTTCATGCGGCACAACCCACCCAAGTTCAGTGGGAATGCTACCCCTGACCAGGCAGATCAGTGGGTCAGAGAGTTGGAGAAAATCTTTAGGGCGACCTCCTGCCCTGAAGAGAAGAAATTGCTGTTCGCCACTTATCTGCTATCAGGAGAAGATGAGTTCTGGTGGATGGGAGCTCAGCAGATGATGGAGGCCCGAGGGGATGTATTGGATTGGGAGAGCTTCAGGGTGAAGTTCTTGGAGAAATACTTCCCTGACAGCGCCAAGTTTGCGAGGGAAGCTGAGTTCCTGAAGTTGGAGCAGGGGGATATGTCAGTGAACGCCTATGCTGCTCGTTTTGAGTACCTCGCCCGGTTCTATACCCAGGCGACCTCCGAGGCCTGGAGGTGTAGGAAATTCGAAGAGGGGCTGAAGCATGGACTGAAGAGGACCATAGCCCCGATGTGCATCAGGGAATTTCACGCCTTAGTGGAGAAGGCGAAGATGGTGGAGACCCTGGAAAAGGGTGATTCTCGGGTAATCAGGTCACACCAAGGAGGTTCTTCCAGTGGGAAGGCGAAGGTGCAACACCCACGCAGCAAGCCATATGCGAGACCTCCACCACATCGGGTGGGAACAGCTTCATCCCAGTTTCAACAGCAACAACCTGGGAAACTTAAATGTTTCCATTGCGGTGGACCCCATACAGCCAACGTGTGCCCCAAGAGGGATTCAGAGAGAAGGTGTTTTTCCTGCCAAAAGCCAGGGCACGTTGCTAGAGAGTGCCCTAGCAGGAATGGGGCGACTCAACCCAGTGGCTCACGGCAATTGAGGAATGAGGGCAGCAGACCTCAGGCGACAGGGAGAGTGTTCGCCATGTCTGGAGCAGAGGCCTCTCAATCAGGTAACCTCATACAAGGTGTATGTTTTATTGCTGGTAGAGGTGTAAAAGCTTTGTTTGATTCTGGAGCGACACACTCCTTTGTGTCAAGCCTGTGTGTAGCCGAGTTGGGCCTTCTAGTGAAGGGGTTACCTTTCGAACTGTTGGTCTCTACACCTGCGTCAGGACAGGTGTCGACCTCTACAGTATGCCCCGAATGTCCAGTGATTGTAGAGGGACGCAGATTCAAGGTGAACTTGATCTGCCTACCTCTTCAGGACTTAGATGTTATCCTGGGAATGGATTGGTTAGCTGCCAATCACGTTATCATTGACTGCGGTAGTCAGAGGATTGCGTTTCCAGACCTCCAAGGATCAGAGGGGATATCTGCTCAGCAAGGGCAGACGGAATTGGAAGAAGGGGCGAGGTGCTTCGTGATGCTAACCCGGTTGGAAGTGGAGAATGAAGGGGACGTAAGCAAAATACACGTGGTGAAAGACTTCACGGATGTATTCCCAGAAGAAGTACCTGGGTTACCCCCTAAGAGAGAAGTGGAATTCTCTATTGACTTGGTGCCTGGAGCTGGACCAGTGTCAATGGCACCTTACAGGATGGCACCAGCCGAGTTAGTGGAGTTAAAGAAGCAAGTGGAAGAGTTGCTGGAGAAGCAATTCATCAGACCCAGTGTGTCTCCATGGGGAGCTCCAGTGCTCCTAGTCAAGAAGAAGGATGGAGGGTCTCGGCTGTGTATAGATTACAGACAGTTGAACAAGTTGACCATCAAGAACAAGTACCCCCTGCCTAGGATTGATGATTTGATGGACCAAATTCATGGGGCCTCGGTGTTCTCCAAGATTGATCTGAGATCGGGGTACCACCAAATTTTGGTAAAAGCTGAGGATGTTCAAAAGACAGCTTTTAGGTCTCGGTATGGGCACTGTGAGTATGTAGTGATGCCGTTTGGAGTCACCAATGCTCCAGCCCTGTTCATGGACTACTTGAATAGGATTTTTCGCCCTTTCTTGGATAAGTTTGTGGTGGTCTTCATAGACGACATCCTCATTTATTCAAGGATCGAGGAAGAGCATGAGGAACACCTGAGGACAGTATTGGAGATCCTGAGGGAGAAGCAACTCTATGCTAAGTTCTCTAAGTGTGAGTTCTGGCTGAGGGAAGTCAACTTCTTAGGACACGTGATATCTGCCCAGGGGATCTCGGTGGATCCAGCCAAGGTAGAGGCAGTGCTGCAGTGGGAACGTCCTAAGACAGTCACCGAGATAAGGAGCTTTGTGGGGTTGGCGGGCTACTATCGGAGATTTATTGAGGATTTTTCCAAGGTAGTGGCTCCTTTAACACAACTGACCCGCAAGGATCAACCTTTTGCTTGGACCGACCGATGTGAGCAGAGCTTCATGGAACTAAAGGAGAGGTTGACCAGTGCTCCAGTGCTGGTGATCCCCGAGGTAGGAAGACCTTTTGATGTCTTCTGTGACGCTTCACATCAAGGCTTGGGATGTGTTTTAATGCAAGAGAAGAGAGTGGTTGCATATGCTTCAAGGCAACTCAAGGTTCATGAGAGAAACTACCCTACGCATGACTTGGAGTTGGCGGCTGTGGTATTTGCCTTGAAGATCTGGAGGCACTATTTATATGGAGCTCGGTTCCAAGTGTTCAGTGACCATAAGAGCCTGAAATACCTGTTCGATCAGAAGGAACTAAACATGAGACAAAGAAGGTGGATGGAGTTCCTAAAGGACTACGATTTTCAACTCAGGTATCACCCAGGGAAGGCCAATGTAGTGGCAGATGCCTTGAGTAGGAAGTCTATACAAGTTGCCACCATGATGATGGAAGAGCAGAAACTGATCGAGCAGTTCAGAGACTTAAACCTTGGAGTAGAATTTCACGTGAATCACATTAGTTGTAGTAAGCTGACTATAACTAATGACTTCCTTGGGATGTTAAGGGATAAGCAGTTGGAGGACCCTAGTCTAAAGCGTACTGTGGAGTCACTAGGGACAGATCAGGCGAGAGACTTTGTGATGGGCGATGATGGGATCTTGAGATTTAATGGCAGAATTTGCATCCCTGCAAATGAAGAGTTGAAGAAGATGATCCTAGAAGAAGGTCATATGAGTCGCCTTAACCTTCATCCAGGCATGAACAAGATGTACCATGACTTGAAGGAGTCATTTTGGTGGTCGGGCATGAAGAGAGACATCGCCCAGTATGTTGCAACCTGCTTAACGTGTCAGAAGGCAAAGGTAGAACACCAAAGACCTGGCGGGTTGTTGCAGCAACTGGATATCCCTGAATGGAAATGGGACAGCATCGCCATGGATTTTGTCACCCATTTACCCAGATCGGTAAAGGGTCATGATGCAATCTGGGTTATCATTGATAGGCTGACGAAGAGTGCCCACTTCCTTCCAGTGAATATGAAGATGCCTATGGCCAAGCTGGCACAGTTATACATCCAAGGAATAGTGAGGTTGCATGGAGTGCCTTCCAGCATCGTTTCAGATAGAGATCCCAGGTTCACTTCACGGTTTTGGCAGACCTTACAAGAGTGCTTGGGAACTAAGTTGAGGATGAGCTCTGCATACCATCCCCAAACAGATGGTCAGTCAGAGAGAACGATACAATCCTTGGAAGATCTGCTGAGGGCGTGCGTCTTGGATCAATTGGGAAGTTGGGACGAGGTGTTGCCACTAGTGGAGTTTACCTATAATAATTGTAAGGACCTGAAATTTATTGGAATGAAAGAGTATGTTTTAAATAAATTCTAAGTATGTTTTTATTTAGAATAGGAAAGGGAGGAAAAGTTAAGTTTAGAAGGCTACGAGGTCGCCGGTCGCCTGCTACACATGAGCGCCAGGTGGACGTCGCCAGGGCGCGAGAGGCATGCAGGCATCGCGCGGGTGCGAGAGGCATGCAGGCATCGCGCGGGTGCGAGAGGCATGCAGGCATCGCGCGGGTGCGAGAGGCATGCAGGCATCGCGCGGGTGCGAGAGGCATGCAGGCATCGCGCGGGCGCGAGAGGCATGCAGGCATCGCGCGGGCGCGAGAGGCATGCAGGCATCGCGCGGGCGCGAGAGGCATGCAGGCATCGCGCGGGCGCGAGAGGCATGCAGGCAACGCGCGAGCCCGAGAGGCATGCAGGCATCGCGCGGGCGCGAGGCATGTGGACGTGGCCAAGGCGCGAGAGTTATGAGGGCGTCGCCAGGGAAGACATCGGTCGTCTCCCAGAGGAAGACATCGGTCGTCTCCCAGTGGAAGACATCGGTCGTCTCCCAGTGGAAGACATCGGTCGTCTTCCAGGGCGAAGGAGACATCGGTCGTTCGCCAGGATGAGTCAGCAGTGGAAAGTTATCGCACGACGTCGAGTTTCACACCTTGAAGGTAAGACCCAGACTCCCAGCATGAAGCGTAGTGCACGCACGCCACGTAGACAAAAAGGGAGGTTCAGAATAGTGACATCAGAATGTTAGCATGCGCGGGTGACACCCACGGTCGTACTGTTCAGAGCAGCGGCTGGCATGCACAAGCGACAAACAGTGGCAGTACTGTTCAGAGCAGTGGCTGGCATGCACAAACGACAAACAGTGGCAGTACTGTTCAGGGCAGTGGTTCTCAGACTTCTCTGCAGAGTGGGTGGTGGCAGCTGCTTTTGGTGGATAAGTTGGTTTAAGATGCAGAAGACCCACTGCTGAGAAAAACAAGAAACGTCGCAGCCTTCAAAGAGAGAAAGAGTGAGTTACCTCCCTTCTCCTCCAGTTGCCCCCTTCGCGCTGCGATTCTAGCACCTTCACACGAGAGTACGACGAGCGACAGCCACCATTAGAGCATCTGGGCAGTTCTCTGCAAGTCCTTCAACCAGACTCAAGAACAGAGCCAAGGTTCTGCAAGATTTGTGGGATTTCGGAGCCCCTGGTAGTTGCGCAAAATCCAGGTAAGGGAAGCTAGACCTCTTTTTCCATACAAGCCACAGTGTAGCTATCTCTGGAGTGAGGGCGACGTGGTCGCCATTTTTGTTTTCATCTGCGTAAAGTGCTCTGTTATGTGTTTGAGCGACGTGGTCGCCGGTTTTAAACATAGTCTTTGAAAACGCTCTGTTTTTGAACTAGATCGCCGGTTTTGGCGCTGTTTTACGAAATCTCTGTTTTTGATGTTGTTTTGAAACTACTTGAGACTTACATGAGATATTCGAAAATATGAATCCTTTGAAATGGCTATTGCTGTGATTGCATCGTTTACTTGAGTGGTATGATGTCTTTGAATGCTGTGAATGTGGGATCGAGGCATAGTATTTTCAGGAAAGGAAATACCGTGTAAGATCTGTATAGGTGTATTGACTAGGGGCTTGTCTAGAAGGAGATATCCTGACTCTGCTGAGATAATGAAATCACGTAGATGAAGTTATTCAGTTGGTGAGAGTCGAAGGAGGTTCGTATGAATGGGCGAGTTGTTCAAATGGGAACGAGCTCGGTCTGTTATACGAATTAACCTTGTCATACCGAGAGAATGGTAACAATGAGAATGGTAACAATGAGATGGTATATGCGCATGCTGTGTGGATTCACAGTGGTAGGTATGACAGGTGCTAATCTCTGGGCCTGAGTCAACACACGAGTCAAATTGGAAGTAGTGTCATGTGTCTATGCATGGTGGGTCAGTGGAAAGTCTGACATGTGAAATGAGAAACTGGAATATTGATGGACACTTGATGCTGTGTTGTGAAATGGAATGACTATGGGAAATGTAGTGAATTTGTGATTTTGGGCGATCAACTGAATGCTAATTGTAGTTCTACGTTTTACATGGATAATCTTGAAACTTGTTTTACCTTAAATTTATTGTTAATGTTCCTATTTAAACTCTATTTAAAGATATCTAGCTTACCCTTTATTTTGTATTGCTCTGTGGCTGTTTTCTATTAAAAACTGTGATGATCGTGTATTTTACACGGGAGCAGATGATCTTCCAGGGAGTAGAGCTCCTCAGTGAGTGGTCGCCGGAAGGAGATCGCCTATCTCCGTCTCTACCGGGTGATCGCCGGTTTATGCCTCCATCGGGTGATCGCCGGTTTTCGTGTCCTGATAGGAGATCGCCCGTTTTGAGGTCTTCTGTTAGAGATCGCCGTTTTAAAGTTGGAGATCGCCGTTTTCTTTTGAGACCGCCTGTCTTACTGCATTTCTTTTATTTTCGTAAAATCTTGCAAACATTTGATTTGGTTATGTATTAAACTCCCTAAGAGGAGTAACTTCATTTCTGATATATATATATATATATACATTTTATTTTGCACTCTTCAATATTATTTGGTTACACTTAATTTCAACTATACATGTATGTATGTATGCTTTTGGTGGGATGTTACATTAATGGTATCAGAGCAGTTCGCCTTAGGATGACCTGAGGGCTGTGGATCCATTGTGTTTCTTCTGCTCATAAAAATTTAATTGAGTTTTAAATAACCACTATAGTGGGAGGTTTTCAAACGTTTTAGTTTTGAACTCTTGCGTGTGCTTTGGTGAATGTATGCCTAACTGAAAATCTTAGTATTAAGAATAAGAAGGTCTTGATAAAGTGGTGAGGGTGCACACTCATAACTGGATCAAGATGATTCTTAATCTTAATTCCAAAGGTTTGATGTTTAGCCTACATTGAATTCTGGTGTGATTTTTTAGTGTTCTTGAATTTGACTGAGGTGGTAGTTTGGACTGATGTTTGCACACCAGTAACTGTTCTGGTGTTTTGTGTGAAGTTATAAGTGTTATGATTCTGTTGATGAACTCAAATTCTAGATGACTTTGAGATGCTGACCTTTGTAAGGTCTAGCTGTTACCCCTTGAATGAATTGATTCTTATCGATTTCATTCTTATAGTTGTAGGAAGTATAGAAGTCAATAGATTCAGAAGATGGCACGTAGACCTGCTACCCCACCCCAACCTTCCTCAGAGATGAGTCAGATCGCCAAGGCCATCGAGATGATGGCGACTGCCATTCAGCAGCAGAATGCGGCGATGGCTCAGAACCATCAAGCCACAATGCAGCACTGGGAAACTGCCCGATCTGCTGAGACAAACTCCCACGTCGGTCAGCCCCAAGAACAGATGGGACTGGCCGAGTTCATGAGGCACAACCCACCTAAGTTCAGTGGGAATGCTACCCCTGACCAGGCAGATCAGTGGGTCAGGGAGGTGGAGAAAATCTTTAGGGCGACCTCATGCCCTGAAGAAAAGAAGCTGCTGTTCGCCACTTATCTGCTATCAGGAGAAGCTGAGTTCTGGTGGATGGGAGCTCAGCAGATGATGGAGGCCCGAGAGGATGTTCTGGATTGGGAGAGCTTCAGAGCGAAGTTCTTGGAAAAATACTTCCCAGACAGCGCCAAGTTTGCAAGGGAAGCTGAGTTCTTAAAGTTGGAGCAGGGGGACATGTCAGTAAACGCCTATGCTGCCCGTTTTGAGTACCTCGCCCGGTTCTATACCCAGGCGACCTCCGAGGCCTGGAGGTGTAGGAAGTTCGAGGAAGGGCTGAAGCATGGGCTGAAGAAGACCATAGCCCCGATGTGCATCAGGGAGTTCCACGCCTTAGTGGAGAAGGCGAAGATGGTGGAGACCCTGGAAAAGGGTGAGTCTCGGGTGATCAGGTCACACCCAGGAGGTCCTTCCAGTGGGAGAGCTAAGGCACAACACCCACACAGCAAGCCCTATGCGAGACCCCCATCACATCGGGCAGGAGCAGCACCTCCCCAGTTCCAGCAGCAGCAATCTTGGAAACCCAAGTGCTTCAATTGTGGTGGACCACACGCCTCCAACGCATGCCCCAAGAAGAGTTCGGAGAGAAGGTGCTACATCTGCCAAAAGGCGGGGCATTTTGCTAGAGAATGCCCTAACCAGAATGGGGCGGCCCAGCCCAGTGGCTCTCAGCAGTTGAGAAACGAGGGCGGCAGACCTCAGGCAACAGGGAGGGTGTTCGCCATGTCTGGAGCAGAGGCAGCTCAGTCAGGTAATCTCATCCAAGGTAATTGTTTTATTGCTGGTAGAGGTGTAAGGACCTTGTTTGATTCTGGAGCGACACACTCCTTTGTGTCAAGCCTGTGTGTAGCCGAGTTGGGCCTCCTAGTGAAGGAGTTACCTTTCGAGCTGTTGGTCTCTACACCTGCGTCAGGGCAGGTGTCGACCTCTACAGTGTGCCCTGAATGTCCAGTGATTGTAGAAGGACGCAGATTCAAGGTGAACTTGATCTGCCTACCTCTTCAGGACCTGGATGTCATCCTGGGAATGGATTGGTTAGCTGCCAATCACGTTCTCATAGACTGTGGTAGGCAGAAGGTAGCGTTTCCAGACCCCCATGAAGCGGATGTGTTAACAGTTCAACAAGGGCGATCAGCGTTGGAAGAAGGGGCGAGGTGTTTCGTGGTGCTCGCCCGGTTGGAAGTAGAGAATAAAGGGGACGTAAACAAGATACAAGTGGTGAGAGATTTCACCGATGTGTTCCCAGAGGAGGTGCCTGGATTACCCCCTAAGAGAGAAGTGGAATTCTCTATTGACTTGGTACCTGGAGCTGGACCAGTGTCAATGGCACCTTACAGGATGGCACCAGCCGAGTTAGTGGAGTTAAAGAAACAAGTGGAAGAGTTGCTGGAGAAGCAGTTCATCAGACCCAGCGTATCTCCATGGGGAGCTCCAGTGCTCCTAGTCAAGAAGAAGGATGGAGGGTCTCGGCTGTGTATAGACTACAGGCAATTGAACAAATTGACCATCAAGAACAAGTACCCCCTACCTCGGATTGATGATTTGATGGACCAAATTCATGGAGCCTCGGTGTTCTCCAAGATTGACCTGAGATCGGGGTATCACCAAATCTTGGTAAAAGCTGAAGATGTTCAGAAGACAGCTTTTAGGTCTAGATATGGGCACTACGAGTATGTAGTGATGCCATTTGGAGTCACCAATGCTCCAGCTCTATTCATGGACTACATGAATAGGATCTTTCGCCCTTTCTTGGATAAGTTTGTAGTGGTCTTCATAGATGACATCCTCATTTATTCAAGGACCGAGGAAGAGCATGAGGAACACCTGAGGACAGTATTGGAAATACTGAGGGAGAAACAGCTCTATGCCAAGTTCTCTAAGTGTGCGTTCTGGCTAAGGGAAGTCAACTTCTTAGGACACGTGATATCTGCCCAGGGGATCTCGGTAGATCCAGCCAAGGTAGAGGCAGTGCTACAATGGGAACGTCCTAAGACAGTGACTGAGATAAGGAGCTTTGTGGGGTTGGCGGGCTACTATCGGAGGTTTATAGAGGATTTTTCCAAGATAGTGGCTCCTTTAACACAGCTGACTCGCAAGGACCAACCCTTTGCTTGGACCGACCGATGTGAGCAGAGCTTCAGGGAACTAAAGGAGAGGTTGACCAGTGCTCCAGTGCTGGTGATTCCAGAAGTAGGAAGACCTTTTGACGTCTTCTGTGATGCCTCACATCAAGGCTTGGGATGCGTCTTGATGCAAGAGAAGAGGGTGGTTGCATATGCTTCAAGGCAACTCAAGGTGCATGAGAAAAACTACCCTACTCATGATTTGGAGTTGGCAGCGGTAGTGTTTGCCTTGAAGATCTGGAGGCATTATCTGTATGGAGCTCGGTTCCAGGTGTTCAGTGACCACAAGAGCTTGAAGTACCTGTTCGATCAGAAGGAACTAAACATGAGACAAAGAAGGTGGATGGAATTCCTAAAGGACTACGACTTTCAACTCATGTATCACCCAGGGAAGGCCAATGTAGTGGCAGATGCCTTGAGTAGGAAGTCTATACAAGTCGCCACCATGATGATGGAGGAGCAGAAACTGATCGAGCAGTTCAGGGACTTAAACCTGGGAGTAGAGTTTCACGTGAATCACATTAGTTGTAGTAAGCTGACTATAACTAATGACTTCCTGGGAATGTTGAAGGATAAGCAATTGGAGGATCCTAGCCTGAAGCGCACTATGGAGTCGTTAGGAACAGATCAGGCGAGAGGCTTTGAGATGGGCGATGATGGGATCTTGAGGTTTGATGGCAGGATTTGCATACCTGCAAATGATGGGTTGAAGAAGATGATCCTAGAGGAAGGTCATAAGAGTCGCCTTAACCTCCACCCAGGCATGAACAAGATGTACCATGACTTGAAAGAGTCATTTTGGTGGTCAGGCATGAAGAGGGACGTCGCCCAGTACGTGGCAACCTGCTTAACGTGTCAAAAGGCGAAGGTGGAGCATCAAAAACCTGGCGGGCTGTTGCAGCAACTGGATATCCCCGAGTGGAAGTGGGACAGCATTGCCATGGATTTTGTCACCCATTTACCCAGATCGGTAAAGGGCCATGATGCAATTTGGGTCATCATTGATAGGCTGACGAAGAGTGCCCACTTCCTCCCAGTAAATATGAAGATGCCCATGGCCAAATTGGCACAGCTGTACATCAAGGAGATTGTGAGGTTGCATGGAGTGCCTTCCAGCATCATTTCAGATAGGGATCCCAGGTTCACTTCACGGTTTTGGCAGACCTTGCAAGAGTGTTTGGGAACCAAGTTGAGGATGAGCTCTGCATACCATCCCCAAACAGATGGTCAGTCAGAGAGGACGATCCAATCTTTGGAAGATCTGCTGAGGGCATGCGTTTTGGATCAATTGGGAGGTTGGGAAGAGGTGTTGCCACTAGTGGAGTTTACCTATAACAATAGCTACCACGCCAGCATTGGGATGGCACCATATGAAGCCCTGTATGGGAGGAAATGCAGAACTCCCTTATGTTGGTACCAGGAGGGCGACGCAGTCTTGGTTGGGCCAGAATTGATTCAGCAGACGACCGAGAAGGTGAAGCAGATACAAAACAGAATGAAAGCCTCTCAGAGTAGGCAGAAGTCCTATGCAGATCAGAGGAGAAAGCCTTTGGAGTTTGCTGCTGGAGATCACGTGTTCATGAAAGTGACACCAACCAAGGGTGTAGGGCGGGCGATCAGGTCAAAGAAGTTGTCCCCTAAGTTCGTGGGACCATATCAGATCTTAAGAAGGATTGGCCCAGTGGCGTATGAGATCGCCCTACCTCCCCATCTGGCGAATCTGCACAATGTGTTTCACGTGTCACAGCTGAGGAAGTACATGGCAGACCCTAGTCATGTGCTGGATGTAGACGACGTGCAGATTAGGGATGACTTGTCCTTTGAAGCAAAACCAGTCAGGATTGACGATCGACAATGTAAACAGCTCAGGGGCAAGACCATCGACATGGTGAAAGTGGTGTGGGATGAGAAATCGGGGGATTCTACTTGGGAGTTAGAAGAACCCATGAGGGAGGCTTATCCATACCTCTTTTCCTTGTAATCCAATTTTCGAGGACGAAAATTTTTGTTGTTGGGGAGAATGTAAGGACCTGAAATTTATTGGAATGAAAGAGTATGTTTTAAATAAATTCTAAGTATGTTTTTATTTAGAATAGGAAAGGGAGGAAAAGTTAAGTTTAGAAGGCTACGAGGTCGCCGGTCGCCTGCTACACATGAGCGCCAGGTGGACGTCGCCAGGGCGCGAGAGGCATGCAGGCATCGCGCGGGTGCGAGAGGCATGCAGGCATCGCGCGGGTGCGAGAGGCATGCAGGCATCGCGCGGGTGCGAGAGGCATGCAGGCATCGCGCGGGCGCGAGAGGCATGCAGGCATCGCGCGGGCGCGAGAGGCATGCAGGCATCGCGCGGGCGCGAGAGGCATGCAGGCAACGCGCGAGCCCGAGAGGCATGCAGGCATCGCGCGGGCGCGAGGCATGTGGACGTGGCCAAGGCGCGAGAGTTATGAGGGCGTCGCCAGGGAAGACATCGGTCGTCTCCCAGAGGAAGACATCGGTCGTCTCCCAGTGGAAGACATCGGTCGTCTCCCAGTGGAAGACATCGGTCGTCTTCCAGGGCGAAGGAGACATCGGTCGTTCGCCAGGATGAGTCAGCAGTGGAAAGTTATCGCACGACGTCGAGTTTCACACCTTGAAGGTAAGACCCAGACTCCCAGCATGAAGCGTAGTGCACGCACGCCACGTAGACAAAAAGGGAGGTTCAGAATAGTGACATCAGAATGTTAGCATGCGCGGGTGACACCCACGGTCGTACTGTTCAGAGCAGCGGCTGGCATGCACAAGCGACAAACAGTGGCAGTACTGTTCAGAGCAGTGGCTGGCATGCACAAACGACAAACAGTGGCAGTACTGTTCAGGGCAGTGGTTCTCAGACTTCTCTGCAGAGTGGGTGGTGGCAGCTGCTTTTGGTGGATAAGTTGGTTTAAGATGCAGAAGACCCACTGCTGAGAAAAACAAGAAACGTCGCAGCCTTCAAAGAGAGAAAGAGTGAGTTACCTCCCTTCTCCTCCAGTTGCCCCCTTCGCGCTGCGATTCTAGCACCTTCACACGAGAGTACGACGAGCGACAGCCACCATTAGAGCATCTGGGCAGTTCTCTGCAAGTCCTTCAACCAGACTCAAGAACAGAGCCAAGGTTCTGCAAGATTCGTGGGATTTCGGAGCCCCTGGTAGTTGCGCAAAATCCAGGTAAGGGAAGCTAGACCTCTTTTTCCATACAAGCCACAGTGTAGCTATCTCTGGAGTGAGGGCGACGTGGTCGCCATTTTTGTTTTCATCTGCGTAAAGTGCTCTGTTATGTGTTTGAGCGACGTGGTCGCCGGTTTTAAACATAGTCTTTGAAAACGCTCTGTTTTTGAACTAGATCGCCGGTTTTGGCGCTGTTTTACGAAATCTCTGTTTTTGATGTTGTTTTGAAACTACTTGAGACTTACATGAGATATTCGAAAATATGAATCCTTTGAAATGGCTATTGCTGTGATTGCATCGTTTACTTGAGTGGTATGATGTCTTTGAATGCTGTGAATGTGGGATCGAGGCATAGTATTTTCAGGAAAGGAAATACCGTGTAAGATCTGTATAGGTGTATTGACTAGGGGCTTGTCTAGAAGGAGATATCCTGACTCTGCTGAGATAATGAAATCACGTAGATGAAGTTATTCAATTGGTGAGAGTCGAAGGAGGTTCGTATGAATGGGCGAGTTGTTCAAATGGGAACGAGCTCGGTCTGTTATACGAATTAACCTTGTCATACCGAGAGAATGGTAACAATGAGAATGGTAACAATGAGATGGTATATGCGCATGCTGTGTGGATTCACAGTGGTAGGTATGACAGGTGCTAATCTCTGGGCCTGAGTCAACACACGAGTCAAATTGGAAGTAGTGTCATGTGTCTATGCATGGTGGGTCAGTGGAAAGTCTGACATGTGAAATGAGAAACTGGAATATTGATGGACACTTGATGCTGTGTTGTGAAATGGAATGACTATGGGAAATGTAGTGAATTTGTGATTTTGGGCGATCAACTGAATGCTAATTGTAGTTCTACGTTTTACATGGATAATCTTGAAACTTGTTTTACCTTAAATTTATTGTTAATGTTCCTATTTAAACTCTATTTAAAGATATCTAGCTTACCCTTTATTTTGTATTGCTCTGTGGCTGTTTTCTATTAAAAACTGTGATGATCGTGTATTTTACACGGGAGCAGATGATCTTCCAGGGAGTAGAGCTCCTCAGTGAGTGGTCGCCGGAAGGAGATCGCCTATCTCCGTCTCTACCGGGTGATCGCCGGTTTATGCCTCCATCGGGTGATCGCCGGTTTTCGTGTCCTGATAGGAGATCGCCCGTTTTGAGGTCTTCTGTTAGAGATCGCCGTTTTAAAGTTGGAGATCGCCGTTTTCTTTTGAGACCGCCTGTCTTACTGCATTTCTTTTATTTTCGTAAAATCTTGCAAACATTTGATTTGGTTATGTATTAAACTCCCTAAGAGGAGTAACTTCATTTCTGATATATATATATATATACATTTTATTTTGCACTCTTCAATATTATTTGGTTACACTTAATTTCAACTATACATGTATGTATGTATGCTTTTGGTGGGATGTTACAATAATAGCTACCACGCCAGTATTGGGATGGCACCTTATGAAGCCCTTTATGGGAGGAAATGCAGAACCCCCTTATGTTGGTACCAGGAGGGCGAGGCAGTCTTGGTTGGGCCAGAGTTGATTCAGCAGACGACCGAGAAAGTGCAACAGATACAAAGCAAGATGAAAGCCTCTCAAAGTAGGCAGAAGTCCTATGCAGATCAGAGGAGAAAGCCTTTGGAGTTTGCTGCTGGAGACCACGTGTTCATGAAAGTTACACCAACCAAGGGTGTAGGACGAGCGATCAGGTCAAAGAAGTTGTCTCCTAAATTCGTGGGACCATATCAGATCTTAAGAAGGATTGGTCCAGTGGCTTATGAGATCGCCCTACCTCCCCATCTGGCGAATCTGCACAATGTCTTTCACGTGTCACAGCTGAGGAAGTACATGGCAGACCCTAGTCATGTGCTGGATGTAGACGATGTGCAGATCAGGGATGACTTGTCCTTTGAAGCAAAACCAGTCAGGATTGACGATCGGCAAAGTAAACAGCTCAGAGGCAAGACCATCGACATGGTGAAAGTGGTGTGGGATGAGAGATCGGGGGATTCAACTTGGGAGTTAGAAGAACCCATGAGGGAGGCTTATCCATACCTCTTTTCCTTGTAATTCAATTTTCGAGGACGAAAATTTTTCTTGATGGGGAGAATGTAAGGACCTTGAAAAAAATTAAGTTGGAATAAAAAGGATTATTTTAAATAAATTCTAAGTATGTTTTTATTTAAGTTAAAAAGGAAGGAGAGTGCAGTCTAGAAAACTATAAGAGTTCTTTGTTAATACATGATCGCCGGTCGCCTAGACTACACGTCGTCGCCAGGGCGCGAGGCATGCAGGCGTCGCCAGGGCACGATGCATGCGGGCATCATCATGGGGAGACATCGGTCGTTCGCCAGGGAGAGGTCATCGGTGGATTGTCTTCGCGTGAGAGGTCATCGGTGGATAGCCTTCGCGCGAGAGGTCATCGGTGGATGGACTTCGCGCGAGAGGTCATCGGTGGATTGTCTTCGCGCGAGAGGTCATCGGTGGATAGACTTCGCGCAAGTGGTCATCGGTGAAAGGTCATCGCGCGACGTCGAGTTACACACAGAGAAGGTAGGACCCAGACTTCCAGCATGGAACGTCCTGCACGCGCGCCACGTAGACAAAAAGGGTGGTTCAGAATAGTGACCTCAGAGTGTTAGCCTGCACAGAGGCACGCTCAGTAGTACTGTTCAGGGAGTGGTTGGCCTGCGCAAGAGACAACTGTAGTCGTACTGTTCAGGGAAACGTACACTCAGACTTCTCTGCAGAGTGGGTGTGGCAGCTGCTTTTGGTGGATAAGTTGGTTTAAGATGCAGAGACCCACTGCTGAGAGAAAAAAAGACGTTGCAGCATTCAAAGAGAGAAAGAGTGAGTTCCCTTCTCCTCCAGATATCTCCTTCGCGCTGCGATTCTAGCACCTTCACACGAGAGTACGACGAGCGACAGTCACCATTAGAGCACCTGGGCAGTTCTCTGCAAGTCCTTCAACCAGACGCAAAAACAGAGCCAAGGCGTTCTTCAAGCTTCGTTGGGTTTCGGAACTCTAGGTGTTTGTGCAAGTTCAGGTAAGGGAAGCTAGACTTCATTTTCAATACAAGCCATAGTTTAGCTATTTCTGAAGTGAGGGCGACGTGGTCGCCGGTTTTCGTTTTCATCTTTGTAAAATGCTCTGTGCTATGTGTTTGGGCGACGTGGTCGCCGATTTTAAATGCAGACTCGAAATACCCTGTTTTTGAACTAGATCGCCGGTTTTGGCGTTGTTTGTGAACTCTCTGTTTTTGGTGTTGCTTTGAAAACTGCTTGAGATTCAAATGACATATTCGAAAACATGAACCTTTGAAATGACTATTGCGGTGATTGAATCATCTAGTTGAGAGTGGTATGATGTGTTGAATGTTGTGAATTTGGGATCGAGGCATAGTATTTTCAGGAAAGAAAATACCGTGTAAGATCGTGTAGGATGTGCATTGACCGGTGATTCGTCATGATATCCTGACTCTCCTGAGATAATGAATTCATATAGATGAAGTTATTCAGGCGTTGAGAGTCGAAGGAGGTTCATACGTATGGGTGAGTTGTTTGAAAGAGAACGAGCTCGACCTGTTGTGTGGATTAACCCTGTCATGTTTGGATGGTGATGATATTGAGATTCATTATACGCTTGTGAATGTGTGTGATTTCACGGCGACCCTGTGAATGTGTGTGATTTCACAGTGGGCAGTATGACAGGTGCAGATCTATGAGTCTAGTCAATGCACGAGTCTTCCGGAAGTAGTGTCAAGTGTCTTGTGTGCTGGGTCAGTGGTGGTCTGACGTGTGGAATGAGGAACTTGGAATTTATAGACACTTGATGCTGTTTGTGAAATAGAACGACTCTGGGAAATATTGTGAAATGTGTGGTTTCTGGGCGATCAGGTGGAGGGTATGAGCAACTCTAAGTTTTACATGGATATCTTGAAAAATGTTTTTACCTTGATTTTAATGTTCTTATTTAAACTCTCTTTAAAATATCTAGCTTACCCTGCGTGTTTTGGTCCTGTGGCTGTTCTCTTAAAACTGTGATGATCGTGTAATTGTTACACGGGAGCAGATGATCTTCCAGGATCTAGAGCTCCTTAATGAGTGGTCGCCGAGGAAGAGATCGCCGGTTTTCTACCTCTTGGTGGTGATCGCCGGATTTATGTCCTGCTGCAGATCGCCTGTTTTGGGCCTTCTGTTACCAGATCGCCGGTTCATGTATGGAGATCGTCGGTCTTGTTGTATTTGGTTGAATTTCGTTTTAAATTTTGAAAACATTTGACCTGGTTATGTATTTAACTCCCTAAGAGGAGCAACTTCATTTCTTATATATATAATATCATGTACTCTTCAATATTATTTGTTTACCTTTATTTTCATTATACATGTATGTATGGTTTTATTTTGCGGGATGTTACAGCGACGTGCTTTGTGATCCTAGCTCGAGGGGGAGTGAAGAATGAACAGGATATGGGCAGTATATGTGTGGTGAAGGATTTCACGGATGTGTTTCCAGAAGAAATACCTGGACTACCGCCTAAGAGAGAAGTGGAATTCTCTATTGATTTGGTACCTGGAGCTGGACCAGTGTCAATGGCGCCATATAGAATGGCTCCAGTCGAGTTGGTAGAACTAAAGAAAACAAGTGGAAGAGTTGTTAGAGACGCAGTTAGTCAAGCCCAATATATCTCCATGGGGTTTCCAATGTTGTTGGTTAAAAAGGAAGATGAAGGGTCTCAATTGTGTATGGACTACAGGAAGTTGAATAAGTTGACCATCAAGGACAACTATCCTCTAAGTGTAATTGTATGAAACTCAATTTCAGATGTTCAATGAATACTTGTTTGATCAGAAAGAGTTGAACATGAGGTAGAGAAAAGGGGTGGAGTTTATGAAAGATTATGATTTCCAACTTATGTATCATCCAGGGAAGGCCAATGTCGTGGCAGATGCTTTGAGTAGAAAATCAATGCAAGTATCAATCATGATGATTGAAGAGCAGAAGCTAATCGAGCAGTTCAGAGATTTAAACTTGGGAGTGGAATTTCATGTTAACCATGTTAGTTGTAGTAAGTTAACTATAACTAATGATTTCATTGGAATGATAAAGGATAAGCAATTAGAGGACCCTAGTCTGAAACGTATTGTGGAATTGCTAGGCACCGATCAGGCTAAGGACTTTGTAATGGGAGATGATGGGATCTTGAGATTAATGGCAGGATTTGCATACCAGCAAATGAAGAATTTAAGAGATATCAAAAATTTTAACTTTGCTCTTCTGGCAAAATGGAAATGGTGGATGATGAGTGATGAAAAAGGGAAATGGAAAGATATTCTTGTATCCAAATATGGCTCGGAACTTGGAAGAAGCCAAGCTCATTTGAAATATCAATCGTGGTGGTGGAGAGATGTATGTAAAGTGTGCGAGGAGGGTGAAGATGATGGTTGGTTCCAAAAAGTTATCGTTTGGAAAGTTGGAGATGGAGAGGATGTTAGATTTCAGGAGGATGCGTGGGCCACTAACTCTAACCTTAAATCTTTGTTTCCTAGACTTTACTCCATTTCTGTGGACCAAGGCAAGACGGTGGGAGAGGTAGGTTTTTGGGAGGATTCTGGGTGGCAATGGTATGTTGTATCTGGGAGAAGAGGAATAGAGTTGTCTTTAAGCAAGAAATTCCGGATGCAGAGAAAATTTTCCAATCGGCTCCACTACTTGTATGGTTGTGGTTGAGATATAGGGTGCGTTCGTTCTCGTATGTTTTTTTTCGGATTAGCACCTGAACCCAAAAATCAATGCATTCAATGTATACGTTGAAAAAGGAGGTAATAATGGGAGCAGAAAGCCGGGTTGGTAAAAGAAGTCATAATAATGATTTAGAAAGTAAACAGCAACAAGAACAACTTTTTAACTAATATGGATAGGAAGTTTTGCGGGTACCTTGTCTTTATAAGGTGCATAATTATGTAGTTTAGTGGTGAACCAAGGGTATTTTCCTTTAAGGAGTGTGAGAATTAGATCTGCAGTTGGGAAATCGATGGATGGTTTTGATTGAGACGCAGAGGTTGATTTCTAGAAAGATATTAATGCAGCATATTCCATATGTAGGGATGTAGAATGGAATTTGGTGAAGTATTGGAGTAGTAAGAGGGAGCAGCAAGCGTTGGATTCTGTTGAATTTTGCTTGGGTATGTCAAGTTATGAGCTGGTTGTGCTTAAGTACATGAAGGAGCATATAGCTGGGGTGGGAAGCTGAGTTTCCCCGTGAGTCATCAGTCTGTTTGCAGGTATATATTAGGTGTTTTAATGATGGAGGAGGCAAGCAACACTCAGGTTAGGCAAGGGTCAACCAATTTTGTGGTATAGTGTTGGCCCCTTTTGGAGGTGGTTCTGCTTTAAGTCACCTGTAAGGTTAACTAATGAATAGCTATGTTTGTATGAGAAATGAGGGAAGCCTGTCCCTATCTCCTTTTTGGTAAGTTCATTTTCGAGGACGAAAATTTTTCTTGATGGGGAGAATGTAAGGACCTATAAATTAATTGGAATAGAAGTGATAGATTTTAAATAATTTCTGAGTATGTTATTATTTAAAATAAAAAGGACATAAAAATAGAAAATATCATAGTGGTCAGACCTCAGACGTCGCCCAAGGTCTGGGATCAGCTGGTAGAGGGCGATCGGTTGACCATTGTACCAACCAAGTAGTCAGGTGCGATGACTTTATCGTGAGGTAATCAAGTGGGCGTGCTTCAAGGGAGGGAGGCACGTGAATCAAGAAGGGTAAGAGAAAGGAAGGTGTAGCTTAGAAGTCGATGAGATCGCCGTTTGTTGAAGAAGGCGGCGTCCTCCGACTTCCCCCGTATGAAATCAGAGATCGCCTATTTTGTGCATGATCGCCGTGTGCGAAGATTTCACATAATCGCCAATCGCCTATGGTGCACATGATCGTCGAAAAGAGCACATCGCCGAGTATTCGAGAAGACTTGGTAAGCACTTAGTATGTGGTCTAAATACAGAAGATGGGTGATATAGAAGATAGGTGGCATATCTGCCACCATGAGTAGTGTGAGCCGTGATACCCCAGACTTAGAGGAATGGGAGGATGAACCTTCAGCAAGGTGGGACGATGTGACATCGGTGACCAGAGTAAGGCGATGTGTTCATCGTCACACACAAGGGCGATAAGAGATCGCCAACAGGATGAGAGGAACATCGGTCATCAACCAGGATGGGAGACACATCGGTGGTCTGCCAGGGTGGGACATCGGTGGTCCTCCAGGGTGAGACATCGGTTGTCTGCCAGGATGAGGAACCAGTCGTCCGTCAGGAAGAGGAAATCGGTCATCGCCGGTATGAGAGGCATGGTCATCGCGCGAGCAGTCATCGGTGGATGGTTATCGTGCGATGTCGTGTTTCACACAGATAAGGTAGGACCCAGGCTCCCAGCATGAACGTTATGCATGCGCGACACGTAGACAAAAAGGGTGTTTCAGAATAGTTAGCATCAGAGAGTTGGTATGCGCAGAAACCCACGTGGTCATACTGTTCAAGGAAGTGTGCACGCAAGGTTGCTCAGAGAGTGGGTAATGGCAGAGAAGGCTAAAGAGCCGTTCGACCTTAAGAGCTGAGGGAATTAGCTCATTTAGTTCCCCTTTCTCCTTTCTCCTCCACTCGAAGACGCGACTATCCTCACGTACCAGTGCTACGATCGGCGACTGCCATTGTCCTTCTGGGAAGTTACTCTGCAAGTTTCTGCTCAAAGCCCTAAAACAGAGTAAGTCGTTTTGCTCTGTTCTTTGAGTCGAGTCTGAATTTAAGAGGGTCGTCTTTGCATAGGTTGTGTATACAACTCTTTTAACTTCAAAAATCGTCTATGTTAACGCAAAAAATGGGTAATCTCGTTAGTTTTGTGATCGGGACTCTATGGTGCAGGTTAAGGCATCTTTAAGCTTCGGTGGGTTTTGGAGCTCTTAGTGTTTTTTGCGCAAGTTCAGGTAAGGGAAGCTAGCTTTTTTTCGTTTATAAAAGCTTTAGGCGAGTAGGTTCTGAAGTGAGGGCGACGTGGTCGCCGGTTTCATATTCTATTTCACGATGCTCTGTTTTTATGTGTGGGGCGACGTGATCGCCGGTTTTAATGCAAATTTCGAAATCCCCTGTTGAGTGTCGTTTTGAAATTGTTTGAGATTGAAGGGTGAAATGCATATGATATTCGAAAATCTGAACTTTGGTATGATTGTTTCTGTGATTGGGATTGTTTAAGAAAAGATTCAAAATATTATATGATGGAATTGTGCCTTACGTGTGGTATGATGTACTGGATGAATGTGAAATTGTGATCAAGACATAGTATTTTCAGGAAAGGAAATACCGTGTTGAGATTGGTATTAGAGTGTATTGATCAGTGAGTATCCTGTGAATGAGACGATCCTGACTCTGCTGATATAATGGAATCACATAGATGAAGTTATTCAGTTGTTGAGAGTCGAAGGAGGTTCATATGTATGGGTAAGTTGTTTGAAATATAACTAATTTGACCTGTTATATGAATTAACCCTGTCATACCGGGAGAGTGATGATATTGAGATTATGTTTATGCGCATGGCTGTGTGGATTTCACAGCGACCCTGTGTGGATTTCACAGTGGTGTGGTATGACAGGTGCAGGTCTCTGGATGCTAAGTTCAACGCACGAGTCTTCCGGAAGTAGTGTCAAGTGTCTATGTGTGATGGGTCAGTGGAAGTCTGACGTGAGAAAGAGAAATATTGAAATGTGATAGACACTTGATGGATTTTTGTGGAATGATTGATACTTGATGAAATTGTGAAGTGTGTGAATATTTGATGGTTCACGTTAATATCAAGTTTCATGTTTTAAAGTTTTAAAAATATCTAGCTTACCCTTTTGCTTTGTATCGTGGTTATTTTTCTTAAACCTGTGATGATCGTGTATATTTGCATGGGAGCAGATGAGGTTGCAGATAGTAGAGCTCCTCAGTGAGCATTTCTGGAGGAGGAGATCGCCGATTTTTGAATGCTGTTGTTTTGTTTTATTTTGAAAACTCCTGGATGGTTATGTATTAAAATTCCCTAGAAAACGGATATTATTTGGAAATACAATGTACTGATGGATGTATTTTATTATATATTCATATATTAATTTTGATATTATTGTTTCACCTTTATTTTATTATATAAAAATGAACAATATTTTGAGGGGCGTTACAAATGGCACACGAGGGCTCATCTGGATCGTTGCTGAGTATGGTTTTTAGGTGGTGTGGAGGGAGTTGCGTGGAGGTTTCGGCTAGGAGCGCCAAAGAAGCCCACTCATACACCCTGGCTTGGTCTCCGAAGGACGTTGTGGTAGGTTGGGGTGGAGTTGGGGCAGAGGGTGGCGATGGTGCAGGCCTTGGGGGCTGGGCACCAGAGGAAGAGGCAACGAGGCGTGCCGTTTGCTTCACACGAGCCATTGCCAAAAGCTGCAATGGAGGAAAGGAAGGAGCAAGATCAGATGAATGAAAGAAGAGGGAAATGATGAATGGTTCGGTGAAAAACAGAGGGAGAAAGCAAGAAGGAAGGTTCAGGGGAAGAAGAGGAAGAAGAAGAAGCAGAGAGTGAGAGAGAAGTACAGCGAACCCTAGCGCGGGTTGAGAAGAAGAAAACAGAGAAGATCAATGAACAGTGATGAAAAACATGCATGCAAACGGTAGAAATGCTCTAAATATGCCAAGGGAGAAGAAAAGACAAACCTTTAGATGATCGAAGAAGGGTTGAAGGTCGAAAGATCGAGGAGAATACGCGCGCAGGAGAGAGCTGAGAGTTCTGGAAAACAGAGACTGAGTAATGCTAAAGAAGGTGATGGAGCAGTGCGAATGCGCGCGTCTCTTTTGAATGGAGGAAGCGTTAGCGACACTCAATGTGGGCCATTGATGCGTCCACGTGTCGAGAGATAAAGCGTGGAAGTCGTAACGTTAAAAGAGTAGATGCGTGAGCAGCACGTGGCGTGGCCCCACCTGCCACGTGGACCGAGGATGCAACCACTTAGTCTCTTCGCTGAGAACGAGTTCACAGCTTGAGACTGGGGGGCTTGTGATCCGGTCGGTCATCGGTAGTCGATGACGTCAGCAGCAGATGACCACATGGACCATTCACAGGGTGACACGTGGAATAAGATAGTAGGTGAATCAGGGAGGAGGTCACTCAGAACGGTGATCGGTGGTCAGTTGCTAAGTGACCACCACCTGCAGATCAGTGCCTAGATGAGCGCTTTGTGGCAGAGCGCGAGAAGTAAAGAAGCATAGATCAGTCATCGGTGCATGGTCATCGGGGTTTCTTGCTACACGCAGTTAAACTGGGACCCAGGCTCCCAGCGAGAGCATTACGCATGCACCTCGCGTGATTCCAAACCAGAAGAAGAAGAGTTGCCCGCTAGTAGGGTCGTGCATGAGGATGGTATAAGAGAGCTAGTAAGCTGGTCAGTGATTAGTGACTCTCTTAACCCATTACGTGCATGGCACTGTGCGGTGAGATCATGCATGCAGGATGCAGCACCTGGTGAGTATGCATAGACCAGCCACACCTGGTGCTCTCCTGGGAGCATGTGACTCACTCAGAGGGAAGAAACGCCCTAAGTTACTCCGCAAGGAAATAACTTAGGCGCACAGAGAAAAGCGTAAAGGCCCTTCAGGTGTGACACGCGTACGGTTAGATGTAAGTTGCATTCCTCCACGTGTCACCATCTGAGAGAGAGGCGCGCCCCAGGTATAAAGCACTCCATGTCATGTAAGGTAGGCAGCGGATTTTTACAGTTTGACACATATTACACACGTTTTCTGAGTCATTGTGAGCACGTTTTACACACGTTGCACAGTGATAACAGAATTCAGTTAGAGAGAGAGAAAGTGGATCTGAGAGCACACGAGTCTCACAGAGAGATTTAGAGAGAGTTTTTGGTGGTCCTGTTACCTGACTTGAGTGTCGGAGTGCACACGGCCGCTAGAGGTGTCGTCTGTGTTGTTTTGCAGGCATCGTTTGGAGTTCCAGAGAGGGTTCTTGGAGCGTTCTTGTAGAACACGCGGTTGCAGAAGGCTAGACGAAGGAGTGACGAGGCATATCCTCCACATTCGAGTCAGCGGCAGGATCACTTTGTATCAGATTTGAGACTATTATGAAAGATACTCAGTTGTGCAATGTCTTCAAACCCATGATTTAGGCATTTTCTCAGCATCAGCTTGAATCTCTCCCATGTCTCACAAAAAGCTTCATCTGATCCTTGTCTGAACATAGAAATATCAGACTTTGCTTTGAAGTAGTGGGATGATGGAAAAAAAATTTGTAAAATTTTTTCCTTTACATCCTTCCAACTAATGAGGCTCTGATTTGGATGTGATTTGTGTCATTCTTTAGCTTTTCCTGCCAATGAGAAAGGAAACAAATACATATACAGTTTCAATATCACCTAATTAAAAGCCCATTATTCCCACCAATTCATAAAATATAGACAAATGTGTATATGGATCCTCATACCTTTGCTATAAATTGATGGGTACTGATCAGACTAAGGAATGCAGGTTTCTTCTCCAAGGCCTTTGGTAGAAGGTATTGCAATACTAGAAAAATGCATTGGCCCCTGTTGCATGGCATAATCTCCAATTGTTACCCTAAGCGATGGTGCTTGCTCTTTAGCTATGTTACTTTCTTCTTGAAAAATATCAATGGGGAGGGAAGAATTGGTTGAGGATTTTTCCCTAGTGTCTCTTTATTTTTGTTTTCTCTTTGTTTTCCTATTTCTTCTAGCTGCCTTTTCAATCTCTGATTCTAATAATAATTGGTCTTTTAGAATTTGACCTCTTAATATCATAGAAGACAACTCACTCAAGGGTTAGCACAAGGATTCACTAGTAGTAAAAAAATAATTTTTTAAATAAAAATAAATAAATAAAACAAATATGAAATTAAAATAAAATAAAACAAAATTAAAAACAATTATAAAAAAAATTAAAATATTCACAATATTTAGGAATTAGTACTTAAAAATTAAAATTATTCCCCAACAATGGCGTCAAAAACTAGATGACTATTTTACGACAAGTGTACCGTGTCAGAAGTAATAAATTTATCCCTAAGGAAGGATATCGAACCCACAAGGAACAGTTGAATTCTCAAGTATAAGATTCAATAAATAGAAAACAATAAGTAAAAGTTTGTTGGATGTTTGTTGTGTATGAGATTTCAAAAATGTAAATAAAGCAAAGTAAAGAGTTGTTGATTCAATTGGGAAAACTGGGATTGGGGTTCATCCTTCTCACTCTTTTTTTATTTTGAAAAGCATAATAATATTCTATCGTTGATTGATATTGATGCCCATATAAGATTCATTTATATTGATTCCTCGCATATAAAATTATTAAGATAGTCTCCTAAATATCAATTCCTTGCATGTTTATAAAAACTTCTTATCTTTATGAACTAATGTTAGATAATTAACATTTCAAATCTATTTCTAGCAATCAAATATGTTTAGCATTATCATTCAAGTCAGATGCTTAAAAATACTTTTCAGTCAAAACTACGGATAAAGAATAAAATGACAATACCAATCATCAATCAAGAACAAAATATTATGTTGAAATATCACCTCAATAGATAAGAGTTTGAACAAATTACTCCCAATCCTCAAAGTTAGAATTAGTCACTCATATTGGTCATTACAAGCATGGAAAACAAGAAAAAATGATCCAAGATATTTCTCATTGATGACTACCTCTCCTCCAGGGTTTTCTATCACCTTCTATTCTCACAATGATGTCTAAGGTTATGCCTCATGTCTCATATTTAACCTAGTTGGGCTTGGGCTAAGTGACTTCTTGCCTAGGCGAGCTATAACTTGCTTGGGCAAGTTGGACGAGAAAAAGTCCAACTTCTGTATAGTGATTTCGCCTGGATGAGATTGGGTTCGCTTGGGTGAGTTTCTCTAGAGTGATATGACTTAGGCGAGTTTGGGAGAGTTTTGAGTGTTCCCATTTTTCCTTTTCATCTTCTCTTTTCTCCTTTAGCCCTTTCATCTCCATTTTCCCCTATAATCCTGAAATTAACACAAATTTGAGAATAAATTGTTCTTATTCATATTATAATCACAAAATATGTAAAAATGTTTAAATTCATAAATTCGGGGTTAAATTATACTTATTTTATCAATAAATATACATAAGTGTTTGTCTTTTAATATGAAATATGGCACTTATCATCTCCCCTCAACCTATAATCTTGCTTGTTCTCAAGCAAAGTAAATGAATATAAATAAATCATATTTGAATTTAAATATCAAAACAACTTTATTCAATAAACAACAAATTAAATTATGTTGCTTCCAACTTCAAATATAGCAAAGTATAGATACAATTAACTTCCAGGATCAAACTAAAACAATAAAATGACAATTTATCAAGGAATTTCTTCTCATATGCTCATAGGTAAGTGTTTCTCTCTACTTTCAATGAATCCTAGCAAATCACAGTTGCTTTTCATTTCATCTTCATAGCACACTCATATTAGAAACATGAATCTTAAGGTCTTTTATAGGGTTATAATGAGGCTGGGTTTCCAAAAAGCATTGGTTTTTTAGATAACAAAATGTACATTTTAAAGAAGAAGAACATACCTACCATCCAATTATAAGACATATGTGTTATCAGATCACCATTTTCTTTGACTTCACACTTTTCCTCATTTTCTTTTTACTTATTCCTGATTTCAACATGAACTTTTTTTTTTTCAATCAAATAATGGAATACCTTATTCCTATTTCCAAAAACTAAATGATTTAAACTATAAAACACTAGAACCAACCATTCCCTTTTATATATATTGCATCTATGTTCTCCTTCCTTAAACATGCCCATGGGTAGGAAAATATATCATTAAAGGTTTAGAGTGCAATAATAACAAACATTCTTGGCTTAAAAGGGATATATAAAAAATGGATTCTGTTTACATAAAGGTTGGATATTTGGCCCCTGGGTTCCTAATTAACACAAATGCCTTAATCATCTTCATACTCTTTTATGATGTAACATAAAATAAAAATTAAGCAACCACAATTGTCAATTCATCAGTAAAACTCTTAAAATTGTTTAAGGTTCACACACCCACTTGGTTCAATTAGTCTTATTCCTTTTTGTTTTGTCATTCTATGTTCTAATCAATCATCCTGTTAAATTTTCATGTATCCTAATTTCAACCCTATTTGAATATGGATTCAATCATATTTTCTTTTCCAACCTATGTCTAATTCATTTCATTGTTTAATACTTAAACACAAAGTATGATTAATACTTTTTTCCACAATTCAAATTTAATATTTTTGTTCTTATTATTTAAGAAATAAAATAAAACTAAAAATCAATTCAACAATTAAATTAAAACTTAAATAATTCAGCAATAACAATACAAACAAATTAAACAACTGAAAACAAAAATAACAATAAAATAAAATAAAATAAAATAAGCAACTAAAACAAAATAACTAGAAAGATAAAAAAATTAAAATAACTGAAAAGAAAAGAAAACTAGAAAGATAAAAAAAATTAAATAACTAAAAAGAAAAGAAAACTAGAAAGATAAAACTATGTTTTTGTTCTTTACTCTCAATCTTCTCTTCCTGGGAATTCATCCAGCTCTTTATTAAAATCCTCATCTACACAGTCTTGCTTCATCTGCTGGATCTGCCCTTTGAATAATAGAACATGTCCCCAGGCCAAGCTACATAATCTCCAAATTGATATGGAGGCATATAGGGGTTGGGTTGCCCTTGAGGGAAACTTTAATATGTTGCTTGATGCATATGCATAATCCTTTTATGAGTAGCACTTTGTTGCATTTGTATATGTTCCCATGTAGCTCTTTGCTCCAATTGCATCTGTTTCATTTGCTCTAGCATCGTATCCTCCATGGAAGATGATGATGAGCCAGGGTGGTGGATTGTTCATTTGTATTAGTACAATTATTCACAATAAATTCCAGATCAATGGCTAGTTTGATTTTTGTTGTTGGGGGTTCACCTCAACCCCATGAGCTGCATAGAGAGCAATTATCAAAGCAGAGAACCCCAAGGAACCTTTGGCCTTCTAATTATTCTGATTAACTTCTAATCTAAGAAATTTATATATCTCATAACAAATCATTTTAGCAACATTAGTAGAATAATCTTCTTTTAAGAGGCAACAGAGAAGATGACACCTGAGAATATTCAAGTCTAACATATGACCAATGGGGACCATGTTAGCTAACATGAATACCATCCAAACTTGAGATAAGGTCTTCACATGTTTTCTTAAAATTTTGCATGGTTTCCCAGCTGGGCTTATTTGATAGGAATGATTGGCTAAACCAATTCCTCTCCCCACCTCATCATCGTTAAAACCGCAGGTTCTAGCTCCCAACTGATGATATGTGCAGTCATCATCACCTCTCAGTTGCAATGGATCTCCCAGAAAAGAACTAATAGAGTCTTTATCAAAGGGCACTCAGTTACCTCTAACTCTTGACCTCATTTCCTGAGTTCCTTCAACTAATGTCCAAGCATTCAATCTTGATTTCCTTGATAACCCAAAAGCTTGATCCTTTTGTCTTCAACCATCTAGGTTGAAATTTTAACTTAGCACTTCTAAGCTTTTTGGGTTACCCTGGTTTATATTCATCCTTCTCTATAATCACCTCCTATTGGACTTTGTCTTCCTCTTTTGTTCGTGATGTAGATGATTCTTTATTAGGGAATTGCTTTTCTACAATTTCTAGCACCAACTCTTTCTCTTCCGCTTTTGAATGTGATGATGTATAACTTTTTTAAATAAATTTGAGAGGTCCAATTGCTCTTTAGTGTTAGGAAAGACTTCCTTTGTTGTATCTCTTTGTAAGCATTTCTTCCATGCATTATAATTTTTTAAACCATTAAAAAGATTAAAGTTACCTCATCATCTTGAGCTCTTACTTTGAACTTTCCCTCACCAACATCAATTATAATTTTAGTAGTCTTCATGAAAGGTCTGTCAAGAATCAAGGGAACCTCCTCGTCTTCTTCCATGTCCATCACAAAAAAATCCACAGGAAATATGATCCACCTTAACAAAAACATCTTCAACCATACCATATGGATATTTGGTTGATCTATCTACTAACTTTAGCGTCATCTTGGTGGGTTTAATCTCCAATTTACCTATTTTTTCCAGCATAGCCAAAGGTATTATTAAATTTATACTTATCTCCAAATTCAGTAAAGCATTGTTTACAGATAAAGCACATATAGACATTGGAAGATTAAAATTTCCTGGGTCCTTGGATTTTAGAGGCAAGCCTTTTTGAAAAATAGCACTGCATCCAAAGTCCAACTCTATATTCTTCTCATCAATATAGCTCCTATTTTTTGTTACCAACTCCTTTATCAATTTCTCACAAGTTGGCTTTTGCTCTAGAGCTTCTACAAAAGAAATATTAGAAAGCAAATTATCAAAAAATTTCCTCTCTTTTGGTTTTTTTGAAGGAGCATGAGGATATGATAAATCTTTTATAGAAACACCTCTCTCCTTATTTTCACTCTCTCTCTTTTTTTCTTTTTCTTTAATTTTGTTCTTCCTAAATCCTATTCTTTTATCTCTCCTAGTCTCATCTTTTCTTCCTTTTTTAGCAACAAAATAATCACCATCCCTTTAATCTTCTACTTTACCATTTTGTTTGGCAATATGTCCCACCTATGTTTCTAAATTTCTGATTGTTGCCATATTATTTTCTTGATTGACCAGAGTAGCTTTCATGAATTTTTCCAAGATATCTTCAAATTTGTTCAGTCTTTCAGGAACAAAAGGATATAGGGGTTGTTGTTGTTGTTGCAAAGGACCTTGCTTGTTAGATGGACCATTATCTTATTTCCACCCAAAATTGTGATTCTGATTGCTTCTCCAACCTTGAGAATAATTATTATTGTTGCAGAAACCACCTTGTCTTCCTTGATTTCCCATGTAATTTTTTTCTACTTTAGATGAATTATTTTGATAAGAAAAGTGACCATTAGGATGATCACCTCTACAAAAATCACACCTTATTGTTTAACTCTGACTCAGAAGATTGCACAACTTTTAATTGTTGTGGTAATGTAGCCCTTTGTGCAGTTAAAGCTTCAAGTTGTTGTGTCAGAGTTTTATTTTGAGTCAGGAGTGCAATTGAAGTATTATGATCCACCATCCCCTTCTTTGGCTCAATTTGTCTATCATTTTAACCTTTAATATTCTTTTGATGCCAATGCATCAATAATATTTCTTGCTTTGCATCAATTGCCATCATTGTACCACTAGCTACAGCATCTAGAAGCATCTTGATATCAGATTTGAAACCATCATGAAAGATACTCAATTTTGCAATGTCTTCAAACCCATGATTTAGGCATTTTCTCAGCATCACCTTGAATCTCTCCCATGTCTCATAGAAAGCTTCATCTGATCCTTGTCTGAACATAGAAATATTAGACTTTGCTTTGATGTAGCGAGATAATGGAAATAATCTTTGTAAAAAATTTTCCTCTACATCCTTCCAGCTAGTGAGGCTCTGATTTGGATGTGATTTGAGCCATTCTTTAGCCTTTCCTACCAATGAGAATGGAAACAAGCACAAATAAACAGTTTCAATATCACTTGATTGAAAGCTCATTCTTGTAAATTGATGGGTACTGATTAGACTAGGGAATGCAGGTTTCATCTCCAAGGCCTTGGTGGCAAAAAGTGCTGCAATACTAAAAAATTGCCTTGGCCCATGCTGCATGGCATAATCTCCAAGTGTTTTTCTAGGTGGTGGTGCTTGCTCTTCAGTCATGTTGCTTTCTTCCTGAAAAATATCAATGGGGAGGGAAGAAGTGGTTAAGGATTCTTCTTTAGTGTGTCTCCTTGTTTTTGTTTTATCTTTGTCTCTCTATTTCTTCTAGCTTCCTTTTCAGTCTCTAATTCAAATAATAATTGGTCTTGGGGAGTTTAACCTCTTAATATCATAGTAGATAACTCACTCAAGGGTTAGCACAAGGATTCACTAACAATAAAAAAAATAAACTTTTAAATAAAAAATAAAATAAAATAATAAAATGAAATAAAATAAAATCAAACACATATGAAATTAAAATAAAATAAAACAAAATTAAAAAATAAACAAAAACAATTAAAACATTCACAATATTTAGGAATTCGTACTCAAAAGTTGGTCCCGCCGCGGACTCGAGCGTGGGGAGAATGCCTCGTCACTCCTTCGTTTGGCTTTCTAACCGCTGCGCATTCCGCGAGGAGGCTCCAGGAACCTTCGACGGGACTCCGAACGGTGCCTGCAAAACACACAGACGGCGCCTCTAGCGGCCGTTGTAGCTCCGACGCTCAAGTCAGGCAACGGGAACACCAAAAAGTCTCTCTCAGGTTTCTCTGTGTGAGACCGTGTGTGTGTGCCCTCAGTCCTCTTCGATTCGAAAACTGAGTGCTCTCGGTTTAGTGTTATGTATTCTGAGGTAAAGATTGCATACCTAGTTTGGTGTTCTTCTTCCTCATATAAACCCGCGTAGCCCCTACAGGCTACCTCTAGGGCCACTTAATTACTTTGCACTGCCGTTTCCACTTCCCAGGGCTACCTTGCGTGCCAGCCTTCTTCACTTGAGTGCCAAGTCTGACAGGGGAGGCCGCGTGGGTACCTCTGCACCCCTCGACTTCTGTGCCTATCTGCCCTACCTATTCTCTGGGAACATCTTCACCGTCCACGTGGCAGACATGCAACCCCACTGGGAGACTCTAACCTTGATGGGTTCTAGTCCCAGCAGGATTCTGCACTTAGCTGCGTCTTCTCATCTTCCTGCGTGGTCGTCTTGCGACTAAGGCCATTCACTGCCTCTGGGCGCTTTACTGATCATCGATTGCGTTGTTCACATCGCGCGACCGATGTCACCTCAACACACACCGATGACCGATGTGCTTCTTCACGTCCTCGTGCTCTGCTTATGGAATCAGGCGAGGTCCTTGAGTAATGTTCTCGCTGGGAGCCTGGGTCCCAGTTTAACACATGTTGACAAGGAACCCCCGACGACTGATCACTTTGCATGCACCGATGACTGATCGCTCTGCATGCACCAATGACTGATCACAATGCATGCACCGATGACAAATCACTCTGCACGCACCGATGACTGATCGGTGCTTCGTCACTTCTCGCGCTCTGCTTCCAGGCGCTCAAGCAGGAACCGATCTTCTGGTGGTGGTCACTCAGTAGCTGACCACTGATCGCCGTTCTTGAACGATCTCCACCCTGGTTCATCTGCTTTCTCGTGCCACGCGTCACTCTGCGACTGACCCACGTCGTCATCAGCTGCTGACGTCATAGACTACCGATGACCGACCGGATCACAAGCCCCCCAGTCTCGAGCTGTGAACTTGTTCTCAGCGAAGAGACTAAGTGGTCTTCGTTGCCAAAGAGAAGAAGGAGCTCGAAGCTGATGTACCTGAGACCATGGCTGTTGGTGCCGAGGTTCTGATAGATGGGTTCCATGGGCTTACGGCAGGTTCACTACGTCCTGCCAGACTCGGACTTTACCCAACCTAGCCTCCACCATTCAGTGGCCGATGGCAGGCTCATTCCTCCTCCTTGAGCTTCTTCCCTTGCCACTTCTCCTTTTGTGTAATTTCTCTTGCTGCTACAAACTTTGTATATAAATCTTTTATGCATAAGTTCATGTTGGATGACTGACCTGATGGCATCTAAATGCTTCGACTGATCGTCCAAGAGCTTGTTTGGGCAAGCTTTCATACTAAGAGCTTTGCTACCGACCACCGACTAGCATGTTAGCGCACCACCGATCAGTCATCGCGCTTCAGGCTTCGCATTACTTCCGTGTCACTCCAGCGCTAAGTGCATAGAGGACCCGACCTCTGAAGATGATGCTTGTGTTTTGGGGAAGAGGACTGCTTCTTGATTGACCCCTCTTGCCTCAGCCTCGCTGTAGGAAGTTGAGGTGAGGTCTTTCTCCTCTCGCCCCAGCCTCGCTGTAATTAGTCGAGGTGGGGACCTTTTATCTCGCCTCAGCCTCGCTGTATAAAGTCGAGGTGAGGACTTTCTCTGTAGTCTTAACCTTGCTGTATGAAGCAGAGGATAAGGACTTGGTTCCTTTGCCTCAACCCTGCCGCAAGAAGCAGAGGAAGAGGACTTTCTCTGCCTGCACCCCGCTGTACAAAGTCGAGGGTGAGGACTTTCTCTCGCCTGCACCCCGCTGTACAAAGTTGAGGGTGAGGACTTTCTCTCGCCTCAACCTTGCTGTAAAAAGCAGAGGTAGAGGACTTTTCTCTACCTGCACCCCGCTGTATAAAGTCGAGGGTGAGGACTTTTTCTGTTGCCTTAACCTTGCTGTATGAAGCAGAGGAGAAGGACTTGGTTCTCTTGCCTCAACCTTGCTGTAAGAAGCAGTGGAAGAGGACTTCTCTCGCCTAAACCTTGCTGTAAAAAGCAGAGGAAGAGGACTTTCTCTGCCTGCACCCCGCTGTAGAAAGTCGAGGGTGAGGACTTTCTCTGCCTGCACCCCGCTGTACAAAGTCGAGGGTGAGGACTTCCTCTGCCTGTACCCCGCTGTATAAAGTCGAGGGTGAGGACTTCCTCTGCCTGCACCCCGCTGTATAAAGTCGAGGGTGAGGACTTTCTTCACTGAGTGGGTGCATGCTCCCAGGGGAGCGCCAGGGGTGGCTGTCTAAGCGCACTCGCCAGGCGCATCCCTGCCTGCATGGTATCACCGCACGCCCTTTGAGTGGGCAACTCCTCTTCTTCTGGTTTGGAATCATGCGGGGTGCATGCGTAACGCTCTCGCTGGGAGCCTGGGTCCCAGCTTAACACGTGTTAACAAGACCCCGATGACCAACCTTCTTCTGGAATCATGCGAGGTGCATGCGTAACGCTCTCGCTGGGAACCTGGGTCCCAGCTTAACACGTGTTAGCAAGACCCCGATGACCAACCTTCTTCTGGAATCATGCGAGGTGCATGCGTAACGCTCTCGCTGGGAACCTGGGTCCCAGCTTAACACGTGTTAGCAAGACCCCGATGACCAATGCACCGACCGAGTACTTACTCCCGACGTGCACCGACGGCTGATCTTGCTTTGGGACCACCAACGACTGATCGCGCTCTGCTTCTTGGTGCTTAAACGCGAAGATGATGTCTTGTTACGGGGAAGAAGAGTTTTTCTTGTTGACCCCTCTTGCTTGCCCCGAGGTCATCGACCTTTGGGTCTGATTCCGCTTGGACGTTTCTCGAAATCTTCCCTTTCCCTCTCTTGGTTTTACTAGAACTCCCGAGTTCCCAAACTTTGGCCACCTGCACTCACTCCTGGGGTGAGGAGAACATAGGTCGGTGGTCCGTACTCACGCCTGGGGCGGGCAGGCTCCACTCGATCCCTTGGACTTGCATCTGGGGCAAGCGGAACTTGAAACTGGGAAACATGTGCACCCTTGACATACTGAAATCTTTTTTATTGGGTGGCCTCGTTAAAAACCCTCCTTAGGGAAAAGAGTGCCCCCTGATTTGCTCAACTATTTACAGTATATACATTGAGTGTGCAGTGCAAGAACACATCTACTTTACAACTTAACTAAAGTGGAACTTTCAAATGTGTACCGTTCCACGTCTCGGCGATAGCTGCTCCACCTAGGGTCTCCAGACGATAAGCTCCATTCTCCAACGATTCATCTACTCTGGATGGGCGATGACCGACCTGTGATGCTTTACTCATGAGGGGCGATCATGCCCTCTGGCTCAGCTCCCACCTGAGCTACCTGGGAGCCCCCCAGTGTAGCATCTTCTATCACCTGATTTCCCCGTGCACAGGGATTTCATGTTGCTGGTCACCTGCCTGGGACCCCGAAGCGCGATCACCTTGTGTTCCTCGCAGGTAATCGGTCAGGAGTCCTGCCTTCACCAACTCAGCAAGTTGACGCCCCAACGCCAGGCATGTGTGGAGTGTGTGTCCATAAGCCTGATGGAACTCACACCACTCGTCCTTCCTCCTTCCAAGTACCATGTCAGTCTTCTCTGGTACTCGGAGTCTCGCAGCCACGACAGGGATGGCGATCAGCTCTGCCAACTCTATCACGAAGTCATACCTAGGGGGTGTGTTGTTCTCCCTTGCACGCCCCCTGGGCTGGTCCTTCCTGGGCGCATACGGACGAGGCCTTCCCTGCACCTTCTTTCCTTCCTTGGCCTCATACACCCGCGCCTGTTGCTGTTGCTTCCCATGACCCCCGCGTGGCTTAGATGGTGCAACACTGCTTCTCTTCTCAGAGACCTTTGTCTCCGCTACTATGTGCGCCACCGCTCGTCGCCGAATCTTAGCAAAGGTGGCAGGGTGGCTCCTGATGAGCGATTCGCTGAAAGGGCCAGGTAGCACACCTTTCTTGAATGCATGCACCAGCATGCTCTCATCCTTGCTGGGCAATCTCACCACCCGCGCACCAAAGCGGTTGAGGAAGTCCTTCAGCGACTCCCCCTGGTTCTGGCGCACGTCGAACAGGTCGTAAGTTACCACTGGCGGCGCTCTGTTGACGACGTACTGCTCCGTGAACAGCTTTGAGAACTGGTGGAAAGAGGTGATGTGGCCCTCCGGCAGGCTCACGAACCACTCCATAGCTACTCCGCTCAGCGTGCTCATGAACATTTTGCAGTACACTGCGTCTGAACCTCCAGACAGCATCATCTGAGTGTGGAAGGCTGTCAAATGTGCCTCTGGGTCTTCCACCCCCGTGAACGACGCCTTCACTCCCACCAAGTTGGGGGGCACCACCGTGTTCATGATCTCGGGGGAGAAGGGCATAGGAAATGCTCTAGGGGGCGACGGCGGCATCGACGTTCTATCTTCGGATACGCGCTCATTCTGCGCCTGCAACTCCCTACGCAACTCCTCGTTGACGCGGTTCAACTCTTCATTCCTGCTATGCGATGCAGTCAGCTCTGCATGCATCTTCTCTTGCTCAACTTTCGATGCCGCGACGTTATCCTGCAACGCGCGCATCATCTCCATGACCTGCGCCGTGGTCACAGTTCCTTCACCAGCAGGTGGTGGAGGTGTCGTTTGTCTGGTTCTTCTACTCATCTGTGCGATTTCTACTCTCGTTCTTGTGTATGGGGGCTTCGTTTTACTTCGTGCCCCACGGTGGGCGCCAAATGGTCCCGTCGCGGACTCGAGCGTGGGGAGAATGCCTCGTCACTCCTTCGTTTGGCTTTCTAACCGCTGCGCATTCCGCGAGGAGGCTCCAGGAACCTTCGACGGGACTCCGAATGGTGCCTGCAAAACACACAGACGGCGCCTCTAGCGGCCGTTGTAGCTCCGACGCTCAAGTCAGGCAACAGGAACACCAAAAAGTCTCTCTCAGGTTTCTCTGTGTGAGACCGTGTGTGTGTGCCCTCAGTCCTCTTCGATTCGAAAACTGAGTGCTCTCGGTTTAGTGTTGTGTATTCTGAGGTAAAGATTGCATACCTGGTTTGGTGTTCTTCTTCCTCATATAAACCCGCGTAGCCCCTACAGGCTACCTCTAGGGCCACTTAATTACTCTGCACTGTCGTTTCCACTTCCCAAGGCTACCTTGCGTGCCAGCCTTCTTCACTTGAGTGCCAAGTCTGACAGGGGAGGCCGCGTGGGTACCTCTGCACCCCTCGACTTCTGTGCCTATCTGCCCTACCTATTCTCTGGGAACATCTTCACCATCCACGTGGCAGACATGCAACCCCACTGGGAGACTCTAACCTTGATGGGTTCTAGTCCCAGCAGGATTCTGCACTTAGCTGCGTCTTCTCCTCTTCCTGCGTGGTCGTCTTGCGACTAAGGCCATTCACTGCCTCTGGGCGCTTTACTGATCATCGATTGCGTTGTTCACATCGCGCGGCCGATGTCACCTCAACACACACCGATGACCGATGTGCTTCTTCACGTCCTCGTGCTCTGCTTATGGAATCAGGCGAGGTCCTTGAGTAACGTTCTCGCTGGGAGCCTGGGTCCCAGTTTAACACGTGTTGACAAGGAACCCCCGACGACTGATCACTCTGCATGCACCGATGACTGATCGCTCTGCATGCACCGATGACTGATCACAATGCATGCACCGATGACAAATCACTCTGCACGCACCGATGACTGATCGGTGCTTCGTCACTTCTCGCGCTCTGCTTCCAGGCGCTCAAGTAGGAACCGATCTTCTGGTGGTGGTCACTCAGTAGCTGACCACTGATCGCCGTTCTTGAACAATCTCCACCCTGGTTCATCTGCTTTCTCGTGCCACGCGTCACTCTGCGACTGACCCACGTCGTCATCAGCTGCTGACGTCATAGACTACCGATGACAGACCGGATCAAAAGTTAAAATTATTCCCTGACAATGGCGCCAAAAACTAGATGACTATTTTACGACAAGTGTACCGTGTCGAAAGTAATAAATTTGTCCCTAAGGACGGATATCGAACCCACAAGGAATAGTTGAATTCTCAAGTATAAGATTCACTAAATAGAAAACAATAAGTAAAAGTTTGTTGTGTATGACATTTCAAGAATGTAAATAAAGCAAAGTAAAGAGTTGTTGATTCGGTTGTGAAAATTGGGATTGGGGTTCATCCTTCTCACTCTTTTGTATTTTGAAAAGTATATTAGTATTCTATAGTTGATTGATATTAATGCCCATATAAAATTCATTTCTCGCATAGAAAATTATTAAGATAGTCTCATAAATTTCGATTCCTTGCATATTTATAAAAACACCTTATTGTTACGAACAGATGTTAGATAACAATTAACATTTCAAATCTATTCCTAGCATTCAAATATGTTAAACATTATCGTTTAGGTCAGATACTTAGAAATATTTTTCAATCAAATCTAAGGATAAAAAATCATGATAAAACAAGCGTTGAGAATAAAAATACCAATCATTAATCAAGAATATAATATTATGTTTAATTATCACCTCAATACATAAGAGTTTCAGCAGATTACTCCCAATCCCAGAGGGTGGACTTAACCATTCATGTTGGCCATTACAAGCATGGAAAGCAAGAAAAGAAGATCTAGGATGTTTCTCCACTCCTCTACGATTTTCTATCACCTTCTATTCTCTCAATGATGTCTAGGGTTATGCCTCACGCCTCATATTTAACCTAGTAGGACTTGGGGTATGTGACTTCTCGCCTAGGCGAGCTACAACTTGCTTGGGTGAGTTGGACGAGAAAAAGCCTAACTTCTCTGGAGTGATCTTGCCTGAGTAAGATTGGGCTTGCTTGGGTGAGCTCCTTTGGAGTGATTAGGCGAGTTTGGATGAGTTTTGAGCATTCCAATTTTTCCTTTTCATCTATTAGCCATTTCATCTCTATTTTACCCTAGAATCCTGAAATTCATACAAATTTAGGAATAAATCATTCTTATTCATATTATAATGACAAAATATGTAAAAAGGTTTAAATTCTTAAATTAGGAGTTAAATTTTAGTTATTTTATCAATAAATACCATAAATGTCTGTCTTTTAATAGGAAATGTGGCACTTATCACCTAATTATGTCTAAAGACCGACCTAGGGTTTATGTGGGCTGTAATTAAACCCAATTATACCCTCAGTAGGTTTTAAGGACCTAAGCCTAACCCTAATTTACTTAAAGTAAAAAATACAAGTGAAAATCCTACTCTATTTTTAAGCAAGAAAATTTAAAACCTACTCTAGAATTTACACTTGGTCATGGCACTTTTGAACATGTATAAGAGAGTGTCTCTAGCATCAGTAGCAGAGTCCCAGTATTCTTGTATTCTCCTTGCCATAACTCTAGTAGTTGGTCCTGAGCTGAGGCCTCTGCCATCACCCCCTCCCTCTTGAAGAGGATTTGTCCTCAAATCAAAAGTCTTTTTTTCATCTATGCTACCTGCAAAATGTGTTAGATTTATAACATTAAAAGTATAATGTACTCCATATTTTTCAGGCATATTCAACTGATATGCATTATTATTGACTCTCTTAAGGACTTGGAAAAGACCATTTCCTCAGGGACTAACCTTAGACTTCCTCTGACTAGGGAATCAATCCTTTCTAAGATGCAGCCAAACCCAATCTCCCTCTTTAAAAACTATCTCTCTTTTCCTTATTATGCTTGATGTATTTCTCAGTTTGTTTCTGTATTTGATTTTTAATTCTCTCATGTAATACCTTAACAAATTCAGTTTTTCTTACCCCTTCCTTATGCATAAATTCATGTGGATTAGGCAAAGGTAACAAATCCAAAGGAGTGTGAGGATTAAAACCCTATACAACCTCAAATGGAGAACTACTAGTAATCTTATTGTATTCAAAATCTATATGAGGAAGGTACTCATCCCAAGATTTGTGGTTTCCTTTCATGACCGACCTAAGCATAGTTTATAGAGATCTATTTACTACCTTTATTTGTCCATCAGCTGATGAAATAAAATCCTCTCTTTGTCCTAGTGATAAGTGTCTAATTTTAGTAATATTTCATATTAAAATATAGTCACTTATAAGTATTAATTGCTAAAATAAATATAAAATAATCCATAATTTATGAATTTATACCTTTTTACATATTTTATGATCTTTATTTGAATAAGAACATTTTATTCCCAAATTTGGTATTAATTTCAAGTTTTTAGGGAAGAGTGGAGTTGACTGGGCTAAGAAGAATAATATAAGCTAAAAGGAGAAAGGTGGAAGGCCCAGAATGCATAACTGCACAAAAAAGCCCAAATGCACGACGTAAGAAGTCACCTAACCCTAGCAAATTAGGTTAAATAGGGGGCTAAAGACATAATCCTAGTGTGCCAGATTGAGAGAAAAACACCATTGAGTGAATTGTAACCCAATTGGGAGAATGGAAGGTGCTAGAAGTATACGTGACTAATTCTACCCTTTAGGATTTGGAGTAATCTGTTCAAACTCTTATGTATTGAGGTGATATTTAAATATAATATTTTGTTCTTGATTGATTATTGGTATTGTTGTTTTGCTTCTAAATAGTTGTGACATGTTTGAGAATCCAAAATTTGACTGAAAGGTATTTTTAGGGTTCAAACCTAAACAACAATACTTAACATATTTGAGTGCTAGAAATAAACTTAAAATATTAATTGCCATTAATGTCTGAGTGTGATTCTAAGTTGTTTTTATAAATATGAGAGAAATTTATATTTAGGAAACATTCTTAAAAATTTTATATGCGAGAAATCGATATAAATGAATTTTCTACGGGCATCAATTTCAATCAAAGAACTTAATATTAATATGCTAATCAAAATACATGAGAGTGAGAAAGATGGAACCCAATCCCTATTTTTCCAATTGAAGCAATTACTCTTTGATTTATTTTCTTGTTAATTCTTGCCATTATAACAATTTTCAAACCAACTTTATTATTCTTTTTTATATTTAGCGAATATTGTACTTGATGATTCAACTCTTCCTTGTGGGATCGATATCCGTCCTTAGACACAAATTATTACTTCTGACAACGCGAAGCACTTGCCATAAAATGTCATCAAGTTTCTGACAACGCGAAGCACTTGCCATAAAATGTTTGAGTTGTTGAGTATAATTTCCTAAATATTATGACTATTTTAATTATTTTAATTTTATTTTGTTACAGATTTTATTTTATTTTATTTTATTTTATTTTAATTTGTAGATCTGTTGTTTTGAAAAGAAGGTTTTTATTTATTTTTTATATATATATATTTTTTGCAGTATTTATTTTATTTTGTTTTTGTTTTTATTTTTATTTATTTATTATATTTTATTTTAGTTCTTTTTGTTTTTACGTTTATTTACGTAGTTTTATTTAGATTTACGTAGTTTTTATTTATTTGTTTTAATTATTTATCATTACTAGTTCTTATTTTTACGTAAGTTACTTAGTTATCTTTAAAGTATTTAGTTAGTTGTTTACAATTATGGCTTTCAGTTTTATTTTGTTTTAGCTTTATTTTATTTTGTTTTTATTTTATTCTTAGTATTTATTTGTTATTTATAAGTAAGTTATTTTTATTTTTATTGTTTTCTTTTATTTTGTCTTTAGTTTTTTTATTTTACGTAAGTTTTTATTTATTTATTTATTTATTTTATTTTTATTTTTTTCTTCTTTTTTCTGAATATTTTTGTTATATTTTCTCTTAGCGTCATTTAAGTTTTTTATTCTATTTTGTTTTTGTTTTATTTTATTTTTAAGTTTTAGTTTGTAGTTTAGGCAGTTATTTTAGTTAGCTATTTAAATTTTTGTTTATTTTTAAAATTTTTGGAAAAAAATATAAATAAAATAGAAAATATAAATACTCTATTTCTTTTTCCATTAACAATATTTTTCAGGAAAGTAACATGACAAAAAATCAAGCACCACCTCTTAGGAGGACACTTGGAGACTATGTCATGTATCAAGGGCTAAGGTATTTTTCTAGTATTGGAATACCTGCCACTGCCAAGGCCTTGGAAGTAGATCCAGGTTTTTTCACTCTCGCCAGTGCCCATCAACTCACAGCAATGGAACATGAGGATCCATATTCGCATTTGGATACATTTTATGAATTGGTGGGAGTAATGGGTTTTAAATTAGATGATGTTGAAAATGTTTGTATGCTCTTGTTTCCTTTTTTGTTGGCAGAAAAGGCTAAGGAATGACTCAAATCACTTCCAAATCAAAAAGCCTTACTAGCTGGGAAGAAGTAGAGGAAAAATTTCTGCAAAGATTTTTTCCAATCTCTCGCTACATCAAAGCAAAGTCTAAAATCTCTATGTTCAGACAAGGAGCAGATGAAGTATTCTGTGAGACATGGAAAGATTTAAGATGATATTGAGAAAATGCCCAAATCATGGGTTTGAAGATATTGCTCAACTGAGCATATTTCTCACTAGTCTCAAATCTAACACAAAGATGCTCCTAGATGTTGCAGTTGGCGGCACAATGATGGCTCTTGATGTAGAACAAGCGACAAGGATTATTGATGGATTGGCATCAATTGATTATCAAGCCCAACATTATAGACAAGGTATTCAGAATAAAGGGTTGTTAGAGGATGCACTCTTGCCTAAAAATAAAATTCTGACACAGTAGACTGAGCAACTAACCGCACAAATGGCTAAATTGCCCCAAACATTATATATGTTGTTCATTCATCTCAAAGCTAGAGTCAACCAATCAGGTGTGATTTTTGTGGAAGCGATCATCCTAATGGCCACTGTACTTATCAGAACAATTCACCTGAAGCTGAGGATCCATCCATGCTTGAAAAATGAGTAAAGTTGAAGATGCCTTGACAAAGCTAGTGATAATGGAAGAAAATAGCATGACAAAGATTAGGAATATAGAGATCCAGATGGAACAAGTGGCCAAACAAATTGCAGAGGTACAAAGTGGCCAATTTTCAGTCAATACCCAATCAACCCAAAAGAGCATTGCAATGGAATTGCTGCCGAGTGTGGTAAAATAATAGGAGAGATGGATGGTAATAATGTAGTGGCTGAAAAAGAAGAAAAATTGAGACTGAAGGGGAAAGAGATGAGAAAGAGAGAGAAAAGAAAAGAAGTGAGGAAGAAAAAATTAAAAAAATAAGGAAATAGGTGTTCTTGAAAAAGATTTATCATATCCTCATGCTCCTTCAAAAAAAGAGAAGGACAAAATTGTTTTTGACAATTTGCTCCCTAAAAAAATTATTTTGCAGGAATTCTGAAGCAAGATTCAACACTTGAGAGATTTCAAAACAATAGGAGCTATATTGAAGAGAGAAATATAGAGCTCAAGGATAGATACAGTGTCATCACTCAAAAGGGCTTGCCTCAAAAATCAAAGGACCCAGGAAGTTTTAATCTTCTTGTATCTATAGGTGTTTTATCTGTGGACAATGCCTTACTAGATTTGGGGGCAAGCATAAATCTAATTCCTTTGGCAATGTTGAAGAAGATAGGTGATCTGGAGGTTCAACCCACCAAGATGCAGTTACAATTGACAGACAGATCCATCAAATATCCTTATGGTGTGGTTGAAGATGTTCTTGTAAAGGTGGATAAGTTTGTATTCCCTGTGGATTTTGTTATAATGGACATGAAAGAAGATTAGGAGGTTCCCTTGATACTTAGAAGACCCTTTATGAAGACTGCTAGAATCATAGTTGATGTTGACAAAGGAGAACTTCAAGTTAGAACTCAAGATAAAGAGGTAACTTTAAATCTTTTTGATGGTCTTAAAAATTTTAATGCAGGGGGAAATGCGTACAGAAGGATGCAACAAAGGGAGTTTTCCACTTTGAAATAAACAGGCGTCAAGCTAGATGATGTTAAACGAGCACTTACTGGGAGGCAACCCAGTCCACATTTTAGTTTTATGTTGTTTTGTTACCTTTGTTGATTTTATTTTTCAAAAAAAAAAAAAACTTGTATGCCTCCTAATCATTTTGCAGGTTATGTATTTTGACTTAGGGACAGGTTATATTATTCAGGGGGTAGATCCAGCAAATGAAGCAAGACTATAGATAAAGATTTTAACAAAAAGCTGGATGACTTCTTAAGAAGAGAGGATTGAGCAAAAATATGGTTTTATCTTTCTAATTCTCTTTTCTTTTCAGTTATTTTGAATTTTATTTTCTGTTTAGTTTTTATTTTATTTATTTTATTTATTTTATTTTTCAGTTATTTTGTTTTCTGTTTGTTTGCTTGTTTGTTTAGTTTGTTTTAATTTCTTATTTTGTATTTTGAATAAATTTATAGTTTTGTTAGTTTGTTAGTTTTAGGTCTTGAATTATCTTTCTTGAATAAATTTCAGTTTTAATTTGTTTGTTTTCTAGTTTATTTTTCTCAAATAAAAAGAACTAGAATATTAATTTTGAATTGTGGAAAAAAGAATGTGTTTAAATATTAAATAGTGAGATGAATTAGACATAGGTTAGAAAAGAAAACATGATTTAATCCCTATTCAAATATAATTGAAATTGTGATACATGAAAATTTAATAGGATGATTGATTGAGACAGAGAATGACAAAGCAAAAAGGAATGAGACCAATTAAACCAAGTGAGTGTGTGAACCTTAAACAATTTCGAGAGTTTTACTGATGAATTGACAGTTGTGGTTGCTTAATTTTTATTTTTGTTACATCATAAAAGAGCATGAAGATGATTGAGGCATTTGTTTGTGTTAATTAGGAAACCATGTTCAAATAGCCAACCTTTATCTTATTAGAATTCCATTTTTTTTTATATATATATATCCCTTTTGGGCCAAGAATATTTGTTATTATTGCACCTTAACCTTTGATGATATATTTTCCTACCCTTTAGCATGTTTAAGGAAGGAACATAGATGCAATACATATAGAAAAGGGAATGTTTGATTCTGATTGTGAAAGCTCAAAAAAGTTGAAAATAGGAAGAATCTTTTTCTATTAATGAAAAAAAAAAAAGAGAGAGAAACAGAAAAAGGAAAAGAAATAGAAAAGAAAAAATTCATCATGAAAATCATGAAGAGTTAGAAAAAAAATGAGGAAAGGTGTGAAGTCAAAAGAAAATGGTAATTAGATAACATATATATTCCTTGATGAATTGTCATTTATTTGTTTTGATTTGATCCTGGAAGTTGAATGTTTTTATATGTTTCTATATTTGAATTTGTAAGCATCATAAGTTTCTAATTTAATCTGTTGTTTAATAAATTAAGTTGTTTTCATATTTAAATTCAAATATATTCATTTACTTTGCTTGAGGATAAGCAAGATTCTAAGTTGGGGAGAGTGATAAGTGCCTAATTTTAGTAATATTTCATATTAAAATATAGGCACTTATGAATATTAATTGCTAAAATAAATATAAAATAATCTGTAATTTAAGAATTTATACCTTTTTACATATTTTATAATCTTTATTTGAATAAGAACATTTTATTTCCAAATTTGGTATTAATTTCAGGTTTTTAGGGAAGAATGGAGTTGACTGGGCTAAAGAAGAATAATATAAGCTAAAAGGAGAAAGGTGAAAGGCCCAGAATGCATAAGTGCACAAAAAAGCCCAAATGCTTGACGCAGGAAGTCACCTAACCCTAAAAAATTAGGTTAAATAGGGGGCTAGAGGCATAATCCTAGTGTGCCAGATTGAGAGGAAAACACCATTGAGTGAATTGTAACCCAATTGAGATAATGAAAGGTGCTAGAAGTATGCGTGGCTAATTCTACCCTTTGGTATTGAGAGTAATCTGTTCAAACTCTTATGTATTGAGGTGATATTTAAATATAATATTTTGTTCTTGATTGATTATTGGTATTGTTGTTTTGCTTCTAAATAGTCATGACATGTTTGAAAATCCTAAATCTGACTGAAAGGTATTTTTAGGTTCAAACCTAAACAACAATACTTAACATATTTGAGTGCTAGAAATAGACTTGAAATGTTAATTGCCATTAACGTCTGAGTGTGATTCTAAGTAGTTTTTATAAATATGCAGGAAATTGGTATTTAGGAAACATTCTTAAGAATTTTATATGCGAGAAATCGATATAAATGAATTTTCTATGGGCATCAATTTCAATCAAAGAACTAAATATTAACATGCTAATCAAAATACATGAGAGTGAGAAAGATGAAACTCAATCCCTATTTTTCCAATTGAAGCAATTACTCTTTGATTTGTTTTCTTGTTAATTCTTGCCATTATAAAAATTTTAACACCAAACTTGTATTATTCTATTTTATATTTAGCGAATATTGTACTTGATGATTCAACTGTTCCTTGCGGGATCGATATCCGTCCTTAGGGACAAACTATTACTTCTGAAAACACGGTGCACTTGCCATAAAAAGTCATCACCTAGGAGGCCCTAATATATAATCCATGCTTATATCTTACCATGGAGCATAAGCAAAAGGTAAAGAAGTGTAAAGTCCATGAGGCATTGTCTAAGACTTAGCTTTTAAACATGAGATACATCTATGACAATGTCTTTGAACTTCTTTTGTCATATGCGACCAAAAGAATTTTCCTTTTAAAAGTTCTAGAGTTTTATCAACTCTAAAATGACCCATGAGACCTCCTTCATGTGACTCTTTGACAAGGAGTTTTCTATATGTTCCTTGAGGTATACAAAGCTTTCCTTGTTTAAACAAATACCCATCAGAAATATTAAAACATTCTTGTGTCTATGTTTGCAGCTAGCAAAGGTGGGTGCAAAATCCTAATCATTCTCATAAAGCTCAGGTATGATTTCAAATCGATGAATTTGTGCTCCAAGTTTAGAAAAGAGGGCATGCCTCTGAGATAGAGCATCAACTACAATATTTGTATTGTCCTTCTTGCATTTGATAACATATGGAAATTGATCTAGAAATTCCATCCACTTTGCATGACGTTTTTCAACTTATGTTGACCCTTAACATACTTTAAAGACTCATGATCACTATGAATGAAAAATTCTTTTGAAACCAAATTGTGTTCCCAAGTTTGCAGAACCCTCACAAGTGCTTACTCTTTATCATAGGTGGGGTAATTGAGGGTTGCACCATGTAATTTTTCACTAAAATATGCATTTGGGTGCCCACCCTGCAATAACACTACACCTATGCCTACTCCTGATGCATCACACTCTAGCTCAAAAGTTTTTGAAAAGTTTGGCAAAGCTAGAATGGGTGCTTTAGTGAGTTGATCTTTCAACCTTTGAAAGGCTTGCTCATGTTTCTCAGTCCAACAGAATGGAGTGTCTTTCTTCACTAACTCATTAAGTGGTGAAGCTAGACTAGAGAAATTGGAAACAAATATTCTATAGAAACTTATTAATCCATGAAAGCTCCTAACATCTCCTACATTCTGCGATGTTGGTCAACATCAACCCCATTTTTGTTTACCATAAAACCTAAAAAGACTATACTATCTACACAAAAAGTGCATTTCTCTACATTAGCAAACAAATTGTTACTTCTACAAACTAACAAGACTTCTCTAATATGGGACTCTAGACTCTGACTACAAACTAAGATAACATCAAAGTAAACTACTACATATTTACCTGTACAATCCCTAAGGACATGATTCATAAGCCTCATGAAAGTGTTGGGTGCATTAGTAAGACCAAAAGGCATCACTAACCACTCATATAGTTCAAACTTTGTCTTAAAAGCAGTTTTCCACTCATCACCCTCTTTAATTCTAATTTGGTGATAACCATTTTTTAGACCAATCTTGGAAAATATTGTATACCCATGCAGTTCATCTAGCATATCATCAAGTTTAGGAATTTGATGCTTGTATTTGATGGTGATGTTGTTGATGGTTTTACAATCACAATACATTATCCACTTGCCATCTTTCTTAGGCACCAACAAAATAGGTACAACACAAGGACTTAGGATCTTTTGGACTCAACCCTTCTCCAACAATTCCTGAACTTGTGATTCTATCTCCTTAGTCTCTTGATGACTTTTTATGGCAAGTGCACCGCGTTGTCAAAAGTAATAATGTGTTCCTAAGGACGGATATTGAGCCCACAAGGAACAATTGAATATTCAAGTAAAAGATTCGCTAAATATAAAGCTGAATAATAAAATTTTGTTGAGAGTTATTATGATGGCAAGGACTAACAAGAAAATAAGTCACAAAGTTGTTGCTTCAATTGAAAAAATAGGGATTGGGTTTCATTTTTCTCACTCTTTTGTATTTTGATTAGCATGATAATATTGTGCTCTTTGATTGATATTGATGCCCGTATAAAGATCATTTATATCAATTCCTCACATATAAAATTATTAAGGTGCTTCCTAAATATCAATTCCTCGCATATTTATAAAAACAACTTATCCTTAAGATTAGACTTTGATAGCAATTAACATTTCAAGTCTATTCTTAGCACTTAAATATGTTAAGTATTATTGTTTAGGTCAGAACCATAAAAATACTTTCTAGTCAGATTTAAGATTCTAGATTAAGAATTAGAAGCAAAACAATAATACCAATAATCAATCACAAACAGAATATTATATTCAAATATCACCTCAATACATAAGAGCTTGAACCGATTACTCCTAATCCTAAAGGATAGAATTAGCCACACATATTCTAACACCTTCTATTCTTTGAATTGGGTTACAAGTCACTCAATGGTGTTTTCCTTTCAACCTTGCACACTAGGGTTGTGCCTTGAACTCCCTATTTAACCTAATTTTTATGGGCTTAAGTGACTTCTCGCTTGGGCGCTAATGGGCTCGCTTGGGCAAGTAAAACATAAAAAGGTCCAACGTTATTGGTGCTATCTCGCTCAAGTGAGATTCACTAGTGACATCTTGGCATTTTACGAATTTGGGCAACTTTGGTGAGTGTTGATGTATTCCATCTTTCTCTTTTTAGCTTTGTATATTTTCCTTTTGCCCAATTATCTCCATTCTTCCCTAGAATCCTAAAATTAACATAAATTTGGGAATAAATCATTTTTATTTAAATTAAAATCACACAATATGTAAAAAGGTATAAATTCATAAATTAGGGGTTATTTTATACTTATTTTAGCAATTAATACTCATAAGTGCTTATATTTTAATATGAAATATTACTGAAATTTGGCACTTATCATCTCTTCAAGATTACTTTTGTATGTTGGTCTATTTGGTAGACTAGCTCTAGGCACTAAATCGATTTGATGTTCTATGCCCTTGAAAGGTGAAAGTCTAATTGGTCCTTCCTTAAGGAACGGATCATCAAATTCTTTTATAATACTTTTGAATCTAAGAGGTAGAACACTGGGTTCTGAAAGTGTGGTAGTTCATGTAAGTGCTCCTTTACAAAGAATGAGGCTGGAAGGTTATTCAAATAGAAGAATTTTTTTCACTTCATTTTTTTAAATTTGTTTTTATCTAAATGACCTCGTGGGAAGGAGCATTCTTCTCCCATGCCTCAACATTGTCCCTAAGGACTATCCTTTAATTTTCAAGATTTTTTTTTTTCATTATCCCTTTTAATTTTCATTTGTACTTGGTCCTTTACCACTTGTGAAGGTGTTAAAGGATAAAGTACAAACTTTTTTTCTTTATGGGTAAGAGTTATCTCATTGGTAAGGCTATTATGGGTGGTTTTCTTATCAAATATTTACTACACCATTTTTTACCTTAGACAACACCTAAAAAACGTTGTCTAAAGTAGGAAAAGCATTGCCTTAACTTTAGGCAACACTTTTTCAGGCATGAAATATGTAGCCGTGAACTTAAGTTTAGGCAACGCTTTTTTGTAGTCGTTGCCTTATACTGGTAGAATAGGCAACGTTTTTGGGAAAATATTTTAGGCAATGTTTTTTCTTATAATGTTTAGGCAATGCATTTTCAATGTTACCTATTGTTTAGGCAACGCTTTTTTAAATGTTGTCATTGGTAAAGGCAACACTTATTTACATGTTGTCTGTCTTTTAGGCAACACATTTTCAATGTTGCATATTGATAGAATAGGCAATGCATTTTCAGTGTTGCATATTGATAAAATAGGCAACGATTTTTTTTTTCATAATGTTTAGAAAACACTTATTTACTTGTTGTCTGTCCTTTTAGACAATATTTATGTACATGTTGTAAGTATTTTTTAACAACACTTTTTTAACGTGAAAAATTATGAAATACATCTTAATTTATAAAATTATGCAATATGCAACATTTTCAATCTACTTTAAAACGTAATTAAACCAAAATATTTTAAATGTGCAAGTAGCATTTTCCATTGTATACCAAAATAGTAGAAGTTGTAATCATTACAGCTAATTAGAGTTAGGAAGTGGTCCATCCTTTCACACATGAAGACACTCCTCCCCTGCTATTTTCTTACCTTCTAATTGACACTATTTAAAGAAGCTCACAATTGACAAAAAGAAGTTTTACACTAAAAAAATTGAAGAACATGAGATACTGGCAGAATACCGAAATAAGTACATAACATACTAAAGACTCTAGAACACCTAGCTCTGAGCGAAGTTTGGTCCTCTCTTGATCATTAGTCTCGTTCTTACAAAGTAGCTCATCTATCTTGCAAGCCTAGACAATTATGTCCTACTCCACAGTCTTCTATGTTAGTGTAACTTGAGATCTCCTCCACAACTTCATCTCAGTCTAAGAATATGCATCATAAGTTGCCTCTAGGAGATGGGAGTCAGGGTTTTCCTATGTAAAATAGTGATAAAACTACCCCCCTCTACCCAATAACACAATGAAAAATAATTTTAAACACCACTCAAAAGCTAATTCAAGAAATCTAGTTGGCGAATTTTCTACAACATTACTAATCTTCTGTCTTTTTTCGAGATTCACACTAACATCTTTTCCTATACTAAATAATCTTTCAAATCTATAGTGAAGACTTTTTAGTAGTAGCTGTTGAGTGTGAAGTCAGGACCAATTGGACTGGGCTGAGTAGACACCATGTTTTAGTGAGTGGGCTTAATTATTGTGTACCTTTTATAATAGATTTAAAGAGATCATTGTACTTATAATTGTATGCAACAGAATAGAAATAAAACCTAATAGTTGCCCGTGTGGATGTACGTTGCAGTTGGCAACCGAACCACGTTAAATCTTGTGTCATTTATTTTCTAGAATTGATTCGTGATTATGTGTGTTGCTTCCACATGCGTTTTTTCCCATAAAGTGGCATCAAAGCTTGGTTTGTTTACACACTAGAGATTCGATCAACAGAAATTAATCGACGAGACGTGAAAATTGCAGCTGCAGTAGCCTCCCAAAGCTAGGGTTTCGTAGGGGTGGCAGTAGTGTCCCAAAGCTAGGATTTCGCAACAGCGGCAGCGGCATCCCAAAGTTAGGGTCTTGGTTGCGGCGGCAGTCTCGACAACAGTGTAGGTCGTGGCGGCGATAGGCTCGTCGAAAGCGCGGGTCACGACGGCTCAAAGCGGTGGGGTTGTCCCAGATCGTGCTTCGTGGCAACAAGGTTACGTGATTCCAGATTGCGTTTCGAGCAACAGTAGTGAGTGCTCGGAGGTGAGTTTGGATCGTGTTTCACACATCTGTGCATGATTGCAGAGAGCGGCGACGATGAGTGCTGGTCTGTGGTGCGGTGCGAAGGCAAGACCCACCAAGGGCAGAGTGTGGTGGCGACGTGATATGCGCAGGCGAGCGCATGTCATGCATGATGGTGCGTGTGTGCGGTACGGTTGTGCGTGGTGTTGGTACAATCGAGCGCAGCGGCAGTGCGCGACCTAGCAGCTGTGGTCCAATGCGGCGGAGCACCAGTGCAGTGGGGAGTGCAACCAGGTTTGTTGGTGAGTGTTTTTTGCGTGGTGCAATTTTTGTGTCCTTTGATTTAAAATAAATGCCAAGATCTTAAATTAGTTGCACTGAGCATCTCGTCTATTCGTTTGAGATGGTAGAAGACGGAGGTTCCGAATCGAAAAATTCGATGGTACAAATTTCAGTTGGTGGAAAATGCAAATTGAGAATTTGCTAGTTTAGAAAGATTTGGACGTGGTTTTGGGTGACAAGCCAGAAAAGATGTCTGATACAGAGTGGCAGGTTTTGATCGAAAAGCTATGTCCATTATCCGACTCTCTTTGACCAAGAATGTTGCGTTCAACATTATAAAGGAGAAGACAACAAAAGGCATCATGGAAGCATTGTCTAACATGAACGAGAAGCCATCTGCTACAAACAAGGTGTTTCTAATTAGAGAATTGGTAAACACAAGGATAAAGGAAGACAGTTTAGTTACTAAGCACATCAATAAAATGAATTCGATCTTAGCCAGACTTACGTCAGTGGGCATTAAGTTCGATGATGAAGTTCAAGCTTTATTACTGTTATCTTCTTTGCCTGACAGTGGTCTGGAACAGTTACAGTAGTTACCAGTTCAGCGGGACCCGATGGATTCACTTTTGAGAAGATTTGTGATCTCATTCTTGGCGAGGATGTTTGAAGAAGGAGTTTTGGGGAATTATCTAGTGAATCGCTATATGTCATCAGAGGTAAGAAAGATATCAGAGACAATGGGAGCAAGAACAAAAGAAGGAGTCAGTCAAAGACTCGGGATTGTTCAAATGTAACATGTTGGAACTGCAAGGAGGTGGGGCATTTCAGGAATCAATGCCCAAATGATAAACAAGTCAACGTTGCAGAAGACTCTACGGACGAGGACCTCTTAGTCTGTTGCGTGCATAGCAGTGTGGATTCCTAGGTCATGGATTCTGGTGCTTCATTTCATGCTACCCACAACAGTGAAGCATTGCAGAATCTAGTTATTGGGGACTTTGAAAAGGTAAGACTAGTAGAGAAAAAAAATCTTGATGTTACGGGCATGGGTGACATAATGTTGAAGACGCTAGTCGATTTCTGAACTTTGAAGGATGTCAGAGTTGTTCCAAGCTTGACGAAAAGTTTGATTTCTGTTAGGCAGTTGGACGAATAGGGACATGAGGTGAAGTTCGGAAATCAGCAGTGGAAGGTCATCAAGGGAAATCTTGTCATAGCCTGCGGAAGGAAGAGAGGTTCATTGTATATGGTCGAATTACTGTCTAAGGGAGTGACCGTCCCAGTTCAAAAGATAAACAAAGTCTCGTTCACAGAATCTAGTGGGCAGAAGAGGGTTGTCTTTACAAGAGAGAAACGCAAAGCCACAGGTCAGATATAGGATGAACGAGCTTGGAAAGGTTCAGGTAGACTAGTCAGAGGTACTTGTGGCATTAGGAGCACGAGTCGTGTTTCAGCTGAGGTCCCTAGACGACAATGGGTTAGGAGAACTAGTAATCTAGCTATTGAAACATCTTTAGAAAATTTCTTGTTGAGTATGGAGAGTGTTTGTGCTCAGACTGTTCCAGGATCCGGCAGTTCGTGTAAGTGGGAGCCAATAGGAACAGAGAACGGGTTCGTGGCAGTTTCAGTCATGACTAATGTGTTGAAATTCAGGGGAGTTTCAAAGAAGCCTTCAAAATGATTAAGAAGGCTGGTGGCATCTAGTGGTGGAACATTGAGTTCTAGTGACAGATTACAAAAGTACATGTACACAATTGAAGCTCAGGTGAAAATTGTTCCGTGGCTTCAAGTGGGAGATTATTGAGTGTGAAGGCAGGACCAATTAGGCTAGGCTGAGTAGACACCATGTTTAGTGAGTGGGCTTAATCATTGTGTCCCCTTTATAATTTCTATTTAAAGAGATCATTGTACTTGTAATGATATGCAACAGAATAGAAATAAAACCTAATAGTTGCCCATGTGGATGTAGGTTGCAGTTGGCGACCGAACCACGTTAAATCTTATGTCGTTTATTTTCTAACATTGATTCATGATTATGTGTGTTACTTCCACGTGCATTTTTTCCCATCAGTAGCAATTTAATAAATACTAGAGAAATCTGGCCATAGGCACTCAAGTAGCATATTAAGTATAATAATCTAATATACAAATATACGATAACGAGAAGGTTAAAAGCTACATCTAATTTGAATCTTTTCCAAAGCAATTTACAAGTTGCATCCGTTCAATAGGCAATTCATTCCCTTTTTCCTAGTTCATATAAGGCTTTCAAAATAAGATTTTTTGTTATTATTAGACTTGTACCAAGATTTAGTTTAGTTTGTAATGCACAATGACAATAATAAACTTAATTAAAATATTAGACTTAACCTTAATCTTTAAAATTAGGTATTTTCATTGGCATATTTTGAACATTTCTCTCACACAACTAGCTAGTTCAAACACATTAGAAAAACTTTATAAGATTTGGTATTTTTAAAAGAGCAAGCTCATAAGAAACCGAATTAGAGTAAAAGACATGGTATCAATTTCTTATAAAATAAAGTCCAATGTTTAATAAAGGAATTATGTTTAATAATTGTGATACCATCTCTACGATTGTGTGCGCCGCTACCCAGAAGAAACACACTAACTCATCTCAAAGAACGGTTCCTTCAGCCATTAAACAAAAGAGAGAGCTTAAACAACAAGAAAACAAAATGACGCGTAGAACAAAAACTCTGCAAAAAAGTTACAATCAAGAGAGAGGAACTAGGCAACTATTCATATTTTACACTGATTATGAGAAATCCAACAAATAACCAAAACAGAGCATAATCAAGAAATTTGCATCACGCTATAAGATAGTCGTAATAAACAACTTCAATCCAACGAAACATTTTAAAAAAATACAAAAAAAAAAATTATCAGAAATCGAATCCAATGAAGTTCATCCCTAAACCCTAAAATTGATTTTTAATTATATTTTGACACTGAAAACCCTACCACATGCGAAAATGGAAGGAAGAAAACTTAAACCTTGTCTCTTCACATCATTTTGCTTTCGACAACGTCACTATGGTGAACGAATTTGCATAAATTACTCACACAATGCCACTCCTAGTTTCGAACGGCTTAGGGTTTTGATGTGATTTCCATCTTAGCAATGAGGTGAATTTCGATGTGACGAGGTAAATTTTGAGTCTTGAGATTACTCAATTTTGGCGTAAATCTATTCTTTTTCAATACTCAATATTTCGTGACCAGGTGGAACCTATGATTATTTCACAAATTTTCTTTTATTTTTATATCATATTTTTAGTCAATATTTTACGAAATTATCCACAATTTAAAAATTTGGTCTAAATATTATTTAATTACTTTAAAAATTTTATCTAAAATTTTAGTTAAAGCACCTATATTTTAAAAAATGTTGTCTAAAATGCTATTTAAAATATCCATAGTTTTAAAAACGTTGCTTAAAGTACTCACATTTTAATAACTTTGGTCCATGTTTTATAAAATGTTGTTTAAAATAAATAGGCAACACTTTTTCTGAAAACTTTGTGGCAAAGGTAAATAAACCTTACTAAGTTGGCAAAAATAAAAAAACTTTGCTTATATCCTCTTTAGGCAACACTTTTCTACCATTAACATATCAGCGTTGCCTAAAGTGAAAAATGGTGTAGTACAACACTTTTCATGACCTTCCCAATAAGATATGGCAAGCTTCCATGGGTACTACATCACATAAAACATTATCTTTGTAGTTTCCCACAGAAAGACTGACTTTTACCTGCTTATCTACAGTTAAGTCATCGTCTTCATTTAGCCATTGCAACTTATAGGGTTTGGAGTAAGGTATAACTTGTAGATCAAGTTTTTCAACCAACCTAATGCTACAAAAATTGCAGCAAGAACCACTATCCATAATGAGAGGACAAGTATTTTCTTAAATTTTACATCTTGTAGGAAAGATGTTCTCTCTTCATGTTTCATGCTTCACATTAGGTTGATTGTTGAGGGCTCTTCTAATCATCAATAATTTCCCCTCACAAGGATATGCTCCCTCACTTTTTTCTTTTTCCTCTTCACTAGACTCGTCCTCTTAGCTGCTATACTCATCTTTCTCCCTTAGGATCATGGTTCTCCTATTGGGACTGCAAAAGTTCTACTTTGTCTCTTATATCAAGACTGAGTCCACTTAGAAACCTAGAGATGGTGGTGGTTTCTTCCTCCCTAATGGATGCTCTCATCATATACAACTCCTTTTTCAGCCTATACTCCTCTACACTCATGTTCTTTTGTTGGAGTCTTTAGAGCCTGTCCATTAACTCCCTATTGTAGTATGAAGGAATATGACGACGTCTCAAGGCTCCCCTAAGATCATTCCAATAAGTAATGGGAGGGTCCTTATGGAGATGTCTCTCTCTCTCTCTAGGACATTCCACCAATACATAGCATTACATTGAAAGCTTAAGGTTCCTAGGGGTATCTTCCTTTCCTCACTCACATGATGGCAAGCAAAAAGTTGTTTTACTTTCATTTCCCAGTCTAGATATACTTCAACATTTTCCTTTCCATAGAAATAAGGTAGGTCAACCCTAGTCTCAGTTGTTTGGCTTTTCTCTTCTAGTTCTCAAAGGTGTAGGTTGATGATAGAAATTGATTCTAAGACTCTCTTCCTCAGCATGGGAGTCAATAGACCTAGAGCTAGATGGGTGAGACTTTTTATGTTTTCTTATATATTCATCTTTTTCTTTAACAAGTTTCAACTCTTCCTCTAGAATTGCAAGATTGAGAATCCCTTTCTTTCTTTTCCTCAATGATTTGATTTTCATGTTGTAATTGTCTTACTGTAAGTGATTGAAGATCTCTAGCCATTTGTTTCAAAAGAGATTTTGTAGAGCTTAAATAAATTTCACTAAGATTGGAAGTATGTTAGACATATTAAAGTATATGTTAAAAACAATTCCCAAAGAGAAAAATAGGCTCAGTGAGATAGGTAGTTTCCCAGGAAAGGGAGGTCGATCACTATGATCGCTTAAGTACCAAGCCTTTCCTAGCCAGAGACTATCCCAAAACACTTCACAAACCTTTCTCTAAGCAAATTATTATAAGCACAAACAAAGATGAAAACACTAATTAAAACAAGATAGGAAAAGCAATAAAACAATTGAAATTGCTAAACTAGAAAGCTTTAAGCTAGATGATTCCTAGGTGAGGCTTCTCGGCTCCTTGAACCTTGAAGACACACTGACCAAACTAAACGTGATGTCAATCCACTAATTAAAGAAGTTTAAACAAGTACAACTCAAAGAAAATACAATGAAATTTAGGTCAACAAGTTTTATGCACTGAAAATTAAATTCCTATTCTATGCACTCCAAATTATTGCTCCCATATTGCCTTGTTTTTTTTTTTGTTGTGAACTTTAGGTTACTTTCCCTTGCTTCACCTCCTTAGGATATTCAACCTAATGGTATCCGGTTTTACCTCTTTTAGTGATGTAGCTTGCACCAAAAATTTCAGCTCCATAACTCACCAAAGAGATTCGGTCACTTCCACAAATAGATAGGTCAAACAATTTAAAACAACAAAAGCTCAATCTAAAAATTTAAGGACTACTTCAAAGAAATTTTATGATAGACATGACTTCAAATGAGTATACAAGAAATTCACAAGCAAAAAATTAAGATTCACAAAGAAAGGTTAGCACACAAATGGAATACTAAAGAAAGGGTCTAGAATAGATGAATAAAACCAAAATGCACTACATAATTTTTTTTTTCAAGAAATTTTTCACAACTTACCGAATTTATGCCAAACAGAATATTTGAATTCAAACTTTTAAATTTTAACCACTGAAAGTTCAATGTATAATCTGAATATTGGCGTTGGAATTTCACAAAAACAATGTGCCAATTAATTGCAATAAAAGTTTCAAATTCGTTGCTCTATTCAAATTTTTTGAGCCAATTTTTTTACACTCATTCCGTTTTTCATTTCTCCTTTTTTTCTAATTTGAATTTTGATGTAATTATTTTTTTCACTTTTTCTAAACACCTTAGAGTACTCAATTCCAGAGTTTCATATTGTTTTACCAATAATTTAAATTATGATAAACTTTTTCAGCCAGCACAAAATTCTAAAAAACATAGTAACCTATTTGAATTTCAAAAACATAATTGAAAACTCAAGACACAATAGAATTTAGTGAAATTGGAACTTGTATGGAACTAACAACAAGTATAGAACTCAAATATGTAAAAATTAAAATGCACCAAAGCTCAAATTCAAATTAGAAAAAATAAATTAGAAAAGGCACCACATGGATTTAATGACAAAATTAGGAAGAACATGACTAGACATTAGATGAACATGATTTCAAAATGAAAATGACTCAATTAAAATGAAATGTAACAAATAAAATTTCAATAAAACTCAAATAAAAGTAAAAGCAATACGATATACTCAATTGAATTCCTACAAAAATTAAAATGGATGGTCCAAGAAAACAATTAATTTGAACTAGTTGAAATTAGCACAAACATCATAAGATGATTAGTAAAATGGAATTAAAACAACAAGACATTCAAGAACATCAAATAAAAAACACGGAATAAGAGAAGGAAATTAAGAGAAGAAGATGTTAGGAAAGATGGCTTTAAACTAGAGGGGGGGTGAATTGTTTAAAGAGGTTTTCGCAAACTTTTCCAAGCTAGAATGAATATCTTTCAGAAATCAAATGATTAAGCAATTCAGTTTGCCAAAACAGCAAGCAAAACAGCACTGCCAGGAAAACAATCGGTTGTTTCTTCGAAACAATCGGTTGTTTATACCAGCAAACAACAAATAAACTGAAATTAAAGAGTTAGGGATAGAGAGATTGTACACAGATGTTTATACTGGTTCACTCCAACCCAGAGCTACATCTAGTCTTCTCAGAAACCCTGAGGAAATCCACTAAGCAATCAACACTAGATTACTTACACACAACCAAGAAAGTGACCTTGAACACCCTCAAGAAACACACTTTCCTTGGTCAGCACACCACACTAAGAAAGCTGATCTTGATCCCCTCAAGAACACACAGCTCTTCTTAGCAACAGCACAAACGAATGTTCACAGAATTACAAGGATTACACTTGTTACAGAAGCAATCTGAAATCAATACAAGAGAATCCTATCTCAGCACTTTGATCAACCAAAACTCTAAGCAATCTCCAACTCTTAGAAAAACTTTCACAAATCACTTAGCTTCTTCTTAACTCAAATCTGTTTTTCTGTATATATATAAAGAAGATGTTTGTAATCAAATCTTAACAAACTCTTAATTGCTTTAGAAAGATTGGTCAAAGCATTTAATGACTGGAGCGTATGAATAAAAAATATTTAGAGCTCAGTCAAAGTCAAAACTGTTTTCTGTTATAAAAACATAACAAACAATCGATTGTTTCCTCGAATCAATCGGTTGTTTTGTTACTTAACCAATTTTCACACTTCAAAACAGTTTTCAAAACACCTAAGCTTAAACAATCGGTTGTTTCGATAAAACAATCGGTTGTTTCGATAAAACAATCGGTTGTTTTAACTCAGTTTGAAAAAACACTTTTCTTTGTTTGAAAGTTGAGATGCTTGAGCTTTAGATTCAATCAAAGGTTGAGTTACACAACTCAAACTACCCAGATCCTAACTAAACCAGCACAGCAACAGCAAGCACAGCAAAAGCTTCATCATCCTCCAAAGGATTTGGATTCTTCAAAACCTTGAACACCACTTGGTTCAACAGAAGATACTTAGCTCTTGAAGAATCAAAGCTCTAGATACCAAATGATAGCATATTCATCATCCGAAATGAGATTTTCTTTGATTTTTGGTGAGATTTGGCGGAAGCTATTGGAAGTGATGAGTCAAGGGGAGCTCCATATATCACTTGGAAGAGGTGGAAAATGAGACCAAAGATGTCTATCCTAGAGAGGCTAGACAAGAGAGTTCATGTAAGGACCTAGAAACTTTAATTGGAATAAAAGTGTTAGACTTAAATAATTTCAGAAGATGTTATTATTTAAAATACAAAGAGCTGGTAAATGAAGTTTCGTAGTAGTCGGACCTCGAACGTCGCCCAAGGTCTGGGGTCAGCTAGTCGAGGTCGGTCGGCTGACCATTGTATTAACCAAGTAGTCAGGTGCGATGACTTTATCGTGAGGTAATCACGTGAATGTGCTCGAGGAAGACATGTGGATCAAGAAGAGTAAAGGAAGAAAAGTGTAGTTAAGAAGTCTCCTATGAGATCGCCTGGTTAGTACATGATCGCCTGTCGAGTAGGTTGCACATGATCGCCTGCCGCCTATGGTGCACATGATCGCCGAAAGTGCACTCAGTATGTGGTCAAGATACTGGATCAACTAGAGTGGGTTCCAACAACCACGCGTATCAAGGTGAGGGTTAAGCCTTAGATACGCTGTGCATGCAAAGCTCTATGCTTGAGCATAAGAAGTCATCCTTAGTGTGCATGCATGGGAGCACGAGGAGCAGTCCTATCTACTCTTGGAAATGTGAAGCTACCGACGTCACCAAGTCATCTGGAAGTGATACCTTGGACATAACATAATGGGAGGATAAGAGATCGCCAACAGCATGAGAGAAACATCGGTCATCAACCAGGATGGGAGAGACATCGGTGGTCTGCCAGGGAGAGACATCGGTGGTCTGCCAGGGTGAGACATCGGTGATCCTCCAGGGGTGACACATCGGTTGTCTGCCAGTGTGAGAAAGCAGTCATCACCGGGATGAGACAATCAGTCATCGCCGGTATGAGAGGCACATCGGTCGCCTCCCAGGGAGTGACATCGGTCGTCCTCCAGGATGAGGCCTCGGTGGATAGTCTTCACGCGAGAGGTCATCGGTGGATAGTCTTCGCGCCACTGGTCATCGGTGAAAGGTTATCGTGCGATGTCGAGTTGCACACAGAGAAGTTGGGACCCAGACTCCCAGCATGACACGTCCTGCACGCGCGCCACGTAGACAAAAAGGGTGGTTCAGAATAGTGACCGCAGAGTGTTAGCCTGCGCAGAGGCATGCATAGTCGTACTGTTCAGGGAAGCGTACACGCAACCTTTCCTGCAGAGTGGGTGGAGGCAGCGGCATTCCTGGGCAAGTTGGCTTAGATTTAAACTCACTCCTGAGAGGTAAGAGACGTGGGGTGATTAGAAAGTGATTTAGAGAGTTAGCGTTGGCTCCTTCTCCTTCCTCTCCTTCACGCTGCGATTCAGGCATTCCCCAAGCACCAGTACGACGAGCGACGACTGCCTTTGGAGCACCTGGGAGGTTCTCTGCAAGTTCTACAAACCAGAAGCTAAAACAGAACTAAGGCATCCTTTAAGCTCGGTGGGTTGTGGAGCTCTTGGTGTTTTGCGCAAGTCCAGGTAAGGGAAGCTAGCCTTATTTTCAATAAAAGCCGTAGATTAGCTGTTTCTGAAGTGAGGGCGACGTGGTCGCCGGTTTTCATTTTCATTTTCGTGATGCTCTGTTCTATGTGTGGGGCGACGTGGTCGCCGGTTTTAAATCCTTTTTCAGTGATGTTCAGTTCTCATGCGTTTGGGCGACGTGATCGCCGGTTTTAAATACAGATTTCGAAATCCCCTGTTTTTGTGTTATTTGAAAACTATTTGAGATTTAAATGTGATACTCGAAAATCTGAACCTTTGAAATGATTGTTGCTGGGATTTGAATCATTCATTTGAGTGGTATGATGTTTTGAATGTCGTGAATGTGGGATCAAGACATAGTATTTTCAGGAAAGGAAATACCGTGTTGAGATTTGGTTATGAAGTGTATTGATCTGTGAGTATCCTGTGAATGAGGCGATCCTGACTCTGCTGAGATAATGGAATCATATAGAGGAAGTTATTCAGTTGGTGAGAGTCGAAGGAGGTTCATATGAATGGGTGAGTCGTGTGAAAAAGAACGAGCTCGGCCTGTTATATGGATTAACCCTGTCATACTGTGAAAGTGATGATATTGAGATTATGGTTATGTGCACAGCTGTGGGAACTTTACAGCAATGAAGTATGACAGGTGCAGGTCTCTGGATGCTAAGTTCAATGCATGAGTCTTCCGGAAGTAGTGTCAAGTGTCATGTGTGATGAGTCAGTGGAAGTCTGACGTGAGAAATGAGAAACATTGAAAATTGATAGACACTTGATGGAATTATGTGAACTGAACGACTCTTGAGGAAATTGGGAAATATGTGATTTCTTGATGGCTGTGTGATATGAATGAGAAATTGATAGTTTTACGTGGGTATCTTGAATTTGTTTTATCTTGATTTTAAAGTTTCATATCTAAATTCTCTTTAAAAATATCTAGCTTACCCTTTATTTTGTATTGCTCTGTGGCTGTTTTCTCTTAAAACTGTGATGATCGTGTATTTTACACGGGAGCAGATGATCTTCCAGGGAGTAGAGCTCCTCAGTGAGTGGTCGCCAGAAGGAGATCGCCTGTTTCTGTCTCTATCGGGTGATCGCCTGTTTCTGCCTCTATCGGGTGATCGCCTGTTTTTCTGTCCTGATAGCAGATCGGCTGTTTTGGGTCTTCTGATAGGAGATCGCCTATTTTGTCCTTTTTATGCTGCATCTGGTTTTTATTTAGAAAGAGTTGATGGAATGTATTAAAACCTTATAAGAGGGACGTCTCTTTTTGAATATGATGTACGGGATGATGTATTTTCAATATCTATATACATATGTTGATTTTATAAATTTAATATCTACGCTTTATTCTATTATATAAATATGGAAAGGTTTTGGAGGGATGTTACAGTTCATAGGCTTGCAATTTGGCAGCATAACACTGATATATTTGATCTACCAAAACATGAGCCAAGAACCCAAATTTATAGGTTAGAGGGTCGACCAAGTTACACGCAAAAGATTAGGAAAATTCAAATGCAAAAGGTTTGAATTAGGCACCTAAATCAAGTTACAAGGAAAGCATGATCCAGGTGTGCTCCATGTGACCTGATTAGGTCTAATGACCAACCGAGGCTTTAATGTGGGTTGTAATTAAGCCCAATTATACCTAGGTAGGTTTTAGAAACCTAACCCTAACCATAATTTGCTTAAAACAAAAAATACAAGCAAAAATCCTACTTTATTTTTAAGCAAGAAAATTTAAATCCTGCTATACAATTTACACTAGGTCATGGAACTTTTGAACATGTATAAGAAAGTGTCTCTGCCAACAGTAGCAAAGTCCCAATCTTCTTGTATTCTCCTTTCCATAGCTCTAGTATTTGGTCTTCAGCTGAGGCCTCTGGCATCATAAGTGCATATCTTTATGTATGAAATATTACTAAATTATGACACTTATCAACTCCCCCCAACCTAGAATCTTTCTTGTCCTCAAGCAAAGTAAATGAATATAAATAAATCATATTTAATTTTAAATATGAAAATAAATTTATTTACTAAACATCAATTAAATTAGAAACTTATGGTGGTTGCAACTTCAAATATAGTAAGATATAAATATAATCAGCTTCTAGGATGACAATTGAAATAATGAAATGACAATTTATCAAGGAGTTTCTTCTCATATTCTTACAAGTAAGTGATTCTCTCTATTTCAACTCAATCCTAACAAATCACATAGTTGCTTTTCATTTCACCTTCATATCACAATCACATTAGACACATGAATCTTAAGGTCTTTTATAGGGTTATAGTGAGGTTGGGCTTCCAAAAATAGTATTGGCTTTTTCTAATAACAAAATTCCCACTTAAAAAAAGAACATACCTACAATCCAAATACAATACATATGTGTTATCTAATCACCAATTTCTTTGACTTTAATACTTTTCCCCATTTTCTTTATTTATTCATGATTTCAACATGAACTTTTTTTTTCTTCTCTCTCTCTTTTTTTTTTCTTTCTTTCTTTTTATATATTTTTTTAAACTTAAATTATTCAAACAACTAAAACCAACCATTCCCTTTTTCTATATATAAATTGCATCTATGTTTTCATAATAGGTAGAAAAGTATATCAGTTAAGGTTCAGGGTGCAATAATAATAGACAAAAAAATATATTCTTGGCTAAAAAGGGCTATCACAAAGATATAATCTATCTAAACAAATGTTGGCTATTTGGCACTGGTTTCTAATTAATACAAATGCCTTAATCATTTTCATGCTCTCTTTTATGATGTAACATAAAATAAAAAATCAAGCAACCGCAACTGTCAATTCATCAGTGAAACTCTCAAACTATTTAAGATTCACACACATTTACTTGGCTTGCTTAGTCTAATTCCTTATTGCTTGTCATTCTCTGTTCCAACTAATCATCCTATTAAATTTTCATTTACCACAATCTCAGCTAAATTTGAATATGGATTAAACACATTTTCTTTTCCATTCCGTGTTTATATCATTTCACTGTTCTAATCTTAAACACAAAGTCTGATTAATAATTTCCCCACAATTCAAATTAATATTCTAGTTTTCGTAATATTATTTAAGAACAAAATAAAACTAGAAAAACAACTCAACAAATAAATAAAACTAAAAATATAAGAAAATTAAACAACTAAAAAAAAATTAAACAAACTAAAAGGAAATAACTAAAAAGATAAAACCATGTTTTATGCTCAATCATCTCTTCTTAGCAACTCAGTGTTAAAATCCTCATCTACAGCTGTAGATGGTCCTACTTCATTTGTTAGACCTATCCCTCCAGAAAAATAATACCCATCCCCAGTTCATACAACATACAATCCGAACTATTTTGGGGTCATCAAACCTGGTTTCACAACAAAACTCACAACTTAAACAAAACACAGAAAAAATAATAATAGTTGCCTCCTAGCAAGCGCTTTTTTAACATCATATAGCTTGATGTCCTTCCTCAGTCACATTACTTTCTTCTTGATTTATCTCAATGTGAGGGGTAGACATAGTTGAAGATTCTTTTCTAACTTCTCCTTGCTTTTCTTTTCTTCTCTTACGTCTATTCTTTTGAGTTGAATTCTCAAATTCTCAATTTAACTTCAATTGATCTATAGAACCCCCACCTTCTTAATATCATTAAACAACTCAAGTAAGGACTAGTATAAAAAGCAAATAAGAATTTAAAATAAATAAAAAATAACTAATTTTTAAAAATTAAAAAAAAAGAAAATTAAAAAAAAGAAAAAATAAATAATTTTAAAAAAAATAAACAAAAAACAGAAAATTTAAAATAAAAAAACAAGTAAATTATATTTATAAAAGAAAAACAAAACAAGAAGTTTATGATTAAAATTAATTAACTAAATAAAACTAAAAATAAAAACAAAATATGAAAAATAAAAAATAAGAAAAGATTTCAAAAAATTAATAAAAAATAAGAAATATATAAAAGAAAACAAAAAAAAGACTTACCTAAAATAAAAACTAAGAATAAAATAAAAATAAAACTAAAACTAAAACAGAAACAAAAACAAAAATAAAACATAAACTTATAATAATTGTTTTTACCGGTAGACCTGGTCATCGGTAGACTTCTGCGGGCGAGCTCTGACTCTGTCTGCCTTTGCTGGAATATGTGCTTTCCTTAGTGGTCGAGTAGTCGGACTTGTTGAGACAGAGGGCGCCATACCGGCCTGTCGCACTCCGACGATAAAGTCAGTACAGGGCTTATAATAAACAAGAAGTATCTAGTTTAAGGCTAAAAAAAAGCGTACCTTCACCTAGGACCTCTGGTCCCTTTTATAGACTAGCACTAGGCTACCTCTTATAACAAACGTCTCCTAAGAATCTTATCTCGAACAAATGCATATTCAATAACATATTCAATGGGAGACAATCCCGCTACAGTGTGTGTAATCTTAACAGCACAGTTGCACAAAATCTTATCTCCTTGGAGTGCATTAAATCTTAACAGAATAAGCGCCTGGGTACCGACGTACCGACTTCCGGGGTCCAATCTATTTTTTGTAGGCACACTAGCCTTCACGTAACATGCATGCAACTTATCCCCCAAAACCCTAGCGCCTTTGGGCCTAGGCGTCTTTGGGGAATATTTACTTGCTAGACCCGAATGTACTACACACACCACCTACACTTTTCTCACTTACCAAGCCTTATACATATACGCGAGATGAACATCACCTCTCGCATTCCTAGGACCCACTTACATGGTGCATCAACTCTATCGAGCTGACCCTCGATGTTTAATCACCTGAGCACTAAGCTCAGCACCCTGATCTAGTACACAAGCCCCCCAGGCTCTAACTTAAACTTGTTCCAGTGAAGAGGCTAACTGCTCGCCTATGGCGACCTACATGTCTTTTGAATGACGCAACACACATAGTGTTTTGAGGTGACGTCTCACCATACTTCCTCACAACCGCACACATGGCCATCATCAACAGTTGGAAAACGTTGTCACTTGCGCTTCTCTTTGAACACTCTGCTTTGAACGTCTCAAGGTGCGTTTTTTTATCTTATGACTACCTTTGTTCTGCCATTTCAATTCTTTTAATCTGCTCATAATTGTGTTATGACTGTTTGTATTTCTCGTATCGATACTCATAAATACCTATGTTCATCTGCTCCTTCCTTTCTTCAAAACGCATGTGCTTCTTTCTCTGAGTTCGACTAGCTTAGTAGCAATTTATCTCCATGACTGAACGGTTGAACGTCAATGATCGTCCGTGCTTAAGTAACACAGTCATCATAACAAACTAATCAACGGTAAACCATGATTCAAGGTACCTGAGCTTAGAACAACAGGTCCTCCCATACAAACTGCTTTCCACTGTACATACTCCCTAAAAGGAGGCTTCACTGTGGTTCACTATGAAACTTACTGCTCCCAAAGGGAGATTTCGCTGTGGTTCACTATGAACCTTTACTGCTCCCCAAAAGGAGATTTCGCTGTGGTTCACTATGAACCTTTACTGCTCCCAAAGGGAGATTTCACTGTGGTTCACTATGAACCTTTACTGTTCCCAAAGGGAGATTTCACTGTGGTTCACTATGAACCTTTACTGCTCCCCAAAGGGAGATTTCACCAGTAAGCTATGATTCAGGGGTCTTGATGCTTCCATTCTTGGAATCTTACCAAGGGGAGATCTCTCGCCTGAATCATTATAGATCTTAATGTTCCCACTCTTGGAATCTCACCAAGGGGAGATCTCTCGCCTGAATCGCTATATACCTATTTGTTCCCAAACTAGGAATGTTTCCAAGGGGAAATTACATTTTTGTGGCTCAAACCACAACGGTGGCAAGCTGTGACTCATGGGTTCTCATACTCAGAATCTCACCTGAATGGCCATGTACTTGTTCGTTCCCAAACTTGGAATGTTTCCAAGGGGAAATTACCTTTTCCCGCATGTCAACAAAGTATAGTGATAAATCATATTTCATAAACAACTTCTCATTAGGGTGACCTCATTAAAAAACCCTAGCTAGGGAAAAAGAGCGTCACCTTTACCATCACATTGTTCAACAAAAGAGAATTAGATCAGAATAACTTATCTGAAATAGAACTTGAGGCTTGCCGCGTTCCCCACTAAGGAATGTCTCCACTGTCTTGAATTTCCAGCCGATAGGCTTCGTCGCCCAACACTTCTATGAACCTGTATGGTATAAAAGTTTGGTGTTGTACTATCTTTTACTGTCAAGCGACGGTAGGACCTCATCCTTTGTCATTCTCGACACATCAGTTATGACAAAATTTTCAAAGTGTGTGATCTTTGTTGCATATACGTTATGAACAATAATGTTTACTAGAACAATGATTGTAGACCGTGAACTAGTACACCAGGTAAGTTCCTAGGAAAGAGAGGTGGGTCACCAACGGACGCGCTTAAATACCAAGTCTTTCCTCGCCAAAACTTTCCTATACATGTACTCTTACACTATAACACTCCATATCCGGTAAGAATAGTTTCTCTCGTGTGAAAAATCATGATAATAATGATGATAATCATATCACAACAAACTTAAATGATAATCATTTATGTTATCTTCAAAACAACATAATAACAAATTTACATATATTTGTTACTATGATAACAGATTTAAACAATAACAATTATATCTTTCATCTTCGGAATAATATCACAACAGATAAAATATCTCTTTATCTTTTATCCCCAGAATAATATCACAACAGATAAAACATAATATCTCAACAAATAAAATATAATATCGCAACAAATAAAATATCTCTTTATCTTTTATCTCCAAAATAATATCACAACAGATAAAATATAATGTCTCAATAAATAAAATATAACATTACAACAGATAAAATATCTCTTTATACTTTATCTTCAGAATAACACAAAAGATAAAATATAATATCACAACAAATAATATATCTCTTTATATTTTATCTTCAGAATAACACAACTGATAAAATATAATATCACAACAAATAATATATATCTTTATATTTTATCTTCAGATTAATACAACAGATAAAATATCACAATAGATAATATATATCTTTATATTTTATCTTCAGAATAATATCACAACAGATAAAATATCTCTTTATATTCTATCTTCTAGAATAACAGATAAAATATCTCTTTATCTTCTATCTTCAGAACAATATCACAACAGATAAAATATCTCTTCATATTTTATCTTAAGAATAATATCACAATATAATATCACAAAAAATAAAATATAATCTCTACATTTTATCTCCAGAGTAATACAACAGATAATATATATCTTTATATTTTATCTTCAGAATAATATCACAATAGATAAAATATCTCTTTATATTCTATGTTTTAGAATAACAAATAAAATATCTCTTTATCTTCTATCTTCAAAACAATATCACAACAGATAAAATATCTCTTCATATTTTATCTTAAGAATAATATCACAATATAATATCACAACAAATAAAATATAATATCACATCAAATAAAATATAATCTCTGCATTTTATCTCCAGAGTAATACAACAGATAAAATATAATATCACAACAAATAAAATATCTCTTTATATTTTATCTTCAGAATCATATGATAATAACAATTATATATTTTATCTTAATTACCTTTTTTGGGTTGATCAACATCTAGGCCAAACTCGTGACCTACCCAATAGCCGAGGTCCCGAGCACTCGAGCACTCATGTCCAGCACACAAGCCCCCTCGTCTAATCTGCCACTAGGTAATCATCTACTCATGGGGTGCCCATACTCGAGAGGTCGTATTGACACCGAGCTAGGTTGACTTACTTGTGGATGTGCCAATTCAAGTGAACCATTAAAGCTAAATGCATCATCTTCCAAGAACAAATTTATCACGCATTGTTAAAAAAGAAAGCGTTAAGCAAGAATATCTTAGCTGAAATGCAACTTGAGGTTTGCCACATTCTAGGCTTGAGGAATGACTTCTTCCTCCAGGGTCTCTAGTCTATATGCTCCATTCCTAAGCACCATGGCTATACGGTGGAGGCTACTGCTCCCAACCTGTTCAAATAGGGTCTACCCGAAAGAAAATTGTAAGCAAAAGGCACGTTGACAACAATATACCTGATGGTGTGGTCGTGGCCGCGTTTTCATTAGTGAAGGTTGTCCTCGTTCTTTCTACCTAATTTCATGCGAAGCCAACCAAACACCATTGTATGGACTTGACTGGTTAGCCTTGGCTTCTTCGTTTGTTGCTTGGAGGGTTCTCACGGTCTCCATGATTTTTGGTAAAGTGGGGCCCTCGTTCCCTTCAAATCCTAGTGGACCTTGCCTCGTGCTCCTCATTACGTAAAAAAACTCAAACACAAATGTGGATGGGATCAAGTTTTATCGGGCCCCACGTTGGGCGCCAAATGTTCTTACTGGTTGACCTAGTCGTCGGTAGACTTCTGCGGGCGAGCTTTGCTCTGTCTGCCTTTGCTGGAATCTGCGCTTTCCTTAGTGGTCGGGTAGTTGGACCTGTTGAGACAGAGGGCGCCCTACCGGCCTGTCGTACTCCGACGATTAAGTCAGTACATGGCTTATAATAAACAAGAAGTATCTAGTTTAAGGCTCAGAAAAAACGTACCCTCACTTGGGACCTCTGGTCCCTTTTATAGACTACCATTAGGCTACCTCTTGTAACAAACTTCTCCTAAGAATCTTATCTCGAACAAATGCATATTCAATATCATATTCAATGGGAGACAATCCCACTATAGTGTGTGTAATCCTAACTGCACAGCTGCACAGAATCTTATCTCCTTGGAGTGCATTAAATCTTAACAAAATAAGCGCTTGGGTACCGACGTACCGACTTCCGGGGTCCAATCTGTTTTTTGTAGGCACACTAGCCTTCACGTAACATGCATGCAGGTTATCCCCCAAAACCCTAGTGCCTTTGGGCCTAGGCGTCTTTGGGGAATATTTACTTGCTAGACCCGAATGTACTACACACATCACTTGTACTTTTCTCGCTTACCAAGCCTTATACATATACGAGAGATGAACGTCACCTCACGCATTCCTAGGGCCCACTTACATGGTGCATCAACTCTATCGAGCTGACCCCCGACGTTTGATCACCTGAGCACTAAACTCAGCACCCTGGTCTAGTACAATAATAACTAACTAACTTAAAAAACTAAAACAACAGCTTGTAATCATAACGAACTAACTAAAAAAAAAAACTACCTAAACTAAAAACTAAAATAAAATAAAACAAAAACAAAAACAAAACAAAATAATAAATACACTTAATAAAAACTAAATAAAATAAAAATAATAAATAGAGTAAAACTATTACTAAATAAAAATAAATAATAAATATAGTAAAATAAAATAAATATAAATAAATAAATAAAATACACTAAACAAATACTAAATAAAATAAAATAACAAATAAGTAAAACTAAATAAAATAAAAATAAAAACAAAATAAAATAAATACACTCACAAAAAAAACTTTAAAAACAATATTCACATAAAAAAAAACAAAAACTTGAAAAAATATTTGTTGAACCAAGTGGTGTTCAAGGTTTTGAAGAATCCAAATCCTTTGAAGGATGATGAAGCTTTTGCTGTGCTTGCTATTGCTGTGCTGGTTTAGTTAGGATCTGGGTAGTTTGAGTTGTGTAACTCAACCTTTGATTGAATCTAAAGCTCAAGCATCTCAACTTTCAAACAAAGTAAAGTGTTTTTTTCAAACTGAGTTAAAACAACCGATTGTTTTATCGAAACAACCGATTGTTTAAGCTTAGGTGTTTTGAAAACTGTTTTGAAATGTGAAAATTGGTTAAGTAACAAAACAACCGATTGATTCGAGGAAACAATCGATTGTTTATTATGTTTTTATAACAGAAAACAGTTTTGACTTTGACTGAGCTTTAAATGCTTTTAATTCATACGCTCCAGTCATTAAATGCTTTGACCAATCTTTCTAAAGCAATTAAGAGTTTGTTAAGATTTGATTACAAACATCTTCTTTATAAATATACAGAAAAACAGATTTGAGTTTGAAGAATCTAAGTGAATTGAGAAAGTTTTTCTAAGAGTTGGAGATTGCTTAGAGTTTTGGTTGATCAAAGTGCTGAGATAGGATTCTCTTGTACTGATTTCAGATTGCTTCTGTAACAAGTGTAATCCTTGTAATTCTGTGAACATTCGTTTGTGCTGTTGCTAAGAAGAGCTGTGTGTTCTTGAGGGGATCAAGATCAACTTTCTTAGTGTGGTGTGCTGACCAAGGAAAGTGTGTTTCTTGAGGGTGTTCAAGGTCACTTTCTTGGTTGTGTGTAAGTAATCTAGTGTTGATTGCTTAGTGGATTTCCTCAGGGTTTCTGAGAAGACTGGATGTAGCTCTGGGTTGGAGTGAACCAGTATAAACATCTGTGTACATTCTCTCTATCCCTAACTCTTTAATTTTAGTTTGTTTGTTGTTTGCTGGTATAAACAACCGATTGTTTCGAAGAAACAACCGATTGTTTTCCTGGCAGTGTTGTTTTGCTTGCTGTTTTGGCAAACTGAATTGCTTAATCATTTGATTTCTGAAAGATATTCATTCTAGCTTGGAAAAGTTTGCGAAAACCTCTTTAAACAATTCACCCCCCCTCTAGTTTAAAGCCATAATTCCTAACCATTGGTATCAGAGCTTGGTTCTTGAAAGTTATTCAAGTTGATCTAAAATCTTTTTTTATGGCTGGAAAACTATCTTTTGAGGAAGGTGCTTCAATCTACAAACCACCTTTATTCTATGGATTGAATTATAAGTTTTGGGAAGCAAGAATGAAAATCTTTATTGAATCAATTGATCAAAGAATTTGGGACTCAATTGAGAATGGTCCTTACATTCCAAAGTTCAAAAAGAATAATTCCTTTACTATAAAACCTTTGTCCAAATGGACAGATCATGAATGTAAGATGGCTCAGCTTGATAGGTCTGCTCAAAACATTATAGCTTTTGCACTAGATACTAATGAATTTTTCAGGATATCAAAGTGCAAAAATGCTAAGGAAATGTGGGAGACTCTCAAGGCTGCTCATGAACCAAAGGAAGCAATGACAAAGAGTCAAGCAAGAAGGAAGAGAAGACAAAATAAGAAAAACCTCAATCTTTGCTTAATGGCCAGAAGGGAGGATGACTCATGTAGTGTAAGTTCATCAAACTCTTCAAACTCTGAAAATTATGGTCAATTGCTTCAAGCCTTTCAAGAAACACATGAAGAAGCAAACCAATTGGCTCTCTTAAACAATCGATTGAAAGAAAAGAATAGTTGGCTTGAAAACAGGGTAAAAGCACTGGAGGAGGATTTAGAAAATTCAAAAATGGATTTTGAAAATCTGGAAATCATTTACAAAAACTCCTCTTGCAAGTGTGACACTCTAGTTTGTGAAAATTGCGAAAATCTTGAAAAGAAGGTCCACTATCTTGTTAAAACAGTGGATAAGCTTTCTAAAGGCCAATCCAACTTTGAAAGTGTGCTAGCTTCTCAAAAGTGTGTTTTTGGAAAATCAGGATTGGGTTTTAATCCACAAAACAAGCAAGATAGATTTTCAAAAACTTTTTCAAAAAGGCCAGAAAAACAATCGACTGGACCATCGAAACAATCGATTGTTACATGCTTCTATTGCATGAAAAGAGGTCATTCTGTGCGATTCTGTAAAATCAGAAAACATGTTGTTCCTAAAGGGCTTATGAAGTGGATTCCCAAGAAAAATAAAGCTTGTGTTGATGAGTATACACCAGATGGACACTCATTCATAAGGGGACCAAACCTATGTACTTGAGAATTTTCTTTGTAGGAAATCTTGGAGGAGAGAAAGCAGCTTTGGTACTTGGACAGTGGATGCTCCAAGCATATGACAGGGGACAAATCAAAGTTCCTGAGAATATCCTTCAAGCAAGAGGGTCATGTCACCTATGGAGATAACAACAAAGGAAGAATACTTGGAAGAGGATCCATAGGAGATGAGAGCATCTTGGTGATTCATGATGTGCTCTTTGTTGAAGGCCTAAAGCATAATCTGCTGAGTATTAGCCAACTATGTGACAAGGGGTATCAAGTGATGTTCAAGGCAAACACATGTGAAATCTGTCTACCCAACACTAAAGAGGTAATGTTGGTAGGTAAGAGAGTTAATAATGTGTATCTTCTAGATATCTCTTCACCATGTTCAATTGGATGTCTTCTATCCAAGCAAGATGAATCTTGGCTTTGGCATAGAAGAATTGCTCATATTCACATGAATCATTTGAACAAGCTTATATCAAAAGATCTTGTGATTGGGCTGCCAAAACTCAAGTTTGAGAGGGATCACATTTGTGAAGCTTGCCAAAAAGGGAAACAAGTGAAAAGTTCTTTTAAAACCAAAAATGTCGTCTCTTCATTGAGACCTCTTGAACTCCTTCACATGGATCTCTTTGGACCCTCTAGAACTATGAGTCTTGGTGGAAATTATTATGCTCTTGTTATTGTTGATGATTTCTCTAGGTACACTTGGACCTTGTTCTTGGAGTCAAAGAGTGATGCCCTTGCTGCATTCAAAAAACTAGCAAGAAGACTTCAAAACACAAAGGGCAGTAACATAGGCTCAATAAGGAGTGACCATGGAGGAGAATTCCAAAATGAGAAGTTTGTCAAGTTCTGTGAGAAGTTGGGAATTCTACACAATTTCTCTGCTCCAAGAACATCACAGCAAAATGGAGTTGTAGAGAGGAAGAACAGGTCTCTTGAAGAGCTTGCAAGGACAATGCTTAGTGAATCTTCACTTCCTAAGTATTTTTGGGCAGATGCAGTGAGTACCTCCTGTTATGTGATGAATAGGCTGCTTATAAGGCCCATTTTGAAGAAAACTCCATATGAACTTTTCAATGGAAGAAAGCCTAACATCAGTCACCTCAAAGTCTTTGGCTGTAACTGTTTTGTTCTTAACAATGGAAAGGAAAGCTTGGGAAAATTTGATGAGAAAGCTGACCTTGGCATTTTCATTGGTTATTCCCTCACAAGCCATGCTTATAGAGTCTACAACAAAAGGTTGATGACTGTAGAAGAATCAGTTCATGTAGTCTTTGATGAGGTAGATCGCAGAATCAGTGAGAACCCAAAGATCAATGCTGAGGAAGATGAACAGAGCATCAGTTTGGAGAAGCAGGAAATCGGTGCAGAAAAACAACCGGTTGATTCGCAGAAACAACCGATTGAAATTCTGCAACAGAGTGAGCTGCCCAAAGAGTGGAGAATTCCCAGAGATCTGTCAGTGGATAACATCATAGGGCAGATAAAGGAAGGTGTCTCCACACGTAGCTCAATCTCAAACTTCTACAGACACACAGCTTTTGTCTCTCAAATTGAACCAAAGTCAATTGAAGAAGCTCTCAAGGATGAGAAGTGGGTTGAAGCTATGCAAGAAGAGCTAAATCAATTCGAAAGAAATGAGGTATGGTTTCTTGTTCCTAGAACTAATGAAATGAATATTATCGGTGCAAAATGGGTTTTCAGGAACAAGCTAGATGAGGAAGGAGTGATCACAAGAAATAAAGCAAGGCTAGTTGCCAAGGGCTACAATCAAGAAGAGGGCTTAGACTATGGTGAAACCTTTGCTCCTGTGGCTAGATTGGAGGCTGTGAGGCTGCTGCTAGCTTTTGCATGTATGAGTGGTTATAAACTCTTCCAAATGGATGTAAAAAGTGCCTTCTTGAATGGCTACATCAATGAGGAAATCTATGTAGATCAACCACCGGGTTTTGAAGACCACAAGTATCCCAACCATGTCTTCAAGTTAAAGAAAGCTTTGTATGGTCTGAAACAAGCTCCAAGGCAGTGGTATGAGAGGCTTAGCAACTTTCTGCTATCTCTTGGCTATGAAAGAGGAATGATAGACAAGAATCTCTTCATCAAGAAGTCACATGCAGAAATAATTCTTGTGCAAATATATGTTGATGACATCATCTTTGGTGCTACACAAGATAGGTTGTGTGAAGAATTTGTGGCTGCTATGAAAGGTGAGTTTGAAATGTCTATGATGGGAGAACTATCTTTCTTTCTTGGATTGCAGGTTAAACAAACAAAGGATGGGATCTTCTTAAGTCAATCAAAGTATTGCAAGGAGATTCTCAAAAAATTTGAAATGGAGAATTGCAAAGAGACAAGCACTCCAATGCCATCAAGCTGCTACATGGATGCAGATTCTGCTGGAAAGAGTATAGATCAAACAAAATTCAGAGGATTGATTGGATCATTGCTTTATCTAACAGCAAGTAGACCGGACATCATGTTTGCGGTGTGTCTATGTGCAAGATTTCAAGCAAATCCTAAAGAGTCACACTTCAAAGCTGCAAAGAGAATTCTGAAATATCTCAAAGGAACATCATCTGTAGGATTATGGTATCCCTCTCATTCTCCAATACATTTAATTGGTTATTCAGATTCTGATTTCGCAGGTTGCAAGCTAGATAGAAAAAGCACAAGTGGCACTTGTCACCTTCTTGGCTCTAGCCTAATCTCATGGCATAGCAAGAAACAAGCATGTGTTGCTCTCTCTACTGCTGAGGCAGAATATATAGCTGCTGGTAGCTGCTGTGCACAGATCCTATGGCTCAAACAACAACTTGCAGATTTTGGTGTACAAATCAGCAAAGTTCCTTTGATGTGTGATAACACAAGTGCAATCAATCTTACCAAAAATCAAATCCAGCACTCAAGGACCAAACATATTGAAATAAGACATCATTTCATCAGAGATCATGTGCAAAATGGGAACTGTGAAGTAAAGTTTATGGAGACCAAACTGCAGCTAGCTGACATCTTCACAAAGCCTTTGCCAAAAGAGAGGTTTTTCTTCTTAAGAAATGAGTTAGGTATTCTTGATCTAAATAATCTCTCTTAAAATCTGTGTTTGGTACATGTTAAAATTTATTTGTGAAGACAAATAGGGGGAGATTTATTGGTACTTGTATATCTGTATCTTATTTGCATAAAAATGTCTAAATCTCTGAGTATAAAAGTGTTTTTCTGCTGCTGCTGATAGAAACAATCTATTGTTTCGTGTAAACAACCGATTGAATTTTATGTTAAAAGAGGTATAATCTAATTGGCTGCTATAAGAAGCTTTGGATGGTACAAATGTTTTCTTTGCAGGAACTGCTTCAGATTTAATCAGTACAACACAAGCACCAGGGATTTGTCTTCATCAAATAGGGGGAGATTGTTGAACCAAGTGGTGTTCAAGGTTTTGAAGAATCCAAATCCTTTGAAGGATGATGAAGCTTTTACTGTGCTTGCTGTTGCTGTGCTGGTTTAGTTAGGATCTAGGTAGTTTGAGTTGTGTAACTCAACCTTTGATTGAATCTAAAGCTCAAGCATCTCAACTTTCAAACAAAGTAAAGTGTTTTTTCAAACTGAGTTAAAACAACCGATTGTTTTATCGAAACAACCGATTGTTTAAGCTTAGGTGTTTTGAAAACTGTTTTGAAATGTGAAAATTGGTTAAGTAACAAAACAACCGATTGATTCGAGGAAACAATCGATTGTTTGTTATGTTTTTATAACAGAAAACAGTTTTGACTTTGACTGAGCTTTAAATGCTTTTAATTCATACGCTCCAGTCATTAAATGCTTTGACCAATCTTTCTAAAGCAATTAAGAGTTTGTTAAGATTTGATTACAAACATCTTCTTTATAAATATACAGAAAAACATATTTGAGTTTGAAGAATCTAAGTGAATTGAGAAAGTTTTTCTAAGAGTTGGAGATTGCTTAGAGTTTTGGTTGATCAAAGTGCTGAGATAGGATTCTCTTGTACTGATTTCAGATTGCTTCTGTAACAAGTGTAATCCTTGTAATTCTGTGAACATTCGTTTGTGCTGTTGCTAAGAAGAGCTGTGTGTTCTTGAGGGGATCAAGATCAGCTTTCTTAGTGTGGTGTGCTGACCAAGGAAAGTGTGTTTCTTGAGGGTGTTCAAGGTCACTTTCTTGGTTGTGTGTAAGTAATCTAGTGTTGATTGCTTAGTGGATTTCCTCAGGGTTTCTGAGAAGACTGGATGTAGCTCTGGGTTGGAGTGAACCAGTATAAACATCTATGTACATTGTCTCCATCCCTAACTCTTTAATTTTAGTTTGTTTGTTGTTTGCTGGTATAAACAACCGATTGTTTCGAAGAAACAACCGATTGTTTTCCTGGCAGTGCTGTTTTGCTTGCTGTTTTGGCAAACTGAATTGCTTAATCATTTGATTTCTGAAAGATATTCATTCTAGCTTGGAAAAGTTTGCGAAAACCTCTTTAAACAATTCACCCCCCTCTAGTTTAAAGCCATAATTCCTAACAATATTCACATAAAAAAAAAAACAAAAACTTGAAAAACATATTCACATCTAAAAAAACAAAAAATTTTAAAAATATTCACAATACTTAACAAATTATACTTTCAAATTTTAAACAAAACTATTACCCATCAACGACGCCAAAAACTTGTTGTCTCTCTTTTACGACAAGTGTACCGAGTCAGAAATAATAATTTTCTCCTAAGGACGGATATCGTACCTACATGGAACAATTATTTGAAATCCTAATCGTAGCATTCACGAAGTATAAAAATATGTACAATAATTTGATTTGATTTAATATTGACAATAGTTTGCATGAAAATTAAATAAAAGAAAAGTAAATGAGTAAAATATTTCAATTAAAAAAATTGGGAATGGGGTTAGTCCTTCTCATTCATCTGTAGTTTAAGCATATAATATTCCATCTTGTTTGACATTGATGCACATATAAAATCATTCATATCAATTCCTCACATACAAAATTATTAAGAGAGTCTCCTAAATATTGATTCCTCGCATATTTATAAAAATTCCTTATCATTGCGAACAAATGTTATAAAGCAATTAACATTTCAAATTTATTCCTAGCATTCAAATATGTTAAGCATTATCATTTAGGTCAGATGCTTATAAGTACTTTCCCGTCAAATCTAAGGATCAAAATCATGAATAGTTTCAAGCTTTAAGAACCAATCATCACCTCAATACATAAGATTTTGAACAGATTACTCTCAATTCCAAAGATAAGAATTAGCCACTCGTGGTGGCTATTACAAGCACGAACAACAAGAAAAGAGGATTCAGAGTGTTTCTTCTTAACAACTACCTCCTTTAAGGTTTCCTTCCTTTGGTTCTTCCAATGATGTTTAGGGTTATGTCTCACAGCTTCTATTCATCCTAATTTGGCTTCGGCTAAGTGACATCTTGCTTAAGCGAGATATTACTTGCTTAAGTAAGTTTTATGAGAAAAAACCCAACTTTGTCTTTTCATCTTTGTCTTTAACTTGTACATTCTCCTTTAGTCCTTTTATCCTCATTTTGCCCTAAAATCCTAAAATTAACACAAATTTGGGAATAAATTGTTCAAATTCATCTTATAATCCAAAAATACATAAAAAAAAGGTTAAAATTCCTAAATTATAGGTTGAATTATAATTATTTTATCAATTGAAGTTCATAAGCGCATACCTTTTTCTATGAAATATTACTGAATTATGATACTTATCACTTATTCACTTAAAATAATGTTTTAGAAAGATTGTTTATAAATTATCTTGGTGACAAGTTAATTTTAACTAATTAAAAGATATTTTAATCCATTGAAATATTCATTACTAAAGTTCAATATGGAAGTAGTGAATATTTTAATATTATTTTATCAAATTATTCTGTTAAAATTAGTTAAACATTGAGTAGTTATGAAGAACAATTTCAATATGTTAAAATGAATTTTCAATAGATCAAAATTGTTATATGCTTTCAAGTAGATGTGATCAAACTATTTTAACAGGTTAAAAGTATGAATTAATCCATTATTTTCACTAATAAGTGAAATTAATAGTTAGTGAAAATAATGGATTAAAATGTAGTCTTAATTTGTTAAAACTAACAAAGTATATTCTATAAAACTTTCTCATTGTCATCTCATTTAACATGAATTTTGAAAAATTTAGTTTCATATCTTTTCAAAATCTGAGAGTTTGTGCAAAGAAAAGAAAATTTCTTGAAGCTTTATTATTTTGTTTCTAGATTAATCCTTTTGGTTAAGTGTGACCACCAATTTTTTTTTTCTGGTGTATTTTTGGTGAACTAGGTGATATTGTTTCAACTGTAATTCTTCCATAACTTGTAAGGTTGTTGATTTGAATAAGGTTTTCAAAATCAATTCAATAATAGTGTTACCGATGTTGTCTTATTCTCTTGTAGGGTTCAAGAGAAAGGTTATTCGTATTTTCTTGCATTGTTTTGTTGTTGTAAACAATTTTTTTTAGTGAAAACTTGGTCTAGTCAAGTAACTAGACGTGACACTTGTATAAGAGTGAACCGGTATAAAATTGTCAAACATCTTTCTCTTTCTCTCTTGTTAGTTTTGCAAAATTTTAATTTCTTTTTTTGTTCTTGGTCTGAATTTTAACACATTAAAAGAACCTAATCAAATTCTAAAATTGGTTTTCTAATTAAAGTTCATTATAAAAACTTCTTTTTAAATTCTTGATATATAAATTAATTCAAACCCTTCCTCTTGAATTCATACTTTAACTCTAGCAATTGGTATCAAATTTGATTCTTGAAAGATACTCAAGAATTGATGCTGGCTTTTGCTGAAGGTGTTTTTGTTAATAGACCACCTATGCTTTGAGGTGTGAACTATAAGTTTTGGAAGGTTACAAAATGAAAATATTTTTTATTGAGTCATAAAGGAATCTGGGATGTTGTAATAGATGGACCTTTAGTTCCATAAGAAATGGTGAATAATGAAATTGTTGAAAAACCTTAATTTCACTGGTTTGAAGTTGAGGAGCAAGAAGGCTCAATATGATTCTATGGCAAAACATATAATTACTTCACTAAATCTTGATGAGTTTTTCAGGGTTTCACAATTTAGTTCTGTTGACTAAGGGGAAGCTAATTTCAAGAGGGGGTGAATTGTACTTAAAATATTTTCGCAAATATTTTGATTGCCACAATTCATAAAGAATTTTAACAAATTGTTTTGATAAACAACATATTAATTTTGTAGTTGAAATACACTGATACAAGAAATGAATATGTTTTATTTAAAAACAATTAATCTTTTCAATGCACAGGTGTTAAAACAAAATCCTATTAACTAGAGTACAATTGAAAAGATCTAAATCTGTTTTAAAAGAAACAAATATGTAGATTAATTTCAATAGGTGGTTTTTCAAATTAACAAATTCTTTTGTGATCCAAAAAAACTAAAAATAAATTAACTCAAATTTTTTGAACATGGGCTTTGATGTCTCCAAATCTGTGTTGATTGCTTGAAGGCTTTGCTACTACTTGTGTGTGTGGTTTCTGGGTAGTTTGAATTTGTTAATCCACTCTTAGTGATGATCCAAGGTTGTTTGAATCAAGTTCTTTTGAAAAAGAGTGTTTTCTAAAGAAGTGGAAAATCAACTAGTTGTTTTGTCAATTCAAACAGTTGTTTTACACTTAGTGGTTTTGAAAAGAATTTGAAAAAAGCTTGAAATTGGTTGACCTTGCTGTCAAGCCAATTCAACCGATTTTTTCATGTTTTCAAACAATTGATTTATGAAAATCCTTACCAAAATTTGTTAAGTTTGTTAAATTTGTTTTAATTGATTCAAAACTGATTTGGTTCTTGCATTAAATGTTTTTAACAACTAATTGCAGTATATATAATCTGTTTTACACTCCTGGTAGTTAGTGATTTTCAAAAGGACACTTTCAAATAAAGTTTTCCCAAGATTGCTTCAAGCTTTGGATTCTTTCAAAGAGTGGAATAGGATTGCTTTGTATTTTTGCTATTCAATATGTGATTGTATCAGGTATGATCATTCCTTTTCTCTCTTGACAATTGTATTTCTGTAAGAACTGGTGTTGTGCAGATCGAAAGGGTGTTCAGATCTGTGGTGTGTTGTTTGCCAAAAGAGGTGTGTGTTCTTGAAGGGTTCAAGATCACCTTTTTGGTGTGTGTGGTTTGTAATCAAGGTTTTTTATTGCTTAGTGAAATACTCAGAGGTTTCTAGGGACTGGATGTAGCTCTTGGTATAGAATGAACCAGTATAAATTTGTTGTGTGATCTTTCTATCCCTCATCTCCTTTAAATGTTTTTAGTTTTGTTTTTATAAACTGCTGATAAAAACAACTTATTGATTTGTATAAACATCCGGTTGATTTTCTGGAAACATATTAAAACCGATTTGTTTCTTTGCTGAATTGGTTTCTTCTTCTTTGATTCTTCATTGGCTTTCACTCCACCTTCAATATTTGCAAAAATATTTTAAAAATAATTCACCCCCTCTTGTTTAAGTCCTACAATTCTAACAAGATTATACGATAGGTATAAATTTCAGGAGAATCAAACAGTGCTTTAAGAAAACATTTGATTACATTAGAATAATTGAAAACTTATAATATTGTTAATAAGTAACAAATAAAAATTGATACAAAATATATCAAAATTCAATGTAACAACCAATATCAATTATCACAACAATTTCAGTTATTATAGAGGATCAAAACAAGTCTGCAAAGAAAAAAACCAACACATTGATTTCTAAAAACAACCGATTGATTATACCAGTACATATTATTGTGCAAACATTTTATAAAGTAGAGATAAAGAACATATAAAAGACACTAAAATTTTATATTGGTTCACTCACAACAGAGCTACATTCAGTCCCACCTCACACCAAGGTGGATTTCACTAAAACTACACAATTTCTTTACAAGAAATACAAAAAAAAATTTGAACACTACAAGAATATAAATCACTCACTGCAACACCCATTCCTATAAATAGGGTGTCTTGCCTCATGTATTTTCACCTAGATTTTGATTATAGTAAAGAAAACTCTACAGGAGTGGTTAGTGAGCTTTGTCTCCTAAATATTTTGGGTCTTATCTTGAGTGTGTGAGAATTTCAAGTGGTGGCTCTTCCTTCACTTATCTTGGGGTTTCCCACCCTTCAAGTGGCATGTTCATCCTCTCCATTCTCTATAAGCTTCCTTCTTCTCAATTCTTTCCATCCTTTCATTTTCGCCATTTACATCTCATTCTTTATGTTCATGCTTATGTCATTTCCATTCGATCTTCCTCATTCATCCTATGCTTCCTTTGTTCTTTAATTTCCACCCCATTCATTATATAGTCACCATATACTTGTGTTTTTTTCAAAAGTTGTGATTCCACCTTGATGGCTAGGTGAACCAATTTTTCCAAAGAAGAGTACTCATATAATTCTACAATATCTTGAATTTCTCTCCTTAAACCACTCACAAACCTAGCTATCTTTGACTCTCACTATCATGCATATCAATCTTGGTCAAAGTAGTTTCTAAGTCTTTAAGATATTCATCTACACTCCTAGGTCCTTGTTGAAGTCGTTGGAGCTTCAACAAGAGTTCCTTCCTATAATGAGGAGGGACAAACCGCACGTGCATGCATTCTTTTAAATCATACCAAGAGACCACAACTGGCCTCTTATTCAAACCAATGTCCATTATAGTTTGATGCCACCACTGCATGGCATAATCTAAAAACTCTAGGGAAGCTAACTTAAACTTTTGGTCCTCTTGGACCTCATACACATTAAAAATTTGTCTACTTTAGCTTCCCATTCTAAATACACATTGATATCACTTTCCCCATTAAAACTAGACAATTTAATAAAAGGGAAAGAAGGCTTTGATGGTGGGTGTTGATGGCGTCTCTCTTCAAAGTTATGCACTCCCCAATCTTGGTCCTCTTCTTGACTCTCATAATACGTGTAGCTTCTAGAGGCTCTTCTTGGTTCCCATCTCCTTCCTCTACGTTGTCTCTCTTGAGTCGCTTCTATTCTTTGCAACCTTTCCACTAATTGTCACATCTCCTCTTTCTTTTGGGCCAATGTCCTCTTGGTTTCCGCAAGTTCTTCCAAAAGAAATTCCTTTTGAGGAGATTGTGGCTTTAAGGATGTACTGGGCGGGAGTTCTCAGTTCTCGGTTTGGAGTATTGGTGGCTCGATTCTCAGTTTGGGCCAGTGGGTAATCAGCTCGATTTTTGGGCCCAATGTGTGGGTTGAGCATTTAGCCCAGTTTCATTGGTAAGCCCAATAGAAAGAATGAGCCCAAGACAAAGGCTAAGGAGGAGGAGTTTCGTCCCAAATTTCGAATGCCATACAAAGAACTATAGGCATGCCTTGAGTAGCAGACAAGCTGAGGTTCCCTAAAAAATCTGATCAAAATTTGGGGTCGAGAAAAGATGTTTGGTGTGAGTTTCACAAGGGATTTGGACATGATATTGAGCGGTCCATAGCCCTGGGTTACCAATTGGCATAATTGCTGAAAGAAGAATTCTTGAAGGAATATCTGGAGATCGATCAGGAAGAAAAAAAGGGGGAAGTTACTCTAAGAGATCAGGCGCATAAAGTACCAGTTCATGTGGAGTTGAACACCATCTCGAAAGGATTCTCTGAGGGAGGGAGCACCACTACTAAGCGCAAGCGATACGTAAGATCCGTGTTGTCCCTAGAAACAAGAAGGCATGATCACTCGCCGGAGCCTGATCTTTGTGATGTGAGTTGATTTTAGATCCATTAGCTTTGTGACACTTTCTTAGAATTAGGATCAAGATTCTTAGCAATTTAGAGTGAGTCACCTAAGGAAAATCCCCACTGGACATTAACTTAACAAGTGTTAAGTAGATGTGAAGGTTCATTTCCAAAGGTCCAAGGTTAAAACACAATTAATGGTGATGAATGAATGAAGAACAAGGTGCTGAACTCAAAATAGAATAGGTGCAGAATTTAAACACAAAAACAGAATGGAAACACAAATTGAAACAAAAGAACTGATTGAAATTCAAGAACAAGACATAGAATCAAAACTATCGATTGAAATGACTATGGAAGATGAAAGAAGATGAAACTTATGTGGTTGTAGCCATGGATTGGGAATGGACATGCCACTTGGAGGTGATGATTCAAGATAAGTGCAGATTTGCCGCCACTTGAGAGCTCCCAAAGCTTCACAAGATGAGACAAGGAAGAGGAGAACAAGTCTCACAAAATTTACTCACAATTTGAGTATAGTAACTTTTCTTCTAATTTCAATGTTTTTTACAATGACCAAGCACCACTATTTATAATTTTAGAGGGCTGAAATGAAATTGAAACAAATTCAAAATTCACTCCTAATTCAAATTCTAATTTGGAGCCAAACTTGAGTCACATGGGTGGTGTGACCTTTTTTCTACTTTGGCACCTCCTAAAAACTACACCTACACCTACTCTTTATGTCACATTGAAGGTGTGACTTGTTTTTGTACATTAGCACCCCTTATTTTAATATCTACACCTTCCTTTAATGTTCTACTAAAAACTACACAAAAGAAATTACAAAAGATATACATCCATTGATGCTTATTTCCCAAAGCTTTAGCCTTGCTCCTATTGATGCTCATGGATTGGGCTTGGGCCCCCACTTGACTTGGGCTTCTTGGGCTTGGGCCCTCTTTATTCATACTACTATTTGGATTCTTCAAGAGAACCCAATTATTTACAAAATGTTCTAACCTTTAAGAAGACTAGTAAGAAGAACTTCAAGTGTTCTGGAATATGGCCCTTTCTTCTTTTTGTGAAGTCTTCTTTTGTTTGTTGAGATGACCCTTTATATATATATCTTCTTTGGTCATCCTTAAGTGATCTTGACTTGCATCACTAATAATGGAACACGGTTTGCAAGTTAGCAATTGAGTAAGCTGTGTTCGAAACTTGGGATAAAACAGATATTTGCCTTAGTAGAGCACCCTCAGACAAACGATCAGGTGGAGTCGGCCAACAGGGTCTTACTAAGGGGGTTGAAGAGAAGGTTAGAGAAAGCCAAGGTGATGTGAGTTGATTTTATGATTTAGCATTTTATGGTGGCACTTTAATTAGGATTGAGATTTTAGGATGATTAAGGTGAGAACCTAAGGAAAATCCCCACTGGACATTAACTTAACCAAGTGGTTAAGTAGATGTGAAGGTTCATTTCACAAAGGCAAAAAGGAAAACACAATTAAAAGGTGATGATGATGACAATTTATGGTGTGGAATTACATAAGGGAAACAAAAGCAACATATAAAAACCAAATAGACTAATGAAGCAAAATAAGAACATGTTTATGAATAGATGGAATGATAATGGAAGGAAAAGGAAGCTTAGGAGGATGAAGCTAGAGAAGGATCACGCCACTTGGATGGTGGTTTGCTCCAAGATGAGTGAGGAATGCCGCCACTTGAGAGCTCTCTACTTCTCACAAGATAAGACAATGGTGTAAGGAGACAAAGCTCATAAACTCTAACACAATTCAACATGAAAATACATGAGGTAGGTCTCCTTATTTATAGGTGAAGGAGCCTTGGAGAGCAAGCATAAGGGGTAGGATGGGAAGAGTGAAAAAATGGGCAGCCTTAGGGTTTGACTAAGTCAAACCCGCATCCTAGACTTGTCCTTCTAGAAACTAGGTCAAAAAGCCTTCCAAAAGGGCCAAGAACATCCTAAAATGCTAACTACACCCCCTATTATACTAAAGGCACCTTATTCTAGCCTATATTTGCTATTTGGACCCCCAAAGTGAGCCCAAATTATTTACAATATTTTCTAATCATTAAGAAGACCAGCAGGAAGAACTTTAGGTGCTCTGGTCTTTGTCCCATTCTCCATCTGGTGAGGTCTCTACTTTGAGGTGACTTCTCTTTATATTCTTTAGCGTCCTTGATCATCACCTTGTGGGCTTGGTTTGCATCACAAGGGGGCGTGATTGGAAGAAGTTCCTCGAATTATGTGGGCCTACCACACCATTCCTCAGTCGATGACCAAGGAGACGCCCTTCAGTTTGGTACATGGGTCAGATGCCATGATACCGGTGGAAATTCAGGAAAGCTCTCCTCAGTTCCAAAATTTTTTTGTGGAAGATTCTAACAAAGGGAGAAAGGTAAACCTAGATTTACTAGATGAAGTTCGTGAGCAAGCCCGCGTTAACTCTAAGGCCCTGAAAAGAAAGGTGGAGCTAAGGCAAAACACCAAGACCAAACTAAGACAATTCATAGTTGTCGACTTGGTGATGCGGAAAGCTCACCCTTACCAGCTAGAGAATAAGTTGTCTCCAAAGTGTACTGGTCCATTTCGCGTAGTTGAAGTGCTCGAGAATGGGGCATACAGGTTAGAGACCCTGGAAGGGGGAAATATTCCTCAAACATGGAACGCAGCAAATCTCAAGTTTTATTTTTGTTAATCTGTTTGATTTAATGTTCTCTTGTTGAACAATGTGATAGTTAAAGATGATGCTCTTTTTTCCTTGAGAGGATTTTTTAATGAGGTCATCTAATGAAAAATTTGTTCGTGAAATGATGCAAGCCACAACCACATGAAGATGACCAAGGATGCTAAACTTGAAGGGTCATCTCAACAAGCAAATAAAGACTTCATTCATAGGAGGAATGAACAAGGGCCAAAACATTTGAATTTCTTCCTATTAGTCTTGTTAAAAAGATGAGGCCCAAGCTCAATTCAAATATCAAAGAATTATTAGGAGCAAGGCCAAAGCTTTAAAGAGATGGGCATCAATTGTTGTCACTTGTTGTAATCTCTTTAGAGTAGTTTTAGTAAAAAATAAAAAGAAGGTGTCGACATAGAAATAAGGGGTGTTAATGTGCAAAACTAAGTCACACCTTCCATATGACATCAAAAGAAGGTGTAGGTGTAGTTTTAGGAGGTGCCAAAGTAGAAATCAAGTCACATCTCCCTTGTGACATGTGTTTTGGCTCCAAATTCAAATGCTTCTCATTTGAATTTTCCCACTTTAATTTGAGCCCTCTCATACTATAAATAGAGGTGCAATGCTCATGTAAAATAAGATTGAAATAGAAGTAAAGTTATTATACTCAAATTGTGAGTGAATTTTGTGAGACTTGTTCTCCTCTTCCTAGTCTCTCATCTTGTGAGTTTTGGGAGCTCTCAAGTGGCGGCAAATCTGCACTTATCTTGGATCATCACCTCCAAGTGACGTGTCCATTCCCAATCCATGGCTACAACCACCTAAGTTTTATCTTCTTTCATCTTCCATAGTCATTTCAATCGATAGTTTTGATTTTATGCCTTGTGATTCAATTTCAGTCGGTTCTTTTGTTTCAATTTGTGTTTCTATTCGGTAGTTCTGTTCTTCTTTCCAATTCTATTATGTTTTTGTGTTCTTCCTATTTCAATTGTTGTGTACAAGGATATAACACTCATATTTGAGTTTGGTTCATCATTTTGGAAGGCATTGTCTCCATTGATGATTCCTTAAGCTTCCTTGAATTTGTGTGTTGATTCAATTCTGTTTTGTACCTTATTTCAATTCTGTTTTGTGCGCCAACTCTGTTCTAATTCTGCACCTTAATTGTCATCCATTCATCACTCTAATTGTCTTTTACCTTGCACCTTTGGAAATGAACCTTCACATCTACTTAACACTTGTTAAGTTAATGTCCAGTGGTGATTTTCCTTAGGTGACTCACCTATAAATTGCTAAGAATCTTGATCCTAATTCTTAAAAGTGTCACAAATATAATGAATCTAAAATCAACTCACATCATGAAAGATGGTGCATTGTTTTTGTTTGCTTGTCTAAAGTCGACACATGATACGACAACTTTTTCAGTAATCTTACCCGAGTAGGCGCCTAGTGTGCAAAGTGAATACCATTGGCAGATAAAATGACCTTCCTTGGGAAGGCGCCCTACGGGTAAGTGCAAAGTGATTACCATTGACAGATAAAATGACCTTCCTTGGGAAGGTGCGTTGCGAGTAAGTGCAAAGTGATTACCATTGGCAGATAAGACGACCTCTCTCGGTGATGCTACCCGAGAAGGCATCCAGTGGGTAGGTCTACTTAGCTTGAGTCAGATAAGATGACCTTCGCTCAATAAGCTACTGAGTGTAGTCGCCCTGAAGTTTTTTGGCCAAGGTCAGACAAGACGACTTTTTCTCAGTAAGATTCTGAGCTCGGACATTTCAAAGATTAAGTGGTGCGGGGCAGGTGAGACGACCTAAATTGGTGTGCTAACGACTACCCTAGTTAGGCACCCTGCGGGTGTTCACTCTGGCTAAGCTTTGTAAATGTGTACATGGTTGAGTCCATTGCGTACTTTCTGTGAGATGGGGTAAAGTTGGCATACGAGTAAGTATCCAAGTGCAGGTACCCCAAAGGGTAAGTACACGACCAGGGATGTCAAAGCTCGACAGAAAGTGACTGTCCGAGTACATGCTATGAAAAGTAATGTTTGGAAGGGACAAGGTATGAAGTACACCTATAACCACCTATATAGAATGTTCTCTTGGTGTGGCAATAGGGTATAGGTCGTCAAGAGGTCAGTTCCTTATTTAATCAGAACTCCATGATTTCGTGCTTCAGTTTGTTTAAGTTAAACTTTTGCTATCTCTGTTACTTCATTCTAAGATGGAGTGATAAAATGTTTGCCTAAGTAGTTGTTACACTTGAACGCATGTGCACTAGTGTAAGTTATCATGCTTAAGCTAAGTCAAGATTTTTGTGACATGCATTTATAAGATATTAAGGCATCCATATGAGATAAAGCGTTTGAAGTAAAGCAGAGGTAAATTGTTGATAATTCTAAGAAGGTTTATCAAGGAAAAATAGTTAAAGGTTACACAACATTAAGCGTACTGGTCACCCCTCCCTGAGTTGATCATCTACCACGGTTTTACCCGAGCCTAGTTGTGAGAAATCCATGTCGGCATGGAGGTCGGACGCTTGTTCCACAGTAGCTTGGAACCCTACCAGAAAGGATTGAGCATCCTCCGCTTTGTAGACTTCGGTTTCATTGGCAAAGTGCTCATTCTTCTGGGTAAGTTCTTGATCCGGTCGGTCATCGGTAGTCTATGACGTCAGCAGCTGATGACGACGTGGGTCAGTCGCAAGAGTGACGCGTGGCACGAGAAAGCAGATGAACCAGGGTGGAGATCGTTCAAGAACGGCGATCAGTGGTCAGCTACCGAGTGACCACCACCAGAAGATCGTTTCCTACTTGAGCGCCTGGAAGCAGAGCGCGAGAACTGACGAAGCACCGATCAGTCATCGGTGCGTGCAGAGTGATCAGTCATCGGTGCATGCGGAGTGATCAGTCATCGGTGCATGCAGAGTGATCAGTCGTCGGGGGTTCCTTGTCAACACATGTTAAACTGGGACCCAGGCTCCCAGCGAGAACGTTACTCAAGGACCTCGCCTGATTCCATAAGCAGAGCACGAGGACGTGAAAAAGCACATCGGTCATCAGTGTGTGTTGAGGTGACATCGGCCGCGCGATGTGAACAACGCAATCGATGATCAGTATAGCGCCCAGAGGCAGTGAATGGCCTTAGTCGCGAGACGACCACGCATGAAGATGAGAAGACTCAGTTAAGTGCAGAATCCTGCTGGGACGAGAACCCATCAAGGTTAGAGTCTCCCAGTGGGGTTGCATGTAACATCCCGCCAAATTTCTTTTCATATTTATATAATAAAAATAAAAGTAAACAAATATATTGAAGTGAACATAATTATATATATGTAATGAAGTTTCTCCTCACAGGGAGTTTAATACATACTCGGTCAAATTTTCCAAAAATGTAAACAAAATTACAGCAAAAAGACAAACAGTCGATCTCGTATCAGAAAAGGGCGATCTCCCATCAGAAAAGGGCGATCTCCTATCAGACAACAGAAAAAGGGTGATCGCCTAACAGAAATAGAAACAGGCGATCTCCTTCCGGCGACCACTCACTGATGAGCTCTACTACCTGCAACCTCGTCTGCTCCCGTGGAAAAATACACGATCATCACAGGTTTTAGAAAACAATCACAATACCAGATGAAAGGGTAAGCTAGATGTTTTAAAAACTTTAAATATGAAACTTTAAATCAATAGAAAACATGAATCTTCACGCCATTCATAATCCATAACAATTTCAACCATCAACATTCCCATATTCCACAAACTCGTCCAGTGTCTATTCGCTACTTTCAATATTCATGGTTCACACGTCAGACTTTCCACTGACTCATAAGATATAGACACATGACTCCACTTCTGGAAGACTCGTGCGTTGACTCAGGCTCAGAGATCTGCACCTGTCATACCACACCACTGTGAAATCCACACAGGGTCGCTGTGAAATCCACACAGCCATGCGCATACATAGTCTCAATATCATCACTCTCCCGGTATGACAGGGTTAATTCATATAACAGGCCGGGCTCGTTCTTTTTCACACGACTCACCCATTCATATGAACCTCCTTCGACTCTCCACAACTGAATAACTTCATCTATGTGATTCCATTATATCAGCAGAGTCAGGATATCTCCTTCTAGACAAGCCCCTAGTCAATACACATTACACACGATCTTACACGGTATTTTCTTTCCTGAAAATACTATGCCTTGATCCCACATTCACAACAATCAATACATCATACAACACTAAATGAACGATTCAATCACAGCAACATTCATTCCACGGTTCAGATTTTCAAATATCACATGTATTTCACATTTAAATCTCAAACAGTTTTCAAACAGCACTAAAACAGGGGAGTTCGAAAAACAACGCCACAACCGGTGATCACGTCCAAAATAGGGGATTTCGAAATCTGTATTTAAAACCGGCGATCACGTCGCTCAAACACATAAGAACAGAACATCATGAAAAAGAATATGAAACCGGCGACCACGTCGCCCTCACTTCAGAAACAACAAATCTACGGCTTTTATTGAAAATAAAGCTAGCTTCCCTTACCTGGACTTGCGCAAAACACTAAGAGCTCCAAAACCCACCGAAGCTTAAAGGTGCCTTAGCTCTGTTTTTGCGTCTGGTTTGTAGAACATGCAGAGAACCTCCCAGGTGCTCTAAGGGCAGTCGTCGCTCGTCGCACTGGTGCTTGAGGATGCCTGAATCGCAGCGCGAAGGAAAGAAAAGAGAAGGATGAAGGTGAGCTCACTCTTTCACTCTTGAACCACTGCAACGTTCTTTTTCCTCTCAGAACTGGGTTTTTTGTATCTTAAACCAACTTGTCCACAAAAGCCGCTGCCACCACCCACTCTGCAGGGAAGTTTGCGTGTACGCTTCCCTGAACAGTACGACTACGCGTGCCTCTGTGCAGGCTAACACTCTGAGGTCACTATTCTGAACCACCCTTTTTGTCTACGTGTCGCGCGTGCAGTACGTCTCCTGCTGAGAGCCTGGGTCCCACCTCATCTGTGTGAAACCCGACATCGCGTGATAACCTTCCACCGATGACCGCTCGCGCGATGACTATCCACTGATATCTCATACTGGCAGACGACCGATGTCTCTCCCTGGAAGACGACCGATGTCTCGCCCTGGCGATGACCGCATGCTTCGCGCCCTGGCGATGCCCGCAAGCCTCGCACCCTGGCGATGCCCGCATGCCTCGCGCCCTGGCGATGCCCGCATGCCTCGCGCCCGGCGATACCCGCATGCCTCGCGCCCTAGCGATGCCCGACGACACATCGCCACGCCTTGCTGAAGGTTCTTCATCCCCCTATGTTACGTCCAAGGTATCATTTCCACATGACTTGGTGACGTCGGTAGCTTCACCTTTCCAAGAGTAGATCAGCACCACTCCTCGCGCGCCCATGCATGCAATACTAAGGACGATCTCTTTTGCTCAAGCATAGAGCTTCGCATGCACAGCGTATCTAAGGCTTAACCCACACCTTGATACGTGTGGTTTTTTGGAACCCACTCTGGTTGATCCCGTATCCTGACCACATACTGAGTGCACTTTCGGCGATCATGTGCACCATAGGCGACTGGCGATTACGTGCAACCTAGGCGATAGGCGATTATGTACAAATCAGGCGATCTCATCGTCTTCTAAACTACACTTTCCTTCCTCTTTATTTTAAATAAAAACATACTTAGAATTCATTTAAAATATATCCCTTTTTATTCCAATTTAATTTTACAGGTCCTTACATTCTCCCCAACAAGAAAAATTTTCGTCCTCGAAAATTGAATTACAAGGAAAAGAGGTATGGATAGGCCTCTCTCATGGGTTCTTCTAACTCCCAAGTTGAATCACCCGATCTCTCATCCCACACCACTTTCACCATGTTGATGGTCTTGCCTCTGAGCTGTTTACTTTGCCGATCGTCAATCCTGACTGGTTTCGCTTCAAAGGACAAGTCATCCCTGATCTGCACATCGTCCACTTCCAGTACATGACTAGGGTCTGCCATGTACTTTCTCAGCTGTGATACGTGAAAGACGTTGTGCAGATTCGCTAAATGGGGAGGTAGGGCGATCTCATAAGCCATTGGACCAATCCTCCTTAAGATCTGATATGGTCCCACGAACTTAGGGGACAACTTCTTTGATCTGATCGCCCGTCCTACACCTTTGGTTGGTGTCACTCTCATGAACACATGGTCTCCAGCAGCAAACTCCAAAGGCTTTCTCCTCTGATCTGCATAGGACTTCTGCCTACTTTGAGAAGCTCTCATTCTGCTTTGTATCTGTTTCACCTTCTCGGTCGTCTGCTGAATCAACTCTGGTCCAACCAATACTGTTTCGCCCTCCTGGTACCAGCACAATGGAGTTCTGCATTTCCTTCCATACAAGGCTTCGTATGGCGCTATCCCTATGCTGGCGTGATAACTGTTATTATAGGTAAACTCCCCTAGCGGCAACACCTCATCCCAACTTCCCAATTGATCCAAGACACACGTCCTCAGCAGATCTTCCAAGGACTGGATCGTTCTCTCTGACTGACCATCTGTTTGAGGATGATATGCCGAGCTCATTCTCAACTTAGTCCCCAAGCAATCTTGTAAAGTCTGCCAAAACCGTGAAGTGAACCTGGGATCTCTATCTGAAACAATGCTGGAAGGCACTCCATGCAACCTCACTATTTCTTTGATGTACAACTGTGCCAACTTGGCCATGGGCATTTTCAAATTCACTGGAAGAAAGTGGGCACTCTTCGTCAGCCTATCAATGATGACCCAGATTGCATCGTGACCCTTTACCGATCTGGGTAAATGGGTAACAAAATCCATGGCGATGTTGTCCCACTTCCACTCAGGGATATCCAGTTGCTGTAACAACCCGCCAGGTCTTTGATGCTCTACCTTTGCCTTCTGACACGTCAAGCAGGTAGTAACATACTGGGCGATGTCTCTCTTCATGCCCGACCACCAAAATGACTCCTTCAAGTCATGGTACATCTTGTTCATGCCTGGATGTAGGCTAAGAAGACTCTTGTGACCTTCCTCTAGGATCATCTTCTTCAACTCTGCATTTGCAGGTATGCAAATTCTGCCATTAAATCTCAAGATCCCATCATCGCCCATCCCAAAGTCTCTAGCCTGGTCGGTCCCTAGTGACTCCACAGTACGCTTCAGACTAGGGTCCTCCAACTGCTTGTCCTTTATCATTCCAAGGAAGTCATTAGTTATAGCCAGCTTACTACAACTAATGAGATTTACGTGAAATTCTACCCCAAGGTTTAAGTCTCTGAACTGCTCGATCAGTTTCTGCTCTTCCATCATCATGGTGGCTACTTGTATTGATTTTCTACTCAAAGCATCTGCCACTACATTGGCCTTCCCTGGATGATACATGAGTTGAAAATCGTAGTCCTTTAGAAACTCCATCCACCTTCTTTGTCTCATGTTTAGTTCCTTCTGATCGAACAGGTATTTCAGGCTCTTATGGTCACTGAACACCTGGAACCGAGCTCCATATAAATAGTGTCTCCAGATCTTCAAGGCAAACACCACAGCCGCCAACTCCAAATCATGCGTAGGGTAGTTTCTCTCATGAACCTTGAGTTGCCTTGAAGCATATGCAACCACTCTTTTCTCTTGCATCAAAACACATCCCAAACCCTGATGTGAAGCGTCACAGAAGACATCAAAAGGTCTTCCTACCTCTGGGATCACCAGCACTGGAGCACTAGTCAGCCTTTCCTTTAGTTCCATGAAGCTCTGCTCACATCGATCGGTCCAAGCAAAAGGTTGATCCTTGCGGGTCAGCTGTGTTAAAGGAGCCACTACCTTGGAAAAGTCCTCAATAAACCTCCGATAGTAGCCCGCCAAACCCACAAAGCTCCTTATCTCAGTGACTGTCTTAGGACGTTCCCACTGCAGCACTGCCTCTACCTTGGCTGGATCCACTGAGATCCCCCGAGCAGATATCACGTGTCCTAAGAAATTGACTTCCTTCAGCCAGAACTCGCACTTGGAGAACTTGGCATAGAGTTGCTTCTCCCTCAGAATCTCCAACACTATCCTCAGATGTTCTTCATGTTCTTCCTCGGTCCTTGAATAAATGAGTATGTCGTCTATGAAGACTACCACAAACTTATCCAAGAAAGGGCGAAAAATCCTATTCATGTAGTCCATGAACAGAGCTGGAGCATTGGTTACTCCAAACGGCATCACCACATACTCATAGTGCCCATACCGAGACCTAAAAGCTGTCTTTTGAACATCTTCAGCTTTTACCAAAATTTGGTGGTACCCCGATCTCAGATCAATCTTGGAGAACACCGAGGCCCCATGTATTTGATCCATCAAATCGTCAATTCTAGGTAGGGGTACTTGTTCTTGATGGTCAACTTGTTCAACTGCCTGTAATCTATACACAGCCGAGACCCTCCATCCTTCTTCTTAACTAGGAGCACTGGAGCCCCCCATGGAGATACACTAGGTCTGATGAATTGTTTCTCCAACAACTCTTCCACTTGCTTCTTTAATTCTACCAACTCGGCTGGTGCCATCCTGTAAGGTGCCATTGACACTGGTCCAGCTCCAGGTACCAAATCAATAGAGAATTCCACTTCTCTCTTAGGGGGTAACCCAGGTACCTCTTCTGGAAATACATCCGTGAAGTCTTTCACCACATGTATTCTGCTTACGTCCCCTTCATTCTTCACTTCCAACCGAGCTAGCATCACGAAGCACCTCGCCCCTTTTTCCAACTCCGACCACCCGTGCTAAGCTGATATCACCTCTGACCCTTGGAGGTCTGGAAACGTTATCTTCTGACTACCGCAGTCTATGAGAACGTGATTGGCAGCTAGCCAATCCATTCCCAGGATAACATCCAGGTCCTGAAGAGGTAGGCAGATCAAGTTCACTTTGAATCTGCGTCCCTCTACTATCACTGGACATTCGGGGCAAACTGTAGAGGTCAACACCTGTCCTGACGCAGGTGTAGAGACCATCAGTTCGAAAGGTAACTCCTTCACTAGAAGGCCCAACTCGGCTACACACAGGCTTGACACAAAGGAGTGTGTCGCTCCAGAATCAAACAAGGCTTTTACACCTCTACCAGCTATAAAACAAACACCTTGTACGAGGTTACCTGACTGAGACGCATCTGCTCCTGACATGGCAAACACTCTTCCTGTTGCCTGAGGCCTGCTACTTTCGTTTCTCAACTGCTGAGAACCACTGGGTTGAGTCGCCCCATTCCTGTTAGGGCATTCTCTAGCAACGTGCCCTGTCCTTTGGCAGGTGTAACACCTTTTCTCTGAATTCTTCTTGAAGCACACATTGGAGGTGTGTGGTCCACCACAATGGAAACACTTGGGTTTCCAAGGTTGCTGCTGCTGAAACTGGGATGACGTTGTTCCCGCCCGATGTGGTGGAGGTCTCGCATAGGGCTTGCTTTGTGGGTGCTGCACTTTAGCCTTCCCACTGGAAGAACCCCCTGGGTGTGACCTGATCACCCGAGAATCACCCTTTTCCAGGGTCTCCACCATCTTCGCCTTCTCTACTAAGGCGTGAAATTCCCTTATGCACATCGGGGCTATGGTCCTCTTCAGTCCGTGCTTCAGTCCCTCTTCGAACTTCCTACACCTCCAGGCCTCGGAGGTCGCCTGGGTATAGAATCGGGCGAGGTACTCAAACCGAGCAGCATAGGCGTTCACAGACATATCCCCCTGCTCCAACTTTAGGAACTCAGCTGCCCTCGCAAACCTTGCGCTGTCTGGGAAGTATTTCTTCAGGAACCTCACCCTGAAGCTCTCCCAATCCAACACATCCTCTCGGGCCTCCATCATCTGCTGAGCTCCCATCCACCAGAACTCGGCTTCTCCAGATAGCAGATAGGTGGCGAACAATAATTTCTTCTCTTCAGGGCAGGAGGTCGCCCTAAAGATTTTCTCCAGCTCTCTGACCCACTGATCTGCCTGATCAGGGGTAGCATTCCCACTGAACTTGGGTGGGTTGTGCCTCATGAACTCGGTCAGTCCCATCTGTTCCTGAGGCTGACCGACGTGGGAATTTGTCTCAGCCGACCGAGCAGCTTCCCAACGGTGCATTGTAGCTTGATGGTTCTGAGCCATCGCTGCATTCTGTTGTTGGATGGCAATTGCCATCATCTCAATAGCCTTGGCAATCTGGCTCATCTCCGAAGAAGGTTGGGGAGGGGTAGGAGGTCTATGTGCCATCTTCTTCGTTTCAGATTTTGAAACTATGGGTTTCTATATTCCCTACAGCTACAAGAATGAGATCGATAAGAAATCAATTCATTCAGGAGGTAACATCTAGACCTTACAAAGGTTAGCATCTCAAAGTCATCAAGAATTTGAGCTCATCAACAGAAGAATCATAATACTTATAATCTCAAGCAAAATATCAGAACAGCTACTGGTATACAACCATCAATCCAAACAACCACTTTCAGTCAATTACAACAACACTCCATAAAATGACGTAAATCACACCAGAATTCAATGTATGCTAAACATCAAACCTTTGGAATTAAGATTGAGAATCATCTCGATCCAGTTATGAGTGTGCACCCTCACCACTTTATCAAGACCCTCTCATTCTTAATGCTAAGATTTTCAGTTAGGGCATATATTCACTAAAGCACACACAACATTTCAATACAAAAACGTTTGAAAACCTTTCACTATAGTTGTTATTTAAAACTCAAATAAACTTTATGAGCAGAAGAAACACAATGGATCCACAGCCCTCAGGTCATCCTAAGGACGAACTGCTCTAATACCATTAATGTAACATCCCGCCAAATTTCTTTTCATATTTATATAATAAAAATAAAAGTAAACAAATATATTGAAGTGAACATAATTATATATATGTAATGAAGTTTCTCCTCACAGGGAGTTTAATACATACTCGGTCAAATTTTCCAAAAACGTAAACAAAATTACAGCAAAAAGACAAACAGTCGATCTCGTATCAGAAAAGGGCGATCTCCCATCAGAAAAGGGCGATCTCCTATCAGACAACAGAAAAAGGGTGATCGCCTAACAGAAATAGAAACAGGCGATCTCCTTCCAGCGACCACTCACTGATGAGCTCTACTACCTGCAACCTCGTCTGCTCCCGTGCAAAAATACACGATCATCACAGGTTTTAGAAAACAATCACAATACCAGATGAAAGGGTAAGCTAGATGTTTTAAAAACTTTAAATATGAAACTTTAAATCAATAGAAAACATGAATCTTCACGCCATTCATAATCCATATCAATTTTAACCATCAACATTCCCATATTCCACAAACTCGTCCAGTGTCTATTCGCTACTTTCAATATTCATGGTTCACACGTCAGACTTTCCACTGACTCATAAGATATAGACACATGACTCCACTTCTGGAAGACTCGTGCGTTGACTCAGGCTCAGAGATCTGCACCTGTCATACCACACCACTGTGAAATCCACACAGGGTCGCTGTGAAATCCACACAGCCATGCGCATACATAGTCTCAATATCATCACTCTCCCGGTATGACAGGGTTAATTCATATAACAGGTCGAGCTCGTTCTTTTTCACACGACTCACCCATTCATATGAACCTCCTTCGACTCTCCACAACTGAATAACTTCGTCTATGTGATTGCATTATATCAACAGAGTCAGGATATCTCCTTCTAGACAAGCCCCTAGTCAATACACATTACACACGATCTTACACGGTATTTTCTTTCCTGAAAATACTATGCCTTGATCCCACATTCACAACAATCAATACATCATACAACACTAAATGAACGATTCAATCACAACAACATTCATTCCACGGTTCAGATTTTCAAATATCACATGTATTTCACATTTAAATCTCAAACAGTTTTCAAACAGCACTAAAACAGGGGAGTTCGAAAAACAACGCCACAACCGGCGATCACGTCCAAAACAGGGGATTTCGAAATCTGTATTTAAAACCGGCGATCACGTCGCCCAAACACATAAGAACAGAACATCATGAAAAAGAATATGAAACCGGCGACCACGTCGCCCTCACTTCAGAAACAGCAAATCTACGGCTTTTATTGAAAATAAAGCTAGCTTCCCTTACCTGGACTTGCGCAAAACACTAAGAGCTCCAAAACCCACCGAAGCTTAAAGGTGCCTTAGCTCTGTTTTTGCGTCTGGTTTGTAGAACTTGCAGAGAACCTCCCAGGTGCTCTAAGGGCAGTCGTCGCTCATCGCACTGGTGCTTGAGGATGCCTAAATCGCAGTGCGCAGGAGAGAAAAGAGAAGGATGAAGGTGAGCTCACTCTTTCACTCTTGAACCACTGCAACGTTCTTTTTCCTCTCAGAAGTGGGTTTTTTGTATCTTAAACCAACTTGTCCACAAAAGCCGCTGCCACCACCCACTCTGCAGGGAAGTTTGCGTGTACGCTTCCCTGAACAGTACGACTACGCGTGCCTCTGCGCAGGCTAACACTCTGAGGTCACTATTCTGAACCACCCTTTTTGTCTACGTGTCGCGCGTGCAGTACGTCTCCTGCTGAGAGCCTGGGTCCCACCTCATCTGTGTGAAACCCGACATTGCGCGATAACCTTCCACCGATGATCGCTCGCGCGATGACTATCCACTGATATCTCATACTGGTGGACGACCGATGTCTCTCCCTGGAAGACGACCGATGTCTCGCCCTGGCGATGACCGCATGCTTCGCGCCCTGGCGATGCCCGTAAGCCTCGCGCCCTGGCGATGCCCGCATGCCTCGCGCCCTGGCAATGCCCGCATGCCTCGCGCCCGGCGATGCCCGCATGCCTCGCGCCCGGCGATACCCGCATGCCTCGTGCCCTAGCGATGCCCGACGACACATCGCTACGCCTTGCTGAAGGTTCTTCATCCCCCTATGTTACGTCCAAGGTATCATTTCCACATGACTTGGTGACGTCGGTAGCTTCACCTTTCCAAGAGTAGATCAGCACCACTCCTCGTGCGCCCATGCATGCAATACTAAGGACGATCTCTTTTGCTCAAGCATAGAGCTTCGCATGCACAGCGTATCTAAGGCTTAACCCACACCTTGATACGTGTGGTTTTGTGGAACCCACTCTGGTTGATCCCGTATCCTGACCACATACTGAGTGCACTTTCGGCGATCATGTGCACCATAGGCGACTGGCGATTACGTGCAACCTAAGCGATAGGCGATTATGTACAAATCAGGCGATCTCATCGTCTTCTAAACTACACTTTCCTTCCTCTTTATTTTAAATAAAAACATACTTAGAATTCATTTAAAATATATCCCTTTTTATTCCAATTTAATTTTACAGGTCCTTACATTGCATGTCTGCCACGTGGATGGTGAAGATATCCCCAGAGAATAGGTAGGGCAGATAGGCACAGAAGTCGAGGGGTGCAGAGGTACCCACGCGGCCTCCCCTGTCAGACTTGGCACTCAAGTCAAGAAGGCTGGCACGCAAGGTAGCCCTGGGGAGTGGAAACGACAGTGCAGGGTAATTAAGTGGCCTAGAGGTAGCCTGTAGGGGCTACACGGGTTTATATGAGGAAGAAGAACACCAAAACCAGGTATGCAATCTTTACCTCAGATTACACAACAGAAATCCAAGAACACTCAGCCTTCGAATCAAAGAGGACTTAGGACACACACACACGGGTCTTACACAGAGAGATCCGAGAGAGACTTTTTGGTGTTCCCGTTGCCTGACTTGAGCGTCGGAGCTACAACGGCCGCTAGAGGCGCCGTCTGTGTGTTTTGCAGGCATCGTTCGGAGTTCCGGTGAAGGTTCCTGGAGCCTCCTTGCAGAACGCGCAGCAGTTAGAAAGCCAAACGAAGGAGTGACGAGGCATTCTCCCCACGCTCGAGTCTGCGGCGAGATCAGTTCTTGTTGCAGCTGGCTCTTCTCCTCAGTCAAGCAAGTCGTCTGCTCTGCAGCTTCTTTAGTCTTCTCGGTGAGGAGTTGCCCAGTTTGGTTGTAAAGGGTTTGAAAACATTGAAGTTCTTGTTGTAGGCTTGCCACCTCTTTATGGAGCTGTTCATTCTCGTGAGCCTTCAGCTCTTCTGCAGCTCTTCTGCAGCTCTACGGTTTTGTATCTTTTTGATGGCCATACAGTTTGTAACCAGGGTCTGCCCGAACTGCCTCATGGCTTCTTGAATAAGGTATCATTCGTCATGTGCCATAAGTCCCTTTTCATCCTCGAGCAGCATGAGAGCATCCTCAGGATAGGAGGAAACGTCCAAGCTTAGGTCCCGTAACCCTTTTCTTCTGGAGCTCTTTGCTTCACCTTCAAGATCGAGTACTATGTTGAGAGGGGAGTTGGAGCTCTCGGGGTGGATGCATGGTGTGAGGGAGCCTGGCCGTCTGAGTGGGAGTGTTCGGGAGGAACAACGAAAGCCTTCCTTTTCGTTGAAAAGACCATCCCCACGGCAGTCTCTTCGTCGTCCTCGGTGGCCGAGGTTTTCGGTGGCATTTGGCTAGCAGTTTTAATTTTCTTCGCCATTTCTTCCAGATATTTCTTGCTAAACTTAGCTAGCATCTTTTCTACAGAGAAAGAAGAGAGACGATTACAGTTCATAAAGAAGTATCAGGTTTGCTAAGGCTAGAGAAGGAGATGTACTAGTGTAATTGTTTAAGGGGTTTGGGGTGAATTCCTTGCTCATGAGGAATGCAGTGTCAAAGATGACTTGTAGGCTGGACAAAAATTTGTAGACCTCCTAATCGGAAGGAGGCAGATCTTCCAAGCGTTGAGCAACCTTGAAGCTGGGTTTTTGGGTCCAGTATAAGGGAAACATATCCAAAAGGGTTGGGTTCGCCTTGTTGACACGAAGCTTTAGAAAGTGGCCTTTAAAGTTTTTGTAAGAAGATTGAAAGAGGGTGAGCAAACCTTTCCCAGGGACACCATTCAGAGATACCCAAAGTTGGCGGCCCAATTTTTTGGCCTCAAAGAAGTAAAGAAAAACCTCCACAGATAGTAAAAGGCCAAGTTGGGAATAGAGAATATAGAAAGCCCAGACAAATGCCCAGCTATTTGGGTGTAGCTGGGCTGGGGCAACATTTAGTTCAGTCAATAATTCTTTTTTGAAAATAGTAAGGAGAAGACGCAAAAGGACCTTTTAGAAAACAGTGGCATAAAAGTAGCAGAAAAGACCCTGAGGGTCTGAGGATTCATCACAGCAAACGAGTTTGTTCTCTCTCTAGGGAACTAAGTTTATACAATCATTCTCCCTACCAAAATGACAACCACTTTTCCTAAGGGTTACTATTCGATCATGGGAGGTAAAGGAAGAGGTTTCTTCTAGAAGGTTTTGGGGTGCCCAAGGGTATAAGGTTTTGTAATCCATGGCAGGTTGTATCTAAAAGCACATGCACAAGCAGAAATACAAGTTAAACTTAGACCATGCAAGACAGATGTGTCGTTATAATTCATGCAATGCGATTGGCAAAGAACTACTCATCATCAACCAAAATTGAATCAACAAATAATCTCAGCTCAAGCAGTAACCATGAATACTCAGAGGTAAATAAGGCAGTACAAATCGATGATACGAATATGCGATGAAGTTTGAGAAAATAAAAGTACTTATTATGATTAAAAGTTGCAAGCTTTTGGGTTTTGGAGATCTCGAGAACGAGGAAGTTGTGAATAATGAGAAGGCAGAGAAAGAGAAAGATCTTTGAGTGGAAGTAATAGAACAGTATGGCGCTAAAGGGGTTTCTGTGAAGAGCAATTTGAAACGGTAGGGGTTTTCTCCACCATTGATATTGGATCACATGTGCACCTAAAATAAAGTATGATGGAATGTCCCCTCAGAGACGCTTTGTGTGTTGTGCCTTACCTACCCACTGGAAAATCGTCACGTCAGCCGTTAGAGCACTCAGAAGACTCTTCGCTTAGCCTAGCTAAGCTCGAGCCTAGGGAGCTTGTGTACTGGGAAGGAGTTCTCGTTTTGGGTAAATGGTAATTCAATTCTTGATTTAGGCTATTGGTGGCTCGGTTCTTGGTTTGGGCTCGTGGGTAATCAGCTCGGTTTTTTAGCCCAATGTGTGGGTCGAGCGTTTAGCCCAGTTTCATTGGTAGAATCATGATGCTTATAACATCAAGCATAACACCAGCACAACTACTGGTATGCAGTCACCAATCTAATCAACCATTTTCAATCAATTACAAAGACACTCAAGAGAATGAGATAGCTCACACCAGAATTCAATATATGCTAAACATCAAACCTTTGGAATTAAGATTGAGACTCATCCCGATCCAGTTATGAGTGTGCACCCTCACTACTGTATCAAGGCCTTCTCATTCTTAATACTAAGATTTTCAATTAGAACATATATTCACCAAAGCACACCCAAAATTTTAATACAAAAACGTTTGAAAACCTTTCACTATAGTTATTATTTTAAATTCAAATAACTTTCATGAGCAGAAGAAACACAATGGATCCACAGCCCTCAGGTCATCCTAAGGACGAACTGCTCTGATACCATTAATGTAACATCCCGCCAAAATAATACATACATCCATGTATAATTGAAATTAAGTGTAACCAAATAATATTGAAGAGTGCAAAATAATATGTATTTATATATATCAGAAATGAAGTTGCTCCTCTTAGGGAGTTTAATACATAAACGAAATCAAATGTTTGCAAGATTTTACGAAAATAAAAGAAATGCAGTAAGACAGGCGGTCTCAAAAGAAAACGGCGATCTCCAAAAGTCCCCAAAAATAGGCGACTTGCTAGCCAGACATAAAGTCGGCGATCTCATAACAGACGACCTCAAAACAGGCGATCTGATAGTAGGGCAAAATCCGGCGATCGCCACCGAGAGGTGGAAATGGGCGATCTCATCCCTCGGCGACCACCCATTAGGGAGCTCTTCTTCCTGGAAGATCATCTGCTCCCGTGTAACAATTACACGATCATCACAGTTTTGAGAAAACAACCACAATAACAGATAAAAGGGTAAGCTAGCCATTTTAAAGAGAGTTTAGAATAAGGCATTAAATCATGAACATAATAGAGCAAGGTAAAACATTTTTCAAATCTCTATGTAAAACGTAGAGCTACTCATCTCATTCACCTGATCGCCCAAAATCATAAACTTCACAACATTCCTCAGAATCATTCTATTTCACAATACAGCATCAAGTGTCTATCAATATTCAAGTTTCTCATTTCTCACGTCAGACTTTCCACTGACTCACAATACATAGACACAAGACACTAATTCCGGAATACTCGTGCATTGATTAGACTCAGAGATTTGCACCTGTCATATTGCCCACTGTGGAATCTCACACATCCACAGGGTCGCCGTGAAATCTCTCACATTCATCAGCGTATAATGAATCTCACACATCACCATACAGCATGACAGGGTTAATCCACGCAAAACAGGTCGGTTTGTTCTCTTTCAAACAACCCACCCATACAGGTGAACCTCCTTCGACTCTCAACAACTGAGTAACTTCCTCTACGTGAGTCCATTACCTCAGCAGAGTCAGGATATCTCGTTCTTAATCACCGATCAATGCACCTACTACAAGATCTTACACGGTATTTTCTTTCCTGAAAATACTATGCCTCGACCTCACACTCACTACATCCAACACATCATACCATTTAAATAAATCATTCAAATCACATCAACAACCATTTCAAAGCTTCAGATCTTCGAATATCTCATGTAAATCTCAAGTAGTTTCAAAACAGTATCAAAAACAGAGGAGTTCGTAAAACAGCGCCAAAACCGGCGATCTAGTTCAAAAACGAGGTGTTTCGAAGACTGTGTTTAAAAACCGGCGACTACGTCGCCCAAGCACACGAACCAAGCATTTCACGTAGTTGAAAACGAAAATGGCGACCACGTCGCCCTCACTTCAGAAAAAGCTACACTATGGCTTGTATGGACAAAGAGGTCTAGCTTCCCTTACCTGGACTTGCGCAACCACCAGGAGCTTCGAAATCCAACGAAGCTTGCAGAATGCCTTGACTCTGTTCTTGTGTCTGGTTGAAGGACTTGCAGAGGACTGCCCAGGTGCTCTAATGGTGGCCGTCGCTCGTCGTACTCTCGTGTGAAGGTGCTAGAACCGCAGCGCGAAGGATATATCTGGAGGAGAAAGGAGGTAACTCACTCTTTCTCTCTTCGAAGGCTGCAACGTTTCTTCCCCTTCAGTAGTGGATTTCAGTGACTTAAACCAACTTATCCCTCCAAAAGCAGCTGCCACCACCTACTCTGCAGGGAAGTTTGCGTGCACGCTTCCCTGAACAGCACGACCACTGTTGCCTCTGGTGCATGCCAACCACTGCTCTGAACAGTACTGCCACTGTTGTCGCTTGTGCATGCCAGCCACTGCTCTGAACAGTACGACCGCGAGTGTCTCCCGCGCATGCCAACATTCTGATGTCACTATTCTGAACCACCCTTTTCGTCTACGTGGCGCGCGTGCAGAACGTCTCATGCTGGATGTCTGGGTCCCACGTTCTCTGTGTATAACTTAACGTAGCGCGATGACCTTTTCACCGATGACCACAGGCGCGAAGGCTAACAACCGATGACCTCTCGCGCGAAGGCTAACAACCGATGACCTCTCGCGCGAAGGCTAACAACCGATGACCTCTCGCGCGAAGGCTAACAACCGATGACCTCTCGCGCGAAGGCTAACAACCGATGACCTCTCGCGCGAAGGCTAACAACCGATGACCTCTCGCGCGAAGGCTAACAACCGATGACCTCTCGCGCGAAGGCTAACAACCGATGACCTCTCCCCCTGATGATGCCCGCATGCCCCTCGCGCCCAGGCGATCCTGCATGCCTTGCGCCCTGGCGATGCTCGATGACACATCGCCACGCCTTCCTGGAGGTTCTTCATTCCACTATATTACATCCAAGGTATTCTCTCCACAAGGCTTGGTGACGTCGGTAGCTTCACACTTCCAAGAGTTGATTAGCACAAGTCCTCGTGCGCCCAAGCGTGTAACGTTAAGGATGATTCTCTTATGCTCAAGTGTAGAGCTTCGCCTGCCCAGCGTATCCAAGGTTTAACCCACACCTTGATACGCGTGGCTTTTGGGACGTACCAGGGTTGATCCAACATTTTGGCTACACACTAAGTGTAGTTTCGGCGATTAGGTGTACTCTAGGCGACAGGCTACTAGGTACACACAGGCGATAGGCGTTCAAGCATAAGCTAGGCGATAGGCGTTCAAGTGCCAGAGAAGTTGGAGATCGCCTACCCGCTTAATAACGGCGATCTCGTAGGCTTCTCAGCTATACATTCCTTCCTTTATATTTAAATAAACACGTGCTTCGAATTTATTTATAATATAACACTTTTATTCCAATATAAACTTCTAGGTTCTTACACGAAGCAGTATCCAAAAGAGACAAAATCAAAGATGAGCGTTTCACCTAGGTCAACCGGCGAAAGAGTCAACCGGCGAGAACAAAGGATTCTCATGAAGACAAATGAGCCATAATTTGTTCAACAAGGAAACAAACAATTAGTGATAAAAAATACAATGTTATCCACTCCTCACTTGTATCACTTGGTTATATAGTAAAGGAAGGAAGAAAAGCAAAGCACTCAAGAAAGATTTGCACTCTAAACACAAAGGACCACACTTAGCAGTAAGCACTTCAAGTGAACGATGACAAGAAAATAAAGGCGGAATTGAAATTGCTTGAAGGTTAAAGTAAATGTAGTGGCCAGACCTCGGTCGTCGAGAACAGATAGTAAAGGGTGAACCACGTCAGCTGGGTCCCACAGCATGGGCCAAAGCCACGTGGAGTGGACCTCGCAGGCAGCTTGGATTAGCGGGTGATCGGTCATCAGTGTCCCCTCAGAGAGGGGTGATCGGTGTGTACTGACCAAGTAGTCAGGTGTGATGACGTAATTGTGAGGTAATCCTGTGGGCATGCTTGAGGAGGACACATGGATCAAGAAGAGTAAGAGAAAGGAGCACATCGCTGAGCTTAGAAGTCGATGAGATTGTCGTTTGTTGAAGAAGGCGGCGGTCTCCGATTTCTCTCGTATGTAATCGGTATTCGCCTAGATTGCACATGATTGCCGTGTGTGAAGATTAGGAGATCAGGTGGTCAACAAGTCGCCGAAAGGAGCACATCGCCGAGTATTTGAGAAGATTTGGTAAGCGCTTATTATATGGTCTAAATGCAGAAGATAAGTGGCATGTCTGTCGCCAAAGTAGAGAAGATAAGTGGCATATCTGCCACCATGTGTAGTGTGAGCCGTGATACCCATTGTTAACCAGCTCGCCATGTTAAGGTTGTGCCCAGGGTAGCCTGTGCACTAAGCTACTCCCTGTGTGGATAACTTAGTCGCAGGAGCAAAGTGAAAGTAACGTTTCAGCTGCAGGTACTCCAGATGGTGACGCGTGTATGACCAGATGTTATCCACGTGTCAAGAGGAATAACCGTCAGGAGAGAGAAAGACTCAGGTATATATATTGAATTCTTAACGGAATTGGGGGGGATTCATTTTTCGGTGGTGATTCACTTGTACACGGTTCTGAGTTTTCTTTGAGATTCTTTGTTGATTCAATCACTGACTTGAGCGTCGGAACGCAACCGGCCGCAGAGGCGCCATACTGTTCTTTCAGGTTTCTTGGAGGATTTTCAGGTGAAGGTCATCGGTGTACTTGGCGTGAAGCTAGTGAGGACGAGGTTCGAGAAGTAGAAGTTCTAACGCTTTGGTCAAGATGCTGGATCAGTAAGAATTTAGATGTGCTAGAATATAAAGGGCCGAAATCAACTCAAACCAAATAAGCACAAAATAACCATGCTCTAATACCACATGATGTGAGTTGATTTTAGGATTGCACATTTTAATTCGTTGCTCTTTGTTTATGATTTTTTATTTTAGCAATGTAAGGTGAGAACTCAAAGAAGATCCCCACTGGACACGAATTTAACCAAGTGGTTAAGTGTGAAGGTTCACTTCTAGAGGGCAAAGGAAAAAAAACACAAGTATATGGTGACTATGATGAATAAGGCATAAATTAAAGAACAAAGGAAGCATAGGATGAATGAGGAAGACTGAATGGAAATGACATAAGCATGAACATAAATAATGAGATGTAAATGGCGAAAATGAAAGGATGCAAAGAATTGAGATGAAGGAAGCTTATGGAGAAAGGATAGGATGAACACACCACTTGGAGGGTGGGAAACCCCAAGCTAAGTGAAGGAAGAGCCGCCACTTGAAATGCTCATACACTCAAGATAAGACCCAAAATATTTAGGAGACAAAGCTCACTAATCACCCCTACAAAGTTTCTTTACTATAATTAAAATCTAGGTGAAAATACATAAGGCAAGGCACCCTATTTATAGGAATGGGTGCCTTGGTGGGCAAGATGGGGGAAAGGTAGAAATGTCATAAGAGAGGGGCGGCCTAAGGGTTGACCTAGGTCAAAGCCGCCCCCTAGCCCTAGCTTCTAGAAGCTAGGGTTACCTCCTAACCCTAATGGACTAGGCCTAAGCTAAATTGATAAATACATCCCCTATTATGCTATATGGATCTTGTTAGGAAAGATGGCTTTAAACTAGAGGGGGGGTGAATTGTTTAAAGAGGTTTTCGCAAACTTTTCCAAGCTAGAATGAATATCTTTCAGAAATCAAATGATTAAGCAATTCAGTTTGCCAAAACAGCAAGCAATACAGCAATGCCAGGAAAACAATCGGTTGTTTCTTCAAAACAATCGGTTGTTTATACCAGCAAACAACAAATAAACTGAAATTAAAGAGTTAGGGATAGAGAGATTGTACACAGATGTTTATACTGGTTCACTCCAACCCAGAGCTACATCCAGTCTTCTCAGAAACCCTGAGGAAATCCACTAAGCAATCAAACCCAGATTACTTACACAACAACCAAGAAAGTGACCTTGAACACCCTCAAGAAACACACTTTCCTTGGTCAGCACACCACACTAAGAAAGCTGATCTTGATCCCCTCAAGAACACACAGCTCTTCTTAGCAACAGCACAAACGAATGTTCACAGAATTACAAGGATTACACTTGTTACAGAAGCAATCTGAAATCAATACAAGAGAATCCTATCTCAGCACTTTGATCAACCAAAACTCTAAGCAATCTCCAACTCTTAGAAAAACTTTTTCAATTCACTTTTTTTTTTCTTCTTCTTCTTAAACTCAAATCTGTTTTTCTGTATATATATAAAGAAGATGTTTGTAATCAAATCTTAACAAACTCTTAATTGCTTTAGAAAGATTGGTCAAAGCATTTTATGACTGGAGCATATGAATTAAAAGCATTTAAAGCCCAGTCAAAGTCAAAACTATTTTCTGTTATAAAAACATAACAAACAATCGATTGTTTCCTCGAATCAATCGGTTGTTTTGTTACTTAACCAATTTTCACAGTTCAAAACAGTTTTCAAAACACCTAAGCTTAAACAATCGGTTGTTTCGATAAAACAATCGGTTGTTTTAACTCAGTTTGAAAAAACACTTTACTTTGTTTGAAAGTTGAGATGCTTGAGCTTTAGATTCAATCAAAGGTTGAGTTACACAACTCAAACTACCCAGATCCTAACTAAACCAGCACAGCAACAGCAAGCACAGCAAAAGCTTCATCATCCTTCAAAGGATTTGGATTCTTCAAAACCTTGAACACCACTTGGTTCAACAGATCTTACTCTACTGAAATTAAAAATAAAGAGACTAGCTGCTCCTGGTAATCCTCTGAGGAATGATGGGCTCTGCAACATTGGCTAGTGGTGGGTCCTGACCTAGCCCTAGATCCAGTGTCATGCTCCAGGTCATCCTTTTGGAGGGTTGGGCTTGATATGGGGATGTTTATCTCTCAGGTCTTCATCAGACATCCATTTTATCTCTATTTTTTTTGAATCTCCTTTGACTCCTCTTGAAAGGATGATTGGGTGGCAAAAATCATAGATGACAATCAAACCAACAACTCTTACCCTCATGCTTTAGTATGCATGCTTTTATGTCCTACATACAATGAGGAAAAACTAATTTCCCTTTAGTCCCTTACCCAGACAACATCGCATATGCTGGAAAATCATTAATTGTCCACATCAAACAAGCTCACATGATGAAGTTCTCTTTTGTTGACATGTCATAAGTGAAGACATCCTCACTCCATAATTATTGGAGGTCATCAATAAGTGTTAGAATTGATGGCTTAAAACAAAAGGGGGGGTGAATTGTTTTCCAAAGATTTTCGCAATTAACACTTAAGAATGATCCTTTATTAAACAATCACAGATAAACAAAAGAGGAAAGCATTCAACCAATGTTGCAGAAACTGTTTCCAGAAATATAATCGATTAAAGTTGCGATTTAACCGGTTGTTTATGTTAACAGCATAAGCAGATTCACACAGTTCATAAACCAGAATAACAACCGATTGAAATTTCGTTTTAATCGATTGTTTATATCAGTAGAAGCAATATTCAAACAGTTTTAAAGAGAAAGATTTACACCATGAATTTTATACTGGTTTGCTCAAACCCAGAGCTACATCTAGTCTCAGAACAACCTCTGAGTTTCACTAGTAATCAACAACAGATTACATCAACACACCACAAAGAGGTGATCTTGAAAACCACAAGATCCACTCACCCTCTTTGCAACACCACACACCTCAAATCAGAACACCCTTCTGACTTTACAGGATTTCACATATACTCACAAGTTTATGAAATTACAACAACAAGAACATGAAAGAAATAGAAAACACCTGATATTACACAACCCAGGGATTCCTATGATCAAATCTTGCACCAATGCAAAGCTTAAAAAGAAATCTTGCAAATCTTGAAAACTTCTTTCAAAAACACATTTCAATCTCTCTTTTGATCTCAAAAACTCTTTCGTAGATCTTTTGCAATTGTTATGTAAATTGTTGTATTTGTTTCTGAAAGAAGGACTATATTTATAGCACTTGAAAACTAGCCATTTGAGGCACATGAATCAGCCAAAACAGATTTGAAAATAGTTAAAACAGTTTTTCAAAAAGTTGTTATGTAGACTTACATTTAACCAGTTAAAACCACGAGATAATCGGTTAAATGGGTCAAGTTGTTACTTAACACTTTCAAAAAGCATTTTCAAACCTTTGTGCCAGCTAGGTAAAGAACAACCGGTTATCCCGATAATTCAACCGGTTGTTTCTCTTGGCTTTAGAAAAACACTTCACTTTTAAAAGCTTTGTACAGGATTTAAGAACTGATCTTTTACATAAATTCTAAACACTCTAAACTACACCCAAACCCAAAAGCAGCAAGGCTTCAAGCTTCATCAGGGATTTAAAACATCAAAGCTCCCATGCTCTACAATAAGTGGTTGCAAGTATACATCTATTTTTTTGTTAGGTTAGTAGGACTAGGTATAAGACAACTTAGAAACATGTACAGCTTCACCGTACACATTTCAAGGGGTAAGTTATAAGGATTAACAAATATCGGCCAACAAGAATGAGGATTTTGAAGCTTGGATATAAGGAGAGAACCCATCAGAACATAATCCCAATCTTACATTACGGGGTTCACCTGCAAATTCGGGATATACACTATCAAACTGTTTCCAAGCTTTCCTATTAGATGGATGTCGCAATACACCATCATTAATTATGTTTTCAAAATGCCATCAAATTTGGCTTGTTGATTCCATTAAGGTATATAGTCTTTGTAATCGTGTTATGATAAGAAAATAAACATTCTTTTTAGTGGCACTCTTTTGTATGTTTTGTTCTGACCCTTTGGAGGCAAGTATGTCGGAAGACCACAAAATTTGTCCTCATTTAGTTCGATTCCCTCCTTGTAATACAACATGCATCTAGTCTTAGAACAATCAATCTTGAAAATCTTCAAGCCGAGAGTAGAGACAACTTTTTTTGCTTCATAATAAGTCTTCTGTATGCAATTATCTATTCGAGCTACATCAAGTAACATTTTAATGAAATAATCTAAACACTTTTCAGTTGTGTGCCAATTGGCTCTAGCGTCCAAAAGCCTTATGGCTATCTATAATTTAGACTCGGTTGCTCCATCATAAATGGATTGATTCGCAGATGTTGACATATCATAAAAATTTTGCGCTTTTGTGTTAGGTTGTTGTTCTTCATCTTCGATATGATTGTCTAAGTTCTCATAACAACTTCTTATATCAGTTTCCTACATGTATGCATTGTTCACCCTTTTGGCTAATGACCCAAAGTCATCATCATGCCTGATGTTATCATAACTGGTGGATGCAATGTTTAAGTTAAACTTATTTGTCCCCACTTCTCCATGATAAGTCCATACAATGTAGTTGGGTTGAAAGCCATGTTGAAGCAAATGACTCCTGACATGAGAAGGTTTGAGAATTTTCTCACAACCACATTTCACACACAGACACCTTATCCCTCCATCTAGTATGTATGAAACTTAATTCATTGCCTAAGTAACAAAATCATGAACGCCATTTATGAAGGGTTGCCTCAATCTTCTTGAAGAATCAAGCATTTCATACATCCAATCTCTATCCATTGTTATGCATGTTGATGATGAAATTATCAAGACTCAATAGTATTCTTATAGCCTACATACGAGCTAATACATGAATCATGTGGATATTAGTGTCTAATGCACTGCATCTGTCACATGTGAACTTTGTTGTTCAAACTTAGTATGTAAATAATTAAGACATACTAATTCATGTAATTAACTATCGGGTTATTGTAACGAGTTTGTATTTGTAAATCCTAGACAAATAATATACAATAATGTTCAAGTCAAATATAAAACAAATTCACTACATATCGCATATCCATTGTGGACCTCGTATGTTAAATTCAATTTGTAATTCATACATCTTAATTTTATTTAATGTGTACGTATAAACACATCTCTAATTTTATTTAAAATGTATGTAATTCATACATCATAATTTTATTTAATGTATGCGTACAAATACGTCTCTAATTTTGTTTTACATACACGTAATTCCTACATCATAATTTATACATAATAATTCATACATCATTATTTATACATTTATTAATGTTATATTTTTATTACATTGAGTTTTAAAATTAGGTCTTTATGTTAGAACTAAGACTAGCCTAAAACTCACTCAATTTTTTAAAAATATTTTTAAAATATGAAAGTTGTAATTATTGCAACAAAATGTTTTGTTATGTAAGAAATTAATAAAAAAAATTAAATCACTATAAACTGATATACAAATATAAAAGTGTTTTATTTCATATTATTTTACCGTTTATATAACAATATCAAATAAAAAAAAATTCTATTACATAATATCACAATAATAGAATGATAATAAAATATGTCAACTTTAATAATAGATAAAGTACTAAAATTTTAAAAAGTGCTCATGAAATGGATAGTAGAGAAACCTATATTATCAAATTTTCATTTGTGATTTTATTAATTATAAGATAGTACAAATAAATAAAAGGTTTAATTACCTTTTTCGTCCCTATATTTGAGGTCAATAGTCAATTTAGTATATTGATTTTTTAAAAAATCAATTTGGTCCCTATATTTTTTAAAATGTATTCAAATTGGTCCTTTCCGTTAAATTTCACCTGACGGCGTCAGCGGATGCTGATGTGGCAGAGAGAGAATGCGTACATGGCAGAAAGAGTGCTTATGTGGCAGAGAGAGTGTTTATGTGGAAGAGAAATAATATTTATGTCAAGAGAGAGGTAGGATTGAGAGTTATTATTATTATTATTATTATTATTATTATTATTATTTATTATTATTATTATTACTATTGTTACTATTATTATTATTAATATTATTGCTATTATTATTAATATTTTTATTATTATTATTGTTATTTATTAATATTATTATTATTACTATTATTATTATTAATATTATTATTATTAATATTATTATTATTACTATTATTATTATTACTATACTATTATTAGTATTATTGTTATTATTATAATTATTATTATTACTATTATTATTATTATTAACATTAATATTATTTTTATTATTATTATTCTTACTGTTATTATTATTAATATATTTTTATTATTACTAATAATATTATAACAGTAAATATAATAATAATAATATATATAATAATAATAGTAATAATAATAATAATAAAAATAATAATTATAACAAACATAATATTTATAACAGTAAATATAATAATAAAAATAAATATAATAATAATAATAAAAATAATAATCATAACAAATAAATATTATAACAGTAAATATAATAATAAAAATAAATATAATAATAATAGTAATAATAATAATAAAACAAAAATAACAATCATAAAAAAATAATAATAACAATAATAATAACAATAATGAAAATAATAAAAATAATATAACAATAATAATAATAATAATAATAATAATAATAAAAAAAATAATAATAATAATAACAATAAAAATAGTAATAATAATTATTATTATTATTACTATTACTATAATAATTATAATAATAATAATAACAGTAATAATAATATTAATAATAATAACAATAATTATAAAAATAATAATAATTAATAATAAAATTAATAATAATAATAATCATAATAATAATAATAGTAATAATAATAGAAATAATAATAATAATAATAAAAATAATAATAATAATAATAATAACAGTAATAATAATAATAATAATAAATATTAATAATAATAATAATAATAATAATAATAATAAATAACAATAATATCCTGCACAACTCCAAGGTGACTTTGAATTTCTTATTAATCCTTTATCCAGATATTCTTGAAGTTCTTTTTTGCAATATTCTAGGTATTGTTGATTCATTTGTATAGGTCTAGCTTTTGTGGGTATTTGTTTTTCATCAAAATTGTCTATATACGGTAATGAGATAGTATATTTTTTCCTATGCCAAAAGGCCGTGGGATTTGTTTCACATATTTCCTTCCTTATTTTCTCTTCGTAATCTCTAATGAGGTTTTTAAGATTAGGTATTTTTAGTTGTTCTTCTATTCTTTTAAATCTAATTTCTTTATTTAATAGGTTTATCTGTTTTTTCTTACTTTCTATAGGAGATGTTGAGGATTCTTTTAATAAATTTAATTCTCTAGTTCTGGGAGGTTTTACGAATTTAAAGCAAATTTCTTTTCCCAAGGTTTGAGTTATCAATCCTTTCTCTGTTACTTGAAAATGGTATAATAATGTTAAAAAGGGAGTTCCTAATATCATTATAGTATTCATATTTTTTATTAATACAAAGGAAGTATTGTAACAGATTGTATTCTTGCATATCTTGGCATTGGATAATTTGTATTGAATATTCATTTTTGTTCCATTAGCACTAGTTTCTTTTTCTACGGTTTTTTCGTAGTATTGGGTAGGTATTATTCCTTCTTGAATACAGTTAATATCTGCTCCAGAGTCTATTAAAGCTATCATTTTAAAAGTTTCTTCTTTAACGATCAAGGTTACTTCAGTATGCCATTTATGAGTAGTAATTAGACTCAACATACTAATATAAGTTTCTGCATTATTTTCTTCCGTATAGTCTTAATTAGTATCAGTATCTCGTTTGTTCCAATATCTTATTATTTCTTTTCCTTCTAATTCTAGTAATCTATACTCTAATGAAATGTCATTTTCTTTTAATAATTGTATTTCTTGTTTAAGATTTTTAATTTCTTCTTGTAGATCTTTTATAGTAATTTGGGGGTTGTGTTGTTTAAATCTATTATAGATATCTTTCATATTTATGGGTTCTACCCTTTGTTGGGATTCTTCACTCCGTTTTACTAGATTATTTAATTGTGATAAAAATTCATTTTTCAAAGGAGATTCTTCTAACTTATCTATTATTGATATTAAGACAATTGTTTGATCTTTTGTTAACATGTTTATACCCTTACAATTTGTGCAAGTACATAAATCAGGTCCTAAGCAAAAATCTTCTTCGCTTTCTTCTCTTGTATTCTCGCTAGAACTTTCATATTCTATTTGTTCTAATTCCAACTCACTATCATCTTCTATAGAGTTATCAGATTCATCAGTGTCTGAATTAATCAATATATTAAGTAAACTTTGTTTTAATTTTTCATCTTCAATTTGATTTATCTTTTTTGCTACTTTACAATTATTTGCATAATGTCCTGCTCTTCCACACTTCCAACATGTATTTTCTTTCTTCTTGACCTTTTTATATTTAGGCTTTCTTGTTGGCTTATCCTCTTTGAAATTTAGTATTCTGCCTATGTTGGTTATAAGGTGTTTTATAAGTTTTCCTGATGGATATCAAGGAAGAGAGGATTTCACTAATGGAGGAAGAGGCCATCCACCAAAACATTTAAAGTTTTTCTTATTAGTCTTTTCAAAAGAGGAGGCCCAAGCCCAAAGCCCAAGCCCAAAAAGGCCAAGCCCAAGAAGCCCAAGTCCAATCCATGAGAAGCAAGGCCAAGCATTAAATAAAAGGGCATCATTTGTTTATAAGGCGTTTTATAAGTTTTCTTGTTGGCTTATCCTCTTGAAATTTAGTATTCTGCCTATGTTGGTTATAAGGTGTTTTATAAGTTTTCCTTACCATTTTATTTTGTTTCTTAATTATTCTCTTTTTTCTTGCACTCGGCGCTCTAATTGGTTCTATCCTATATTGTTGGCAGAAAGTGTCAATTTCCCTTTTATTTATCATACTTTCTTTTCTAAGTTTATTCTGCAATTTAAACTCTGTACAAATCTAGATTCCTGTATCTATTACTATATTGTGTATTTGTCCATAAGTTAATGAATCATAAGCTATTGGTTTACCATAATGTCTTTCTAAGTTCATTTTAACTTTTTCGGAAAAGAGTTTTGGCAGTCCAGCCAAAAATCTTTCCTTCCAAAATCCTGCAAATCCATCTTCTCTTAAGGTTATCTTGGATAAGAAATTATCTTTATACCATCTATAATCAGACATTGTTGGACAGTAAAGATTTGCTAATTGACTAGCTGATCTTTCTTTAAAGATATTTGGGTCTCCTACAAAATTTTGAGTTATCGAATAGATTAAAGTGGACACCGCATCTTCTTGATTAGTTTCGGTTTTTACACTATTGAGTATGGCCATTTTATCATGTTTTGTACACAGATTGTCCCACCAACCCTTCAATTGACTAGTAAAACCTTGTACTATTGCTATAGCAACAGATTTGTCACTACAACCTTTCGTTTTATGAGCAGTAGCTGCCATAATCATGATTCCATTCTGTGATTTCATTTCCTGAAAAAGCGTTTTGTACTAGTTCTCCTCTCTCTTCAAACTGTACATCAGCAGCGGTTGGTCTAGGGTAGAAATTTCTGAGTTTTGGATAATTTCTTATTTTGTTAAGTTCTAATGTGTTTATAGAGGTTTTATTCAGATCTTCTAGCTTCTTCTTAAGCTCCTCAATCTTTAAATCGGTATCACTTTTTAATCTTAATGAATCCAATTCTTTTTGTGGGACATTAAATAATTTGTATATCGGTTTTTCAGGTAACCTTGAACTACTCAGAATATTAGGTAGGGTTGTTTTGTTTTCTATTCTAGTTAATTGTTTGGTCATTACTTCTAAGACAGTATTTGAATAATTTAACTGAGAGTGTAATTTTTTAATATCTTTTAATTCTACATTCTTGTTTTCATTCTTAATATCTTTATAAGGACTAGCTTCTATCTCTAAGTCTTTGGTTGGTTGTATGATAATACTTTGATGTGGAGGATATTCTGACTCTATTAGTTCATTATTTATTGTTTTCCACGTATTACTTGTTTTTTCTAAAGGACATATGACCTTATTAAAGGAATATTCTAAATGATAAATATTACTATAATGTGCGAGCCAATCAAAAAAAGTAAAGATTTATTTTATGTTAGTTTAAATAGTTGTAAAATTTTGTCCTTATTCTCTCTACCTGTTCTTTAGAATAATGTTTAAAATACCAATCTAGTGTTTCTTTATTATATTCAGCATTAAAATCTTCTCTAATCCATTGCTTATCTATCTTAAAAGGTTCTTCTTTTATTAAAGTATTTAATACTTGTGAAGCTGTTGGAGAATATTGGGGAGATTTTCTCGATTCTTCATATGGTTTACTTACTCTCGGCGTGATTTTATTTAATCCTCTTAAATCTAGGTTCATGGTAGACCCATCTACTGAGTTTTGAATTATTTCTCTTATCTGAATATTGTAGATCTTTGGTTCTTCTATTATATCTTCTAATAATAATAACAATAATTATAAAAATAATAATATTAATAATAAAATTAATAATAATAATAATCATAATAAAAATAATATTAATAATAATAGTAATAATAATAATAATAGAAATAATAATAATAATATTAATAATAAAAATAATAATAATAATAACAGTAGTAATAATAACAATAATAATAATAAATATTAATAATAATAATAATAAATAACAATAATAATATTAATCACAATAATAATATTATTATTATTTAATTATTAATATTATTAATTTTGAAATTATTATTCTTCTTATTATTATTAATATTATTATTATTTATATGATTATTATTTTTGTTATTATTATTATTATAATTACTATTATTATAACAGTAAATATAATAATAATAATAATTATTATTATTATAATAATAATAATAACAGTAATAATAATAATAATAATAAATAATAATAATAAGAATATGAATAATAATAAGGTAATTAAACCTATTAATAATAAAAATAATAATAATATAATAATAAATAATAATAACAATAATAATATAACTATTATTATTATTATTGTTATTGTTTAATATTATTATTAATATTGTTATTGTTATTATTATTATTATTTATTAATATTACTTTTATTATTCTTATTATTATTATTATTGTTATTATTATTATTATTATTTATTACTATATTATTATTATTTTTATTATTAATAGGTTTAATTACCTTATTATTATTATTATTCATATTATTATTATTATTTATTACTATTATTATTATTATAACTATTATTATTATTATATTTACTGTTATAATAATAATAATTATAATAATAATATTAACAAAAGTAATAATCATATAAAAAATTAATAATATTAATAATTAAAAATAATAATAATAATATTATTATTGTGATTAATATTATTATTTTTATGTATTAGTATTATTAATATTTATTATTATTATTATGACTGTCATTATTATTATTATGTTTATTATTATTATTATTGTTTTTCATGTTATTATTATTATTATGTCTATTATTATTATTACTATTGTTATTATTATTAATATTATTTTATTATGGTTATTATTATTATTAATATTATTATTATTATTAATTTTATTATTAATATTATTATTTTTCTATTTATTTTTATTATTATTAATATTATTATTACTGTTAGATTATAATTATTATGGTAATAATAATAATTATTATTATTACTATTTTTATTGTTATTATTACTATTATTAATTTTATTATTATTATTATTATTATTATTATTATTGTTATTGTTATTATTATAATTATTATTATTATTATTACTAATATTATTATTAATATTATTACTATTATTATTATTATTCTTATTGTTATTATTATTAATATCAATATTTTTATAATTATTATAATAATAATTTTTTTATTATCATTTTTATTATTATTAATATTATTATTATTGTTAGTGTTATTATTATTATTATTATTATTATTATTATTATTTTTATGATTGCTATTATTATTATTAATATTATTATTATTGTTAGTGTTATTATTATTATTATTATTATTATTATTATTATTTTTATGATTGCTATTATTATTATTATTATTATTATTTTGTTATGATTATTATTTTTGTTTTATTATATTAATAATATTATAATAGTAAATATAATAATAATAACAATAAGAATAATAGTAATAATAATAATAGTTCTAATAATAATAATAATAATGATAATAAAAATAATAATAATACCAATAATAATAGTTATAATAATAATAGTTATAATAATAGTTATAATAATAATAATAGTAATAATAATATTAATAATAATAATAATAATAGTAACAATAATATTAATAATAATAATAATAAATAATAATAATAAGAACAATAACAATAATAATAATAACTCTCAATTCTACCTCTCTCTTCATATAAACATTCTCTCTCTTTCACATAAACATTTTCTCTCTGTCACATAAGCATTTTTTCTGCTACATAAATATTCTCTCTCTGTCACATCAGCATTCGCTGTAGGTGAAATTTAACGGAAATGACTAATTTAAATACATTTTAAAAAATATAGGGACCAAATTGATTTTTTTAAAAACCATTATACTAAATTGACTATTGACCTCAAATATAGAGACGAAAAAGATAATTAAACCTAAATAAAACTAGGCAAGTTCTTCATGCACCATATCAATTTCAACCTGCACCCTATCATTTTTAAAAAATTTTAAAATTATTTTCTATTATGGATTTGAAAATCTAAATTTCAAAAAATATAATTCAAATGTTAAAATTTCGTTCAGAAAAGGAAATCCAAAATGTAAAAAATACATTTTGAAAAAAAATTCTGAATACAAAATTTGAAAATGCATTATGGAAAAAAATTTCCGAAATTCAAAAATATGTTCTGAAAATTCAAATCTATAAATATATTCTGGAAAAGAAAATCCATGTAACACAAAATCTGAAATTTTATTATGGAAAAAAAATTCCAAAATTCAAAAATGTGTTTCAAAAATCTAAATCTTGAAATGTTTTCCAAATAACCGGTTCTAGAAGTATTTTTTTATCCAAATCCTTCTTTATTTTTTTAAGATCATTTTTGTCATTTGCAAAGATATTTTCATCATCTTAATGACAGGGTTAGGAGCACTTGAAATTGATATGGTAGAGAGAGAATTTGCCATAAAACTAATAAGTTCGCCTAAGGCTAATTCTCCTTGCACTCAACATATTTGAACCGTCACTCAATCATGGTTTGCGAAAATACTAAAATACTCTTAATGAAATTGAAAAAAAAAACACACTTAGCTTTCAGATTTAGAAATCTATAAGTCAAAAAATACACTTCCGGATGCTCAAATTCATAACACACTTAACTATTTCGGATATGTACATCCAGAATACAAACCTTTCTAGATAATCATATCCATAATGCATTTCTCTACTATGGCTTCTGGACGCTTGCATCTGTAAGGTTAAAACCAAGCTTCCGGATATCGGTAAGCTCGAACAAAATGCAAAAAAATAACTTAAATGTCTTCTTACCTCACAACAATGTCAACTAGCGGACCATACAGTGCAAACAATCCATCCACCACCACACTAAAACCACCTCCTTTGCAGTTCAAACCACCACCAAAGAGGAAAACCAAGTTTCTTCCGCACCCTACTCCATTTTTTCAAAATAAAAAGGACAAGAGCATGATGGAATTTTAAAAAGTTCGTCGGGTGCAGGAAGCAATTGATCGGGTGCAGGAAGTAATTGCTTCGCCTAATCCATTAAGTCAACTAGCTCAATCCAATAAAAAAAAAATGTGAGTTAGGTTGGATTTAACAAAAATAATTTCTAACTTAAATTTTCCCAACTAAACCTATACCTTTCATACGCCCTCTGTTTGATATTCCCACCCCCAACTGCACCATACTTCATATATCTGTACCACGTTTTCAAAAAGTTTGGGCTCATTCTACTGCCCAACATTTTCCTATATTCACCACGCTTATTATATATGCACTGCGTTTTAAAGTCTGGGCTCATTCAACTGGTCCAGCACTTTTGCTATCTGACACTCTTTTTTATTTTATACATCAGCCAGCTTTTAATTTCTTTTATAAATATTTTAAAATTTGAATTTCTAAAGTAAGTTCCTGCACTGAAATTTTTTTTAATGTTCAAATTTTTCCAAACATTTGTTTTTGTTAATGGACTTAAATTATTACTTTCACTTTTCAAAGTTCAGGATAGTATGTTTCGCAATGTTAACAGTTACAAAATCTATTTTCAAAAATTCAATATGCTTCCTTGTAGAAAATTCAAATTAAGTTTAGTTTTTAAAATACGTTTAAGTAAAATTTAAAAATAATTGTCTTGCGTTAGATTAAAATTTTTATATTAAGTTATTGCAATCTTGCTTTTGAAATACAAATCAATTTAATTTATACCAAGGATTTTGTTGATAAAAGCCTTACATACTACGTGTTGAAAAAGAATTTAATAATTCTGATCATTTTGTTGGAGTTTTCCAGCCCAAACAGGTTTCTTTTAGTTTTCCAGCACCAAGGATCATTGACTATTTCTTCCTACACCTTCATCACTTCTTCAACCACCTCCATAAATTTTGAAATCTCCAAAATTACCCTTCAGTAAAAAAAATAAAAATAAAAAGTTTTACACTATGGATTACGTAATCTGAAAGTCAAAAATTACAACTTCCGGATTACATAATCCGAAACCTATTTAAAAATTCATAATACTGGATTACGTAATCTGGAACTTATTTAAGAAAATAAACTTGCTGTATTACATAATCTGGAAGTCAAAAATTACCACTTTCAGATTACGTAATCCGAAAGTCAAAAATTATAAACAATACCGGATTAGTGGTAATTTTTGACTTCCAGATTATGTAATCTGGAATTTGTAATTTTTGACTTCCAGATTACATAATCCGTAATGTAAAATATGAAGGGTAATTTTGAGAATTTAAAAAATTATGGAGGTGGCTGAAGAAGTGATGGAGGTGCAGGAGGAAGAAGTAGTTAGGATCATTTTAGTTTTAATAGGTTTCATGCTCAAAGAAGTTTCTTTTACGCCCATACATACACCTTAATTCTTTGGCGACTTCTTGCAACATATAACTGCACCTAATTCTAATGGAAAAAGACGAAAATACCTTTAAAAAATGGGGTACATATAAAAATACATTCCAGACCCCCTTTTCTGGAACACAATAATCTCTTCTGGATCAATTTTTCTGGAATATCTTATTTTCAATTTTGGATTTTCTTATCCGGAATGGGATTTTGATTTTTGTTTCTGAATTTTTATTTCCAAAACACAATAATTTTTTCTGGATCTACTTTTCCAAAATGTATTATTTTCAATTATGGATTTTTATTTCCAAAATAAATGGCATTTTCGGAATTTTTAAATTGTGTTGGGTGCAGGTTCAAAAATGTTGGGTGCAGGAAGCAATTGCCTTCTTTGGCAATTACTTCGTGCATCATATTGCAACACCGGATTACATTTCAGTATAAAATGACCAAAATGTCCTTAAATAAAATGAAGGTATAAAACAAAATATATTTCAGAATCTCCATTTCTGGAATATGTTGTTGATTGTTTTCGAGAACAATTTTTTTTTTTATTGCAGAATTGTTTTCCCGAAACGTGATTTTAGTTTTTGATTCTATTCTGAATTTTTATTTCTGTAACACAATAATTTCTAGGGATGGCAATGTGGACTGACCCACCTCGCATTTGGCCCATCCCACATAATGAACGCGTGTTGATTTCTCTGTCCCACTCCGCATAAGGGTTAGCTTGTGGGTCAGCCTGTGTACAATTGTTTTTTATTAAGAAATTCAATAAAAATGTTTACTACTGAAAATTGAATATAAAAGAATTCTATCAAAATATTTATTACTTTTTGCATTTGTTCCTGTCGGTTGACTCTCTCGTCAGTTGACTTCTGCGATCGCTTGCACCTTCTCTCTTTCCCTTGATTAGAACAGCTGAACCTGCAAAGAAAGAAAGATTGGGGCCCTAGCGGCCGTTTGCAGTCCGACGCTTAAGTCAAGATTAGGGCAAGAAACACCAATGTATAACAAAGAGTTCTAGTCTCAAATGTTGTGTCCCTTTGTGAATGCTTTGCTACCTATTTTATAGCCTTTCTAGGGTTCCTGCCGCGCCTATCCTTGTGTCCCTGCGTTCCCTCTTAGCGAATTTAGGGTTACCTTTCTGGGACTCCATCATACAATTTCCCTGCGTGTCTCGTGGCATCCTTCCATTCTTGGAGTGCAACTCTCGTGGCAACCTTCCTTTTCTGGAGTGATTAACCTAAGCGTGGGCGCTAGGACATACACTGTAACCCTAGCACCGCACGACCAAATCTTCTGTCTTAAATTAATACGCACGTTCCTTTTATGTTGTTTCTTTCTCATAAGGACAAATCCTCTATGCCAAAGTCTTACGTCACATAGAAATCCTGCCTGCGTGACACATCCACGAACCTGATTTATATTTTTACACGTGTGATTCTGTGGGCCCCTCTATGGGTCCCATCGTGTCGACCTCTCCCGTGCCGACCTCTCACTCAGTGGCCGACGTCCGAGGTTTGGCCACTACAGCATTGCTACTAAAAAATTGAATAATAAAATTCAATAATTATAAAAAAAATTGAATAAAAAATTGAACATGTGTTTGGTCTAATATAAAACATCAAACATCAATATGCTTCCATTTCAAAACATATCCAAACATCAAACAACTACACCACTACATTAAACATAGTCAATTCAAAACATCAAAATTCTTCCATTTCAATAACATTGGATGCATGTTAGTACATTCCTCATCCATTCCAATCCAATTTTCAAATTAAGATCCTGTCGGAAAATATAGAATAAACATATAATTAAAATTAATGGTTTAACCAATATGGTTATCATACAAAATAAAATATGATCCTACTCCCACAATAAATAGGGAGAAAGAAATGATGGTTCAACTAGTTCAGTCCAATTTGAAGAAACATTATTGGCTTTTTTCTTTCTTTCTATATTTTTAATGTATTCAAACATAGGTGCTTAGCATAAGTACTCCACAATTAAGTTATTGTCAACCATTCAACATGTACTATCAAAATCTTTCGTATCATAAGGGTCTATTCCAATGAGATTTTGTTTTGATAAGCAATGATAGCACAAGGTCATGTTTTCAGTTGTTAACTGTGTAAATTAAAATTAATGGTTCAATCAATATGGTTGATCCGGTCGGTCATCGGTAGTCGATGACATCAGCAGTAGTTGACCACGTGGACCATTCACAGGGTAACACGTGGTAGAGGATAGCAGGCGAGTCAGGGAGGCGATCACTCAGAATGGTAATCGCCTCTCGCCTGTGATGATGAGTAATCGCCTATCGCCTTGAGGTGAGTAATCGCCTATCGCCTTGAGGATGAGTAGTCGGTCATCGCCAGTAAGGATTAGTAATCGCCCAGATTGCACATGATCGCCGTGTGTTAAGGTTGGGAGATCAGGTGGTCAGCAAGTCGCCGAAAGGGCACATCGCCGGGTGTTTGAGAAGACTTGGCATGCACTTGTTGTATGGTCTAAGTACAGAGGATAAGTGGCATATCTGCCACCATGTGTAGTGTGAGCTGCAATGCCCAGGGTTAACCAGCTCGCCATGTTAAGGTTGCGCCCAGAATAACCTGTATACTAAGCTACTCCCTGTGTGGATAACTTAGTCGCAGGGGCACAGTGGAAGTAACGTTTCAGCTGCAGACACTCCAGATGATGACACGTGTACGACCAGACGTTATCCACGTGTCAAGAGGAATAACCGTCAGGAGAGAGAAAAACTCAGGTATATAAGCGAAACTCTTAACGAATTAGAGGGAGGTTTTTTCAGATTCTCATAGCTCACACATCTGAGAGTTTCAGTCACACACGGGTCTCACAGAGAGATTCAGATATAGTTTTGGTGTTCCTGTTGCCTGACTTGAGCGTCGGAGCTACAACGGCCGCTAGAGGCGCCGTCTGTGTGTTTTGCAGGCAGCGTTTGGAGTTCCGGCAGTGGTTCTTGGAGCGTTCCTGCAGAACAGAGGGCTAGACGAAGGAGTGACGACGCAGTCCTCCACGTTCGAGTCAAGCGGCCGGAACATTTGGCGCCCACCGTGGGGCCCGTGTAAATCTGGTTCCCATCCACGTTGCAATTTCTTGAGGTTTCTTGAGGTTTCTTGGAGCTCCTTGATCATTTCGTCGAAGTGAAGTTACGTCGAAGTGCAGAGGAGATGAGTAGAAGAACCAGGCAAACCTCACTTGCGTCATCTGCTGAAGAAGGAGCCGTTACCATGGCGCAGGTAGTGGAGATGATGCGCGCGGTGCAAGATAGCGTCGCGGAATCGAGAGTTGAGCGAGAGAGGATGCGTGCAGAGCTGACTGCATCGCAGAGAAGAAACGAAGAGTTGAACCGTATGAATGAAGAGCTGCGTAGGGAATTGCAGGTGCAGAGGGAGCGCGCAGCTGAAGAGAGGACGTCGACGCCACCGTCGCCTCCGAGAGCATTCCCTATGCCTTTCTCCCCCGAAATCATGAACACGGTGGTGCCTCCCAATCTGGTGGGACTGAAAGCGTCGTTCACGGGGGCGGAAGATCCAGAAGCACACCTGACAGCCTTCCACACTCAGATGATGCTGACTGGAGGTTCAGATGCTGTGTACTGCAAGATGTTCATGAGCACGCTGAGCGGAGTGGCTATGGAGTGGTTCGTGAGCCTGCCAGAGGGCCACGTCACTTCCTTCCATCAGTTCACGAAGCTGTTCACGGAGCAGTACATCATTAACCGACCTGCGCCAGTAGTGTCCTACGACCTGTTTGACGTGCGCCAGTATCAGGGGGAGCCGTTGAGGGACTACCTCAATCGCTTTGGGGCGCAGGTGGTGAGATTGCCCAGCAAGGACGAGGACATGCTGGTGCATGCGTTCAAGAGAGGTGTCCTCCTTGGTCCTTTCAGTGAATCGCTCATCAGGAGCCACCCTGCCACCTTCACCGAGATACGGCGACGTGCGGTGGCACACATAGTAGCAGAGACCGAGGTCTCTGAGAAGAGAGGAAGTGCTGCACCGTCGAAGCCACGTGGAGGTCAGGGGAATCAGCAGCAACAGGCGCGGGTGCATGAGGTCAAGGAAGGGAGGAAGGAGCAGAGAAGGTCTCGCCCTTATGCACCAAGGAAGGACCAGACCAGGGGGCGTGCAAGCAACGCACCCCCCAGGTATGATTTCATGATAAGTTTGGCGGAGCTGATCGCCATCCCTGCTGTGGCAGCAAGACTCCATGTGCCAGAGAAAACCGACAGGGTACTTGGAGGGAGGAAGGATGAGTGGTGTGAATTCCATCAAGCTTATGGACATACACTCCGTAACTGCCTGGCGTTGGGGCGTCAGCTTGCTGAGTTGGTGGAGACAGGGTTCCTGACCGATTACCTGTAGAAGACAAGAGGTGATCGCGCTTCGGGGTCCCAGGAAGGCGACCAGCAACATGAACTCCCTGTGTTTGGGGAGGTGAGGTGATGGAAGAGGCTACATTGGGGGGGCTACCAGAGCTGAAGCGGAAGGCATGATCGCCCCACGTGTGGGCATCGCCAGGGCGGTCATCGCCGGTTAAACGAGACCCCATCCAAAGTGGTTGAGACGTTGGAGAATGGAGCTTGTCGGTTGGCGACTCTGGACGTAACGACTATTCCCAGAACCCAGGACGCTACACGTTTCTTTCCTGCTTTCGTTAAGTTGTAAAGTAGATGCGCTATCGCGCTGTACACACACTTAGTGTATTAAACAGTTAAGCAGATCAGGGGCACTCTTTTTAACGAGGCCACCCAATAAAAGATTTTCAGTACATAAAGTGTGCGAGTGTTCCCAGTTTAAAGTTCTCCTTGCCCCAGGTGCAAGACCAGGTGATCGGTGGTGAGTTACCAAGTGGCCACCACCCGCAGATCAGCCCCTAGATAAGCGCTGGGATGTAGAGCGCGATCAGCCATCAGTGCATGCAGACCACGATCAGCCGTCGGTGCATGTAAAGAGTGAGTACTCGGTCGGTGCACGGTCATCGGGGTCTTGCTAACACGTGTTAAGCTGGGACCCAAGTTCCCAGCGAGAGCGTTAAGCATGCACCTCGTATGATTCCAGAAGAAGAGGTCCTCGCCGGTCGGGACGTCGGTGAACGCGCGATGAGGCAATGCAGGTAGGGCGCGCCCAGTGTGTGCGCTTAGACAGCCACGCCTGGCACCCCCCTGGGAGCATGCACCCACGAGAAAGTCCTCACCTCTGCTTTATACAGCAAGGTTGAGGCGAGAGAAAGTCCTCTTCCTCTGCTTTATACAGCAAGGTTGAGGCAACAGAGAAAGTCCTCTTCCTCTGCTTTATACAGCAAGGTTGAGGCAACAGAGAAAGTCCTTTTCCTCTGCTTTATACAGCAAGGTTGAGGCGAGAGAAAGTCCTCTTCCTTTGCTTTTTACAGCAAGGTTGAGGCAACAGAGAAAGTCCTCACCTCTGCTTTATACAGCAAGGTTGAGGCGAGAGAAAGTCCTCTTCCTCTGCTTTATACAGCAAGGTTGAGGCAACAGAGAAAGTCCTTTTCCTCTGCTTTATACAGCAAGGTTGAGGCCAGAGGAAGTCCTCCTTGCCTTTGAGCAAGTGTAGGCAACAGAGGAAGACCTCCTTGCCTTTGAGCAAGTGCAGGCACCAGAGGAAGTCCTCCTTGCCTTTGAGCAAGTGCAGGCACCAGAGGAAGACCTCCTTGCCTTTGAGCAAGTGCAGGAACTAGAGGAAGTCCTCCTTGCCTTTGAGCAAGTGCAGGCACCAGAGGAAGTCCTCCTTGCCTTTGAGCAAGTGCAGGCACCAGAGGAAGTCCTCCTTGCCTTTGAGCAAGTGCAGGCACCAGAGGAAGTCCTCCTTGCCCTTGAGCAAGTGCAGGCGAGAACAGAGGAAGTCCTCCTTGCCTTTGAGCAAGTGCAGGCACCAGAGGAAGTCCTCCTTGCCCTTGAGCAAGTGCAGGCGAGAACAGAGGAAGTCCTCCTTACCCTTGGGCAAGTGCAGGCGAGAACAGAGGAAGTCCTCCTTGCCTTTGAGTAAGTGTAGGCAACAGAGGAAGACCTCCTTGCCTTTGAGCGAGTGCAGGCGAGAAAGAAGAAAGTCCTCCCTCGACTTTGTACAGCGAGGTGCAGGCGAGTGAAAGTCCTCACCTCGACTTTGTACAGCGAGGCTGAGGCAAGAGAGAAAGTCCTCTCCCTTTGCTTCTTACAGCAAGGTTGAGGCGAGAGAACCAAGTGCTCACCTCGACTTTGTACAGCGAGGCTGAGGCATGAGGAAAAGTCCTCTTCCCTTTGCTTTTTACAGCAAGGTTGAGGCAAAAGAACCAAGTTCCTTCCCTCTGCTTTTTATAGCGACGCTGAGGTGAGAGAAGCAAGACCTCACCCACGACTTCTTACAGCAAGGTTGGGACAAGAGGGGTCATCGAGAAGCACTTTTCTTCCCCAAAACACAGGCGTCATAGTTGGTGTTTAGACCCTCTAAACATGAGTAATCACCTATCGCCTTGAGGTGAGTAATCGCCTATCGCCTTGAGGATGAGTAGTCGGTCATCGCCGGTAAGGATCAGTAATCGCCCAGATTGCACATGATCGCCGTGTGTTAAGGTTGGGAGATCAGGTGGTCAGCAAGTCGCCGAAAGGGCACATCGCCGGGTGTTTGAGAAGACTTGGCATGCACTTGTTGTATGGTCTAAGTACAGAGGATAAGTGGCATATCTGCCACCATGTATAGTGTGAGCTGCAATGCCCAGGGTTAACCAGCTCGCCATGTTAAGGTTGCGCCCAGAATAACCTGTATACTAAGCTACTCCCTGTGTGGATAACTTAGTCGCAGGGGCATAGTGGAAGTAACGTTTCAGCTGCAGACACTCCAGATGATGACACGTGTACGACCAGACGTTATCCACGTGTCAAGAGGAATAACCGTCAGGAGAGAGAAAAACTCAGGTATATAAGCGAAACTCTTAACGAATTAGAGGGAGGTTTTTTCAGATTCTCATAGCTCACACATCTGAGAGTTTCAGTCACACACGGGTCTCACAGAGAGATTCAGATATAGTTTTGGTGTTCCTGTTGCCTGACTTGAGCGTCGGAGCTACAACGGCCGCTAGAGGCGCCGTCTGTGTGTTTTGCAGGCAGCGTTTGGAGTTCCGGCGGTGGTTCTTGGAGCGTTCCTGCAGAACAGAGGGCTAGACAAAGGAGTGACGAGGCAGTCCTCCACGTTCGAGTCAAGCGGCCGGAACAATGGTCATCGCCCAAACTAAATAGTCATCGTACAAAATAAAATATGATCTTACTCCCACAGTAAATAGGGAGAAAGAAATGAATGGTTCAACTAGTTCAGTCTAAAAACTATTAACTTGTTTCTATTTCTATATTTTGAATGTATTCAAACATAGGTGTTTGACATAAGTACACAACTTTGCCTTTTTGTGTGTGTGTGGGTGGGCCAGCGGGCCAGCCCGTCCTGCCCTACTGTTGGCCGGCGCGGGCTATGGGTTATGTGGGGCGGGCTTAAGCGAGTCAGCAGGTTGAATTACTGAGTTCGTCCTTTGCTTTTTGCTAGCGGGCTGTGGGCCGATCCGCATGGCCCGCCTCGTATTGCCATCCCTAATAATCTCTTATGGATCTATTTTTTCGGAATGTATTATTTCCATTTCCAAATTTTCAATTCCATAATGTAGGGCTTTTTCAAAAATTTAAAAGTGTGAAAGGTGCAGGTTCAAAAAGGTTGGGTGTAGGAATAATTTTCATAATTCTTTTTAGTTGAACTTCAACAAATCGACAACCATAAAAAATTTCAACAAAGCAGCAACCACAAACCAAAACAACTCAATCAAAACGAACAACAATGATAAACCACACAACAATAATAAATCAAACTAAAAATTTGAAATGTAGATCAAAACTGAAACTTCAATTTAAATTTACCTTTCACAAGTGTCAGCAATCCAAAACCAAATTCCGAATCCAAGACCACAATCCATCTGCAATTCCGAAATATGCATCAACCCAAAATCAAATTCCAAAACCAAAATCAAATTCCAAAAACCTAAATAAAACAACCACAAAATTTATTTCATATCAAAAGAGGAGCTTGCCCGAAGATTCACCTGAGATAATGTGTGTGCGAAGACAGAGCTTGGGACAATCTCAGAACTATGAAGATGGAGCTGAAGTAAAAATAAATAAATAAATAAAATGAAAGGAATAAATGAAAAGGAGAGAAAGATGGAAGTTGCAGAGAATGGAGAACATGTCGCGGAGAAGGAGAGTGGAAGGACTGACAGAGGGAGAGGGCACGACGTGGAAAAAGGAGGGATTGATAGAGGGAACGGGTGTGGCGCAGAGAGTGGAGAAAACCTAACCTATCGGCGGAGGGAGCAGTGGAGGGAGCGGCGCAACCAGAAAGACGGAGTGAGTTGCGTAGAGAAAAATAGGTTTTCTAATTTGGGGTTTTATGATTTTGGGTGAAACTGAGCGCAGGCAAATGAAACTGAGGTTTATCTATTGATCAAGGATGTTCAAGTGCTTTGATGTCTCCAAATCCATAAAGTTTGGTGGAAGGTTGAGTTGCTGCTTGTGTGGGTGGGTTCTGGGTAGATTAAAGTTGTGGAAAAACAACTTGTTGTTTTGTCGTTTCAATCGGTTGTTTGATACTTAGTGATTTTTGAAAAGGGTTTGAAGTTGTTTGACTTGGTTGACTTTGCTGTCAAACTAATTCAATCTATTGTTTCGAAAATTCAATCGATTGTTTTTTGAAAATCCATAACAAATTTCAATTAAATTTGGTAAATCTACTTAAAATGTTTTCTAACTGTTTTGGCTCCTGCTCTAAATGTTTTTAACAAAACTTTGTAGTATAAAAAGGTTGTTTTATGCTCCTAAAGTAATTGGAACTGTTTAAACATTTTGAGATTGAGAAAACATAATTGAGTTTCCAAGATTTGCAACAAGCTTTTGGATTTTCACAAAGGAGTGGAATATGATTGCTGTAATCTTTCGTTTTGATATTGATCAGGTGTAATCCTTTCTTTATCTCTTGTATTTCTGAATATTGGTGGTGTAAGCAGAATCAGAGGGTGCTCTGAATTCTGTGGTGTAGTTTGCCAAAGGAAGTGTGTGGCTTGAGGTGTTCAAGGTCACTTCTTTGGTGTGGTTGTGTGTAATCTGGATTTTGATTGCATGGTAGATACCCAATGGTTTCTGGGGACTGGATGTAGCTCTTGGGATAAGAGCGAACCAATATAAATTGCTTGTGTGCTTTTCTCTTTCCCTAAACTCATTACATTCTGCTTTTAAGTTGTTTTAAATCACTGCTAATAAAAACAACTGGTTGAATCGCAAAAACAACCAGTCGATTTTCTGGAAATCAACTTAAACAGTTTTGTTTCATTATTTCCTTAATTTCTTTCTCTGTGATTCTACATTGGATTTCGTTATACCTTTCAAGTTTGCAAAAATCATTTATAAATAATTCACTCCCCTCTTGTTTAAGGCCATATATTCTAACATTATCAATAATTTTGTGTTGGCTTAGATCGACGCAAAATGACGCTAAAACCTAACACAAAAATTTCGTTGACCAAGCCGACACATTCCCAACAACGCCTATAGTATTGGCTAAGCCAACACATATCTTAACTTTTATTTAATTTATTAACTAAAATTACATGATAGATAAATATAATTGGTAAATTTTTTTACTACATTAACAACTATATTAATAAATATAATGATTAATACTTTAGTATTTTTACTACATTAACATTAATATTTTTATAAATTCTTTCAAATTAAATAAGTGAGCCAAATTTATTGGATATTTAATTCATCATTTTCATAACATCTTGAACATTTATTTAATCCTTGATGAAGTCAGTTATAAGTTTAAGAAAAATAATTTTATCAATACAGTGAAAATAAAAGAATATAAGTTTAAGCAAAATAATTTTATCCATACAATGAAAATAAAAAAATTTAAACTAAACATTAGAGTGGAAAAGAAAACTTACTAAGATTAAAATATTCAATATAATTTATTTGAAAATTTAATAAAGTTCCAAATAATTACAAATATATCATAAATAAGAATAGCAAGAGAAAAATTTGGGAACCAAAATTATTAATATTTAGATTTAAGACACCACAATTTTAAAAATATATAAAACGACCTTATCAATTATAACAATATCCAATGTTAGATTTATTCTTGTTCAGAAAGGCAAGTTGCTTTTGTTGGTTCAGAGTTAATTGACAAGTGAGGTTTGTACATTTAATAAAGTAATTTTGTGATCTCTCCATATTCATCTATTTTTAGTGGCTTCAAATTATCAGAGGCTTTACTTTCACGAAAAAATCCATATTTGGATCCCAGTTTTTTCCTTTACATTTTACACATCTCGATATACAAATGCTTTGAAACAATATGAAATCGTTCTAAGTGATGATTGATGTAATTCACACTCAAGGTAAATATTGATTACCCAAGATAAAAAGATATGCAATTATGTTTCTTCTTCGAATTTGGAGAATAAATATACTAAGTAGTGAAAATAAAAAATGGCATATTTAAGAACTAGGCCTGGTAAAATCACCAGATGTCAAAGACCTATTATTCATGCAATCAGGATTGTTTTACGTGGTACAACATTTGCTTAATGAGATCGTTTCATTCTTTGTTGACTTAATAGGAACTGAAGGACATACATTAGAAGAAATTAAATCTATCAATCCATCCTTGAGTGCATTGGGAAAGTGTATTAATTGATGACTTTTTACAGCAAGTGCACCATTTTGTCAGAAGTAATAATTGTCTTTAAGGACGGATATTGATCCCACAAAGAATAGTTGTTAGGAAAGATGGCTTTAAACTAGAGGGGGGGTGAATTGTTTAAAGAGGTTTTCACAAACTTTTCCAAGCTAGAATGAATATCTTTCAGAAATCAAATGATTAAGCAATTCAGTTTGCCAAAACAGCAAGCAAAACAGCACTGCCAGGAAAACAATCGGTTGTTTCTTCGAAACAATCGGTTGTTTATACCAGCAAACAACAAACAAACTGAAATTAAAGAGTTAGGGATAGAGAGATTGTACACAGATGTTTATACTGGTTCACTCCAACCCAGAGCTACATCCAGTCTTCTCAGAAACCCTGAGGAAATCCACTAAGCAATCAACACTAGATTACTTACACACAACCAAGAAAGTGACCTTGAACACCCTCAAGAAACACACTTTCCTTGGTCAGCACACCACACAAAGAAAGCTGATCTTGATCCCCTCAAGAACACACAGCTCTTCTTAGCAACAACACAAACGAATGTTCACAGAATTACAAGGATTACACTTGTTACAGAAGCAATCTGAAATCAGTACAAGAGAATCCTATCTCAGCACTTTGATCAACCAAAACTCTAAGCAATCTCCAACTCTTAGAAAAACTTTTTTTCAATTCACTTAGATTTCTTAAAACTCAAATCTGTTTTTCTGTATATATATAAAGAAGATGTTGGTAATCAAATCTTAACAAACTCTTAATTGCTTTAGAAAGATTGGTCAAAGCATTTAATGACTGGAGCGTATGAATAAAAAATATTTAGAGCTCAGTCAAAGTCAAAAACTGTTTTCTGTTATAAAAACATAACAAACAATCGATTGTTTCCTCGAATCAATCGGTTGTTTTGTTACTTAACCAATTTTCATACTTCAAAACAGTTTTCAAAACACCTAAGCTTAAACAATCGGTTGTTTCGATAAAACAATCGGTTGTTTTAACTCAGTTTAAAAAAAACACTTTACTTTGTTTGAAAGTTGAGATGCTTGAGCTTTAGATTCAATCAAAGGTTGAGTTACACAACTCAAACTACCCAGATCCTAACTAAACCAGCACAACAACAGCAAGCACAGCAAAAGCTTCATCATCCTTCAAAGGATTTGGATTCTTCAAAACCTTGAACACCACTTGGTTCAACAATCTCCCCCTATTTGATGAAGACAAATCCCTGATGCTTGATCCCTAATGCTTGTGTTGTTCTGATTAAATCTGAAGCAGTTCCTGCAAACGAACTTTTAGCAGACATTGAACCTCTGATATTTGGTTAGAATATATATACACAGTTAAGGTTTAAACAATTAAAATCAGTACAAACAGCTAAAAGCAGTCTTAAACAAGCATATAAGCAAACAAGCATAAAATCTCCCCTTATTTGTCTTCACAAATAGACAAATATAAGAGATAAAGCCATAAAAAGTTCATATTACATCAGAATTATAAAAGCAACAGCAGAAGGAAAGAAAAGAAAATCAAACTTCAACAGCAGCAAAAACAATCGATTGTTTCGACAATCCAATCGGTTGTTTTTCTTCATTCTTCCTTATCTCCAAACTGAAGATCAAAAATTTGGTTCTGAACAGCTTCAATTTTTTCATCCAGGCTCATGAACCTTGCATCCATGTTGTCAAACCTGGTATCAAGCCTCTGGAAATTGCTAACACACAGATCATGGAGGTTTCTTTGATTTTCAGCAAAGCTATCCATCCTATTCATCATGAACCTTTCAAAAGGTGACATAGATTGAATCCTTTCTTCTGGATGTTCAGCAGCCGCACTGGGTCCAGCATCTTGAAAACCTCCTGTTGTATCTTCATGTTCAACATCCATATCTGTAGGTTCTTCTTAAGCAGCATCACTAGAGGAGGCACCATGATCACCATCCTTGCTTACCCATTTTCCACCTATTTTTGTAAATCCCATCTTGCTGAGTGATCCATTGTTCAACTCTTGAGTTGACTTGACCAGCTCAGAAGTCTCATCTTCCAGATTAACTTCAAAATAGTTTAGGAATTTAGATATCAAAATAGCATAGGGATAGTGATAGTCACCCAACCTCATTGCTTTTTGCATGTGCTCTTTGATGATGTGGATCCAATTTAGTTTGATCTTCTTGGTGATGCAGAAGATGTAAACCAGATCTTCTTCAGTCAAAACAGAATGGTTGCTCCCCCTTGGAGTTAGAATCCATGTCACAATGAGAGCAAGCAGCCTCTCATCCAGTTTCAACCCTCCAACTGAGCATGCACTCACTTGAGCTTGAGTGTTTTTCAAACAGCTTCTGTAAAACTGAATTTTGTTGAAATCCTCCACTACACCAAGATTGCCTTTGCTGATTCGCAGTCCAGAAAACTTGAGTCCAGCAACAGCAGCCCAAACCTCATGGGTTATCTCCATTTCCACACCTTTTACATGAGAAACTAGATTGTTTCCCTCAAATTTCAAATTGGTGTAGAAGACCTTCACCAAGTCTGGATATATGTTGTCCTTCATCTCCAGAAACCTTCTGAGATACTGATCTTTGAGAAGTTTCCTCACATTGTCCAGCTTTTGACTTTTCAGCCAACCAAAACTCCCAACCTTGGGGTTGTTGATTTTCTTGAGACTTGTCTCATATCTATATTTTTCTATGAGATCTTTATCTCCAGAAAACCATCCTTCCAGCCTTCCTCCAGACCTTACAGCTCTGGTTTTGATTCTTCCAGAAGTGGGAGGAGTTGATTCCATGGCAGCAGAGATGAGAAAACAGAGGGCAACTCTTCTTTACAGATTTTCTCAAGAGATGGTGCAAGAGATGTTGCAAGAGATTTTGCAATTGGTTGTTCATCTGCACCTGATTTTATAACTATCCGAAAACCAATTTATGATTAATTTCATTCAATGGGTACCTGATTTTCAGAGAGAGAAGGCTGTTCTGCATAGAACATGTCAGAAAAAGAAACTGAAAAACACATGGTCTTTTGACTAGTCATAAAGGCTCTTGAATTTCCAAGATTTTGGAATATATTCCTTTATGAATGTTGTAACCACTTTCTGAGCACGCTCAGCTTTCAATACAGATATTCTGACCAAGATTCTCCCTTTTGAATTTGATCTGCAACGGATAGAAGAAGAATTCAAAATTAAATCAATTTCTTCACAGTGCTGTCAGACTCAAAACAATCGGTTGTTTCGAAGAAACAATCGGTTGTTTTTCTGCAGCAGTTAAAACTTGATTTTAAGAAATTTTAACCAAAAACAGAAGCAGATAACAACAGATAACATTGACCAAATAGGGATTAATCACAGGAAAGAACTTTAATACTAAAATTGAGGACAGTAAAAGAAAATTCTCATCCTTGTGTTGTTTCCTCAATGAGCCAATTGCTTGTTGATCAAGAAGGCTTCTTTTCATTGAATTGACCTTCTGCAAAGCATTGATTCAGCTTCAATGATTGCCCTTTGTCTTTAACAGTCTAACCAGTTGGCTCAGCTCCTCTTTTTCTATTTATTTTCCTGCACAAACATTAGTTCAAGCAACAAGATTTGGTCCTTTCACAAATGTGGGTCCAATTGGTTTCTTTTTCACACTTGGAACCTCACATCCTTTAGGGATCCATTTCATGTAGCCTCTTGGAACAGAAAACTTTCTTATTTTGCAGAATCTAACCGAATGGCCCTTTTTCATGCAATAAAAGCATGTAACAATCGATTGTTTCGTCTTAACAAACGGTTGTTTTTCTGGTTTTCTTAAAAAACTTTTTGAAAACCTATCTTGCTTGTTCTGTGGATTGAAGCCTAAAACAGCCTTTCCAAAAACACAACTTTGAGATGCCAAGACATTCTCAAAGTTTGATTTCCCTTTTGAAAGCTTGTCCACAGTTTCAACAAGATATTGAACCTTTTTCTCAAGATTTTCACAATTTTCACAAATGAGAGTATCACACTTACAAGAGGTGTTTTTGAAATGATTTTCCATCTTTTCAAAATCAATTTTTGCTTTTCTCAGATCCTCTTCAAGTGATTTAACTCTCTTTTCAAGCCCATTGTTAAGATCTCTCAATCGGTTGTTTGAAAGCACCAATCTATTAGCTTCATCATGAGTTTCTTGAAAAGCTTCAAGCAATTCACAATAATTTTGTTCATTTAAGGAAGCACAAGAACTTACCTCACTTGAACTGCAAGCATCATCATCATCCTCAACCACTAAACATATGTTGGCTTTTTCATCTTCACTTGATGAGGAACTTGATGAAGACACTTCATTTTCATCCCAAGCTATGTAGGCTCTTTTTGTCTTGCCTTTCTTCTCCTTATAGCTTGTCTTTTTCTCCTTGCTCTTGTTGGGACAATCTGCCTTTATGTGACCTTGCTCACCACAACCAAAACAAGTATAGTTATTTGAATTTAAATCATTGGATTTCTTGTTTCCATACCTATCCTTGTTGTTGTCTTTGTTACGGTTTCTCTTTAGGAATTTGCTGAATTTTCTTGACAGCAAACTCAGATTTTCCTCATCACTATCATCACTTGAATCTTGCTTTCCCTTGTATTTGGATGCTTTCAAGGCTATGCTCCTTGTGTGCTTATCTTGATTCTCTTGAACATTGAGTCTATTCATCTCTAGCTCATGTTCCCTAAGCTTTCCAAACAAAGAAGTAACACTTAAGGATGTTAGATCTTTAGATTCAGAAATTGCAGTTACCTTTGGTTGCCATGCTCTATCAAGACATTTCAAGATCTTGATGTTTAGCTCTTCTTTGTCAAAAGTCTTGTCTAGGCTCATAAGGTGATTGATGATATGAGTAAACCTTTTCTGTACTTCAGCAATTGTTTCACCTTTAAGCATTCTGAACATTTCATACTCTTGGATTAGAGCATGCTTTCTAGCTCTTTTAACTTCATTTGTTCCTTCATGAGTGACCTCCAAAGTATCCCACATTTTCTTTGATGATTTACATTGTGATACCCTGAAAAACTCATCAGAATTTAAAGCAGAGGTTATAATATTTTTGGCAATGCAATCAAATTTGGCCTTTTTGCTTTCTGCATCAGTCCATTGAGACCATGGCTTCTCAATGACAGAACCATCTTTTTCAAACTTTGGTATAAAAGGACCATTTTCAATCGCATCCCAAATTCCTTTGTCAAGAGATTCCATGAATATTTTCATTCTAACTTTCCAAAACTGGTAATTCAAACCACAAAACAAGGGTGGTCTGTTTATTGAAGCACCTTCCCCAAAAGGTAGTCTATCAGCCATTTTAAAAGATTTTAGGATCAACTTGAATGACTTTCAAGAACCAAGCTCTTGATGCCAATTGTTAGGAAAGATGGCTTTAAACTAGAGGGGGGGTGAATTGTTTAAAGAGGTTTTCGCAAACTTTTCCAAGCTAGAATGAATATCTTTCAGAAATCAAATGATTAAGCAATTCAGTTTGCCAAAACAGCAAGCAAAACAGCACTGCCAGGAAAACAATCGGTTGTTTCTTCGAAACAATCGGTTGTTTATACCAGCAAACAACAAACAAACTGAAATTAAAGAGTTAGGGATAGAGAGATTGTACACAGATGTTTATACTGGTTCACTCCAACCCAGAGCTACATCCAGTCTTCTCAGAAACCCTGAGGAAATCCACTAAGCAATCAACACTAGATTACTTACACACAACCAAGAAAGTGACCTTGAACACCCTCAAGAAACACACTTTCCTTGGTTAGCACACCACACTAAGAAAGCTGATCTTGATCCCCTCAAGAACACACAGCTCTTCTTAGCAACAGCACAAACGAAGGTTCACAGAATTACAAGGATTACACTTGTTACAGAAGCAATCTGAAATCAGTACAAGAGAATCCTATCTCAGCACTTTGATCAACCAAAACTCTAAGCAATCTCCAACTCTTAGAAAAACTTTTTTTCAATTCACTTAGATTTCTTAAAACTCAAATCTGTTTTTCTGTATATATATAAAGAAGATGTTGGTAATCAAATCTTAACAAACTCTTAATTGCTTTAGAAAGATTGGTCAAAGCATTTAATGACTGGAGCGTATGAATTAAAACCATTTAGAGCTCAGTCAAAGTCAAAAACTGTTTTCTGTTATAAAAACATAACAAACAATCGATTGTTTCCTCGAATCAATCGGTTGTTTTGTTACTTAACCAATTTTCATACTTCAAAACAGTTTTCAAAACACCTAAGCTTAAACAATCGGTTGTTTCGATAAAACAATCGGTTGTTTTAACTCAGTTTAAAAAAAACACTTTACTTTGTTTGAAAGTTGAGATGCTTGAGCTTTAGATTCAATCAAAGGTTGAGTTACACAACTCAAACTACCCAGATCCTAACTAAACCAGCACAACAGCAGCAAGCACAGCAAAAGCTTCATCATCCTTCAAAGGATTTGGATTCTTCAAAACCTTGAACACCACTTGGTTCAACAATAGTGAATTATCAAGTACAATAATCACTAAATATAGAAGAAAACAATTAAAAGTGTGTTGAAAGTGGTTATGTTGGAGATGATCAATAAGAAAACAAACAAAAAATTGGTTGCTTCAAGTTGGAAAAATAGGGATTAGGTTTCATCTCTCTCACTCTCATGTATTTTGATTAGCATGTCAATATTAAGTTCTTTGATTGAAATTGATGCCCATATAAAAATTATTTATGTCGATTCCTCGCATATAAAATCCTTAAGAATGTTCCCTAACTATTGATCCCTCGCATATTATAAGAACAACTTAGAACGAAGCTCAGACGTTAATAGCAATTAACATTTCAAGTCTATTCCTAGCACTCAAATATCTTAAGTATTGTTGTTTAGGTCAGAATCCTAAAAATACTTTTCAGTCAGATTTTAGATTCTCAATTTGTCACGGAAAATTTAAAGTAAAACAACAATACCAATAATCAATCAAGAACTGAATATTTTAATATAAGATATCAACTCAAAACATAAGAGTTCGAGTAGATTACTCCCAATCCCAAAGGGTAGAATTAGTCACGCATACTTCTAGCACCTTCCATTCTCCCAATTGGATTACAATTCATTCTATGGTGTTTTCCTCTCAATCTGATGCAGTAGGGTTGTGCCTCTAGCCCCCTATTTAACCTAATTTGCTAGGGTTAGGTGACTTCCTACGTCGCGCTTATAGGCTTAATGATAAAAACATTAAAATAGTCCAATTAATCTGACGCATTCTTATTGCTGAGTTGGACTCTTTTTCTCTCTTTTGTGCGTTTTGTGGCCTTCCCGCTTTCTCTTTTTAGCATATATCATTCTTCTTTTGTCCAAATCTCTATTCTTCCCTAGAAACCTACAATTAACACCAAATTTGGGAATAAAATGCTCTTAATCAATTAAAGATCATAAAAAATGTAAAAAGATATAAATTCATAAATTAGGGATTATTTTATATGTAAATTAACAATTAATACTCATAAGTGCCTATATTTTAATATGAAATATTACAGAAATTAGACACTTATCAGTCTCCCCAACTTAGAATCTTGCTTGTCCTCAAGCAAAGTAAATGAATACATTTGAATTTAAATATCAAAATAGCTTAATTCACTAAACAATAGATTAAATTAGAAACCTATGATGCTTCCAAATTCAAATATAGAAAAATATAGACAAAATCAACTTCCAGGATCAAATCAAAACAAATAAATGACAATTCATCAAGGAATATCTTCTCATATGCTCACAGGTAAGTGTTTCTCTCTATTTTCATTGAATCAGAACAAATCACAGTTGCTTTTCATTTCATCTTCAAATCACAAACATATTAGAAACATGAATCTTGAGGTCTTTTCCAGGGTTGTAATGAGGTTAGGTTTCCAAAAAATATTGGTTTTTCAGATAACAAAATGCACATCTTAAAAAAGAAGAACATACCTCCAATTCAAATATAGCACATATGTGTTATCTAATCACCATTTTCTTTTAAGTTCACACTTTTCCTCATATTTTTTTTTTCTTATTCATGATTTTCAACATGAATTTTTCTTTTCTTTTTTCTCTTTGAGATTTTTTTTTTCTTTTTTCTTTTTTTTTTCATCAATAGGAATAGATTCTTCCTATTTTCAAATTTTTGAAATTTCACAATTAGAACCAATCATCCCCTTTTCTATATTTATTGCATCTATGTTCTCCTTCCTTAAACATGCCAAAGGTTAGGAATATATATCATTTAAAGGTTTAAGGTGCAATAATAACAACAATTATTGGCTCAAAAGGGATATAAAAAAAAATGAATTCTACTAAAATTAAGGTTGGCTATTTGGCCTTGGGTTCCTAATTAAAACAAATGCCTCAATCATCTTCATGCTCTTTTATGATGTAACAAAAATAAAAATTAAGCAACCACAACTGTCAATTCATCAATAAAACTCTCAAAAACTGTTTAAGATTCACACACTCACTTGGTTTAATCGGTCTCATTCCTTTTTGTTTTGTCATTATTTGTTCTAATCAATCATCTTGTTAAATTTTCATGTATCACAATTTCAACTACACATTTGAATAGAGATTCAATCATATTTTCTTTTCTAACCTGTGTCTAATTCATCTCACTATTTAATATTTAAACGCAAATTCTTTTTTCCACAATTCAAAATTAATATTCTAGTTCTTTTTATTTGAAAAAAAAAACTAGAAAATAGACAAATTAAAAATGAAATTCATTCAAGAAAGATAATTCAAGACCTAAAACTAATAAACTAACAAAAACAACAAATTTATTCAAAATACAAATAAGCAATTAAAACAAACTAAACAAATAAGCAAATAAATAGAAAACAAAATAATCGAAAAATAAAATTAAAAAAATAAAAACTAAACAGAAAATAAAATTCAAATAACGGATGAAAAGAAAAGAGAATTAGAAAGATAAAACCATATTTTTGCTCAATCCTCTCTTCTTAAGAAGTCATTCAACTTTTTGTTCAAATCTTTATTTATAGTCTTACTTCATTTGCTGGATGTCCCCCCCTGAAAAATAGAACCTGTCCCCAGGTCAAAATACATAACCTGTAAAATGATAAGGAGGCATATATGATATTATTTTAATTTTTTTTTAAAATTAAATCAACAAAGGTAACAAAACAACATAAAACTAAAATGTGGATTAGGTTGCCTCTCAGAGAGCGCTCATTTAACGTCATATAGCTTGACGCCTATGTCTTTAAGGATCATCTAAAAGGATTACCGTAGTGAGGTTTTCTTGTTCATTATCCAAGTAGGGCTTTACCCTTTGACCATTCACAATCCAACTTCTGTGTGATTTTGGTTCTTCTAACTCTATTGCTCCATAAGGCTTTGCCTCTTTCACAACATAAGGACCTGACCATCTAGATTTTAACTTTCCAGGAAAAAGTTTCAATCTAGAATTGAATAAAAGCACAGACTGCCCAGGGTGAAAAATTCTTTCCAAAATCTTCTTGTCATGATATTTCTTTGTGTGTTCTTTATAAAGCTTTGAAGAACTATATGCATTTAATCTCATCTCTTCAAGTTCCTGGATTTGTAGTTTTCTCTTTTCCCCTACTGCTTTAGCATCTAAATTTAGTGTTTTTAATGCCCAATATGCTTTATGTTCCAATTCCACCCGAAGATGACAAGTTTTTCCATAAATCAGTTGAAATGGGGAAAGGGCAGTAGGAGTTTTAAATGCAGTCCTATACGCCCATAGAGCTTCATCCAATTTGATTGACCAATCTTTCCTTGATGCAGCCACCATTTTCTCTAATATTTTCTTAATTGCTCTACTAGAAACTTCTGCTTGCCCATTTGTTTGTGGGTGGTAAGTTGATGCTACCTTATGACTAACCCCATAATGCTCTAACACTTTCTTCAACTGGGTATTACAAAAATGAGATCTACTGTCACTTATCAATACTCTTGGAGTGCCGAATCTGCAAAAAAATATTCATTTTAAGAAATTTAATGACTGTCTTGGAATCTGCATGCTGTGCTGGAATTGCTTCCACCCATCTAGAAACATACTCAACTGCCACTAATATATATTCATTTGAAAAAGAAGATGGCAAAGGCCCTATAAAATCAATGCCCCAACAATCAAAAACCTCAATTTCTTGAATATTTTGTAATGGCATCTCATGTCTTCTAGAAATACTTCCTATCCTTTGGCACCTGTCACATCTCTGTGCTAACGCATGGGTATCTTTAAACAATGAGGGTCAAAAAAAACCTGATTGAAGAATTTTTGCAGTTGTCTTTTCCCCATTAAAGTGTCCTCCATATGCTGAATTATGGCATTGCCATATAATTCTCTTGGCTTCATCTAATGAAACACATCTTCTCAACAAATTATCTGCACCAATTTTGAATAAATGTGGATCATCCCACACATAATGATTTGCATCCTTTAAAAATTTTCTTCCTTGATGCCAGTCCAAATTCTCTGGGATTGCTCCAATAGCTTTAAAATTAGCCATGTCTGCAAATCATGGCCTCTCATTGATTACCAGTAGCTTCTCATCTGGAAATTCAGCTAGAACTTCAAGCTCCAATGTGGTTACCTCATCATTTTCTAATCTTGATAAATGATCCGCTACATTATTCTCACATCCTTTCTTATCTTTGATCTCCTAATCAAATTCCTGTAACAAAAGTATCCATCGTATAAGCCTTGGCTTAAAATCTGCTTTATTCAATAAATATTTAATTTCAGCATGATCAGTAAAAATAATAACTTTAGAGCCTATCAAATAAGATCGAAATTTTTCAAGTGCATATACTATAGCAAGTAATTCTTTTTCTGTTGTGGTGTAATTGCTTTGAGTTTCATTTAAAACTTTACTTGCATAGTGTATTACTTGAAAATTTCTTTCTTTCCTTTGTCCTAAGACTGCTCCTACTGCATAATCACTAGCATCACATTATCTCAAAATTAAGTTTCCAATCAGGAACAATTATGATAGGTGCAGAGATGATTTTTTCTTTCAAAATATTAAAAGAAGCTAAGCAATTATCATCAAATTTAAAGGGAGTATCCTTATTGAGAAGGTTGCATAGGGGCTTTGAAATCTTGGAGAAATCCTTAATAAATCTTCTGTAAAATCCAGCATGCCCTAAAAAACTTATGATTCCCTAGATGTTGCACCTGGTGGTGCAATGATGACTCTTGATGCAGAACAAGCAACGAGGATTATTGATGCATTGGCATCAATTGATTCTCAAGCCCAGTATGATGAATGAAGTATTCAGAAGAAAGGGTGGCTAGGTGACGCACTATTGGCTCAAAATAAAATGTTGACACAACAGATTGAGCAGCTAACTACACAAATGTCTAAATCACCTCAACAATTACATGTTGTTCATTCATCTCAAAGTCAGAGTCAAGAACTAAGGTGTGAATTGTGTGGAGGTGATCATTCCAATGGGCATTGTGCTTATCCGAGTACTTCTTCTGAAGAAAAGTTTTTTTACATGGAAGATCAAGGAGAGCAAGGTACTTTTCAACAACATCAACTACTAGATCCTTCGTCCCAAGAGAGAATGAGCAAACTGGAAGATATTATAGACAAATCTACACAAACCATGTTGATCGTTCAGAAGAATGTTGGGAATTTGGAGACACAAGTTGGGCAAATTGTACAAGAGTTGATGGAACTCAGGGAGAAATGTGAGTTAATCACTACTAGAAGTGGAATAGTTGTAGGAAGGGGGATTGGAGATAATCTAGAAAGTGAGGAAAGAAAAATTGAGAGGGAAGAGAAGGAAGAAAAAAACAAGAATGAAGAGGGAGAAGGGAAAGAAAAAAAATGAGAGGACACAAGAAGAAAAGAAAAAAGAGAAAAATGAGAATGAAAAAAGAAGTGCTCTTATTCAATTAAAGATCATAAAAAATGTAAAAAGGTATAAATTCATAAATTAGGAATTATTTTACATGTAAATTAGCAATTAATACTCATAAGTGCCTATATTTTAATATGAAATATTACGCAAATTAGGCATATCATTAATGCACTTGCAGGGAATAATGCACATGTGTCATTTTGTAACTCAATGCTTACTAGATTATTATGTGATTCATTTGGAGGTAAGATTTAGTGAGTATAAGAATTCATGTTTTCTTTTTGTTTATTTCTTTTATTACTATTACTATAGAAGAGAAAATTTCAATTATTGCATGCTATGTCGTATATGGTGGTTGGTAAAACACATTGGTATTCTGGATTAGTCACATGTTCCTCTGCATGTGGGAATAAAAAGGAGATCCAATAATTAAAGAATTATTCTGCTATATATTCAATTTGCATGTAGAGAACATGTGGTGAAGCTTTGGACAATTTGGGTATTGTACTAATCTGACAATTAAGAATAAATTATTGGCTCACACTTCCTGATAATGCTTGTATTTGTGGATAAATCTTTAAAATTGGCTTGTGCTTCATTTCTCAGAAATCACCTTTTTTGAAGCACCATGGACATTAGAGGAAAATCTTGGTTTCAAAATAAATTGTTCCATTATAGATTAGAGATATTATGAAATTCATATTTTGTTAAAGTTACCAAAAACAATGTTTTACCTTGCCTTTTTCTTTTCTTAAGTTTGCTTTCAAATATTACCACAATAATTGCTTCCTTATTTCTAAATACATCCATTCAATTTTACATTGAATAGTTCATGTCCAATTAACATCTATAAAATGCGTATAATATTTATTTTATATAAAATTTGCAAAGTTATAATTTTTTCTTTCAATTGTATACTGATCCGATCGGTCATCGGTAGTCTATGACGTCAGCAGCTGATGACGACGTGGGTCAGTCACAGAGTGACGCGTGGCACGAGAAAGCAGATGAACCAGGGTGGAGATCGTTCAAGAACGGCGATCAGTGGTCAGCTACCGAGTGACCACCCCCAGAAGATCGGTTCCTACTTGAGCGCCTGGAAGCAGAGCGCGAGAAGTGATGAAGCACCGATCAGTCATCGGTGCGTGCAGAGTGATCAGTCATCGGTGCATGCAGAGTGATCAGTCATCGGTGCATGCAGAATGATCAGTCGTCGGGGGTTCCTTGCCAACACGTGTTAAACTGGGACCCGGGCTCCCAGCGAGAATGTTACTCAAGGACCTCGCCTGATTCCATAAGCAGAGCACGACAACGTGAAAAAGCGCCATCGGACATCGGCCAGGATGAGAGACACCTCGGTCATCGGTGTGTGTTGAGGTGACATCGGCTGCGCGATGTGAACAACGCAACCAAAGATCAGTAAAGCGCCCAGAGGCAGGGAGCGGCCTTAGTCGCGAGACGACCACGCATGAAGATGAGAAGACGCAGTTAGGTGCAGAATCCTGCTGGGACGAGAACCCATCAAGGTTAGAGTCTCCCAGTGGGTTGCATGTCTGCCACGTGGATGGTGAAGATGTTCCCAGAGAATAGGTAGGACAGATAGGCATAGAAGTCGAGGGGTGCAGAGGTACCCACGCAGCCTCCCCTGTCAGACTTGGCACTCAAGTGAAGAAGGCTGGCACGCAAGGTAGCCCTGGGGAGTGGAAACGACAGTGCAGAGTAATTAAGTGGCCCTAGAGGTAGCCAGTAGGGGCTACGCGGGTTTATATGAGGAAGAAGAACACCAAACCAGGTATGCAGTCTTTACCTCAGAATACACAACACTAAACCAAGAGCACTCAGTTTTCGAATCGAAGAGGACTGAGGGCTCACACACACGGTCTCACACAGAGAGATCTGAGAGAGACTTTTTGGTGTTCCCGTTGCCTGACTTGAGCGTCGGAGCTACAACGGCCGCTAGAGGCGCCGTCTGTGTGTTTTGCAGGCATCGTTCGGAGTCCCGTCGAAGGTTCTTGGAGTCTCCTTGCAGAACGCGCAGCAGTTAGAAAGCCAAACAAAGAAGTGACGAGGCATTCTCCCCACGCTTGAGTCCGCGGCGAGATCATTTGGCGCTCATCGTGGGGCCCGAAGTAAAACGAAGCCCCCATACACAAGAACGAGGATAGAAATCGCATAGATGAGTAGAAGAACCAGACAAACGACACCTCCACCACCTGCTGGTGAAGGAACTGTGACCATGGCGCAGGTCATGGAGATGATGCGCGCGTTGCAGGACAACGTCGCGGCGTCGAGAGTTGAGCAAGAGAAGATGCATGCAGAGCTGACTGCATCGCATAGCAGGAATGAAGAATTGAACCGTGTCAACGAGGAGTTGCGTAGGGAGTTACAGGCGCAGAATGAGCGCGTATCCGAAGATAGGACGTCGATGCCGCCGTCGCCCCCTAGAGCATTTCCTATGCCCTTCTCCCCCGAGATCATGAACACGGTGGTGCCCCCCAACCTGGTGGGAGTGAAGGCATCGTTCACGGGGGTGGAAGACCCAGAGGCACATTTGACAGCCTTCCACACTCAGATGATGCTGTCTGGAGGTTCAGACGTTGTGTACTGCAAAATGCTTATGAGCACGCTGAGCGGAGTAGCTATGGAGTGGTTCGTGAGCTTGCCGGAGGGCCACATCACCTCCTTCCATCAGTTCTCAAAGCTATTCACGGAGCAGTATATAGTCAACAGAGCGCCGCCGGTGGTGACTTACGACTTGTTCGACGTGCGCCAGAACCAGGGGGAGTCGCTGAAGGATTTCCTCAACCGCTTTGGTGCGCAGGTGGTGAGATTGCCCAGCAAGGACGAGAGCATGCTGGTGCATGCATTCAAGAAAGGCGTGCTACCTGGCCCTTTCAGTGAATCGCTCATCAGGAGCCACCCTGCCACCTTCGCTGAGATCCGGCGACGAGCGGTGGCGCACATAGTAGCGGAGACAGAGGTCTCTGAGAAGAGAAGCAGTGTTGCACCATCTAAGCCACGCGGGGGTCATGGGAAGCAACAGCAACAGGCGCGGGTGTATGAGGCCAAGGAAGGAAAGAGGGTGCAAGGGAGGCCTCGTCCCTATACACCCAGGAAAGACCAGGTCAGGGGGCGTGCAAGGGAGCACGACGCACCCCCTAGGTACGATTTCGTTGTAGAGTTGGCAGAGCTGATCGCCATCCCTGCCGTGGCTGCAAGGCTCCGAGTACCAGAGAAAACTAACAAGGTACTTGGAAGGAAGAAGGATGAGTGGTGTGAGTTCCATCATGCTTATGGACACACACTCCGCACCTGCCTGGCGTTGGGACGTCAACTCGCTGAGTTGGTGAAGACAGGTCTCCTGACCGATTACCTACGGGGAGCGCAGGGTGATCGCACTTCGGGGTCTCAAGCAGGTGATCAGCAACACGAAATCCCTGTACATGGGGAGGTGATGACCATTGCGGGAGGTTTTTCCGGCGGAGGGTGTTCCAGGTCGCAGAGAAGAAGGCATGCACGGTCGGTGATGGCCGTGGACTCGGTGGATGAAGGCCATTTTCCCGAGGTGGACATTACCTTCACAAGGGCTGATTTGCAAGACGTAATACCCCACAACAACGACCCAGTGGTCATCTCCCTGGTGACAGCGGGAAGACGAGTGCACAAGGCGCTCGTAGACCAAGGAAGCTCAGCGGACGTCATGTTCTGGCCGACGTTCAACAAGTTACAACTGTCCCCCGATCAGTTGAGGCCATATGATGGGTGTCTATATGGTTTCGCGGGAGACCAGGTCGAGGTGCGGGGCTACATAGAGCTGAGGACGACGTTCACCGATGGAGTGGCGTCCCGCACAGAGAAAATAAAGTTCTTGGTGGTGAATGCCCCATCTGCATACAATATCTTGTTGGGAAGACCCACGCTCAATAGGTTGGGCGCAGTGCCATCGACGAGGCACATGAAGTTGAAGCTGCCGTCGGTGGAAGGGGCTGTCATTACCATCAGGTCAGATCAGGCTGAGGCTAGGCGCTGTTATGAGAACAGCCTCAAGCAGAAGAGAAGCATCTGCCATGTCACTACAACACCACCAGCAGGCGTGCTCCAGGAGAGATCGGTGGTTCGTGGGGCACAGGCAGATCAGGTAATGGAAGATGCTACGCTGGGGGGCTCTCAGGTAGCTCAAGTCGAAGCGGAAGCAGGAGGCGTGATCGATCCTCGCGAGTTAGACATCGCCAGGGCGGTCGTCGCCCATGAAAGGAGGTCCCATCCAGCTGAGGGATGGAAAGAGGTGGAGATAAGGGGAAAAAGGTTTAAGTTGGGGGAATCGCTCACTGCGGAAGACCGAGCACAGATCGCCTGTGTGATTGAGAAACACATGGGCGCTTTTGCGTGGTCAGCTTCTGACATGCCGGGAATCGACCCTGATTTCCTTTGCCACCGCCTGTCAATGGACCCCAAGGCGCGGCCAGTGCGCCAAAGGCGAAGGAGTTTCAATGAAGAGAAGAAGAAGGTGATCCATGACGAGACGCAGAAGCTCCTTGCTGCTGGACATATCAGAGAGATCCAGTACCCCGAGTGGCTGGCAAACGTGGTACTGGTGCAGAAGTCAAATGGCAAGTGGAGGATGTGTGTGGACTTCACTGATCTCAATAAGGCCTGCCCCAAGGACTCCTACCCTCTCCCTAGTATAGATGCATTGGTGGACAGCGCGTCAGGGGGGAAGCTCCTCAGCTTTCGGGACGCCTTCTCAGGCTACAACCAGATAAGGATGCACCCCATGGACGAGTGCAAGACTGCTTTCATGACGGAACGATCTTGCTACTGCTACAAGGTAATGCCATTCGGGTTCAAGAACGCAGGAGCTACCTATCAGAGACTTATGGATAGGGTGCTCTCACCCATGCTTGGAAGGAACGTGCATGCATACGTAGATGACATGGTGGTCACGTCGCGGGAGAAGGCGCACCATGTAGTTGATCTGGAGGAACTTTTCACCACCATCGCCAAGTATGGGTTGAAGCTCAACCCTGAGAAGTGCATCTTCGGTGTGGAGGCTGGGAAGTTCTTGGGTTTCCTCCTAACGGAGCGTGGAATTGAGGCGAACCCGGAGAAGTGCGCGGCAATCGTGGCAATGAGGAGCCCAACGACGGTGAAGGAGGTGCAGCAGCTCACTGGTCGGTTGGCCGCCTTGTCACGGTTCATGTCTGCTGGAGGAGAGAAGGGTCATCCGTTTTTCCAATGTCTCAAGCGCAGCAGTAGATTCGTGTGGACACCGGAATGCGAAGAAGCCTTCTTGAAGCTGAAGGAGTATCTGGCGAGCCCACCAGTATTGTGTAAACCACAAATGGGCACCCCTCTTCGCCTGTATTTTGCTGTGACAGAGAGGGCGGTCAGCTCGGTCCTAGTACAAGAGCAGGATCAGGTCCAGAAACCTGTGTATTTTGTAAGTAAGGTACTGCGAGGCCCGGAAACGAGGTATCAGACCCTGGAGAAGGCAGCACTGGCGGTAGTTTTTTCAGCTAGAAGGCTCAGACACTATTTCCACAGCTTCACCATAGTGGTCATGACAGACTTGCCCATCCAGAACGTGTTGAAAAAGCCAGACGTAGCAGGAAGGATGGTCAAGTGGGCTGTGGAACTCTCAGAATTCGACATCCAGTACGAGCCCCGAGGACCGATCAAGGGGCAGGTGTTCGCCGACTTCGTGGTTGAACTGTCGCCGGTCGCGACACCTGCAGAAGGCGGAGTTTTTCGATGGGTCTTATCAGTGGATGGCTCCTCCAATCAGCAGGGAAGCGGCGCTGGAGTCATTCTGGAAGGCCCAAACGGGGTGCTGATCGAACAATCCCTTCGCTTTGCCTTCAAGGCTAGCAACAATCAGGCGGAGTATGAAGCCCTGATCGCAGGAATATTGCTGGCAAAAGAGATGGGAGCAAGAAGTCTGGTGGCTAAGAGTGATTCGTTGCTAGTCACTGGGCAAGTTACAGGGGAGTTCCAGGCGAAAGATCCTCAGATGGCAGCCTACCTGGAGTACGTCCAGCTCATGAAGACGTCCTTCGATGAGTTCGAGTTGGTGCATGTGCCCCGCGAGCAAAATGCTAGAGCAGATCTGCTTGCCAAGCTGGCCAGCTCAGGCAAGGGGGGAAAACAGAGGACCGTCATTCAAGAGACTTTAAAGGTACCACGAGCGTTCGTATCAGACAATCAAATACTTCAAGTATCCAAGTTGGTGGAGAGTCTGGCGATCAGTCATCGGTTCCTGACTCAAGAAACGCTGAAAGCACCGAGGGTGAGGGCGCGACCGGCAAGGACCGATGAGGCGATGGAAGTCTGCGCTGTCAAGGGGCCCGATACGTGGATAACGCCGTACCAGTTGTACCTAGAGGATGGTGTGCTCCCACTGGACCCAACAGAGGCAAAGAAGATAAAGAAGAGCTCGAGTAAGTTTACTCTAATCGATGGGAACTTGTTTAGATTTGGCTTTTCCCACCCAGTACAAATGTGCGTGCATGGAGAGCAATGCGCCAGACTCATGTCAGAGTTGCACGAAGGGGTGTGCGGAAGCCACGTCGGTGGTCGCGCTTTGGCAAGTAGAATCCTCCGCGCAGGGTATTACTGGCCAACGCTGAAGGAAGACTGTGTGAAGTACGCTCAGCGGTGCAAACAATGCCAACTTCATGTAGACTGGCATAAGGCACCCCCGGAGGAGTTGAAGTCCATCCATAGCCCGTGGCCATTTCACACGTGGGGAATCGACATCCTGGGACCCTTTCCTCTAGCGATCAGGCAGATGAAGTTCCTCATAGTGGCCATCGAGTATTTCACAAAATGGGTGGAGGCGGAACCAGTGGCCCACATCACCGCTCAGAAGGTCGAGCATTTTGTCTGGAAGAATATTGTCTGTCGTTTCGGAGTACCCAAGAGGCTGGTATCCGACAATGGCACTCAGTTCACCAGTCATCAGTTGAGAAAGATGTGCGAAGAACTGAAGATACAGCAAGTGTTCGCCTCAGTAGAACACCCGCAGACCAACGGGCAGGTGGAGTCAGCCAACCGAGTGCTGCTTAGGGGACTGAAGCGAAGATTAGAGAAAGCCAAGGGGAATTGGGCAGAAGAGGTTCCCAGAATTGTATGGTCCTACCATACCACCCCACAGTCTAGCACCCAAGAGACACCCTTTAGTCTTGTCTATGGGACGGATGCTATGATCCCCGTGGAGATACAGGAGAGCTCCCCTAGATTCCTGAACTTTATCGTCGAAGAGTCCAATCAAGAGCGAAAGGTGAATCTGGACCTCCTGGACGAAGTGCGAGAGGGAGCCAGGGTTAGTGCTGAAGCTGTCAAAAGAAGAGTGGAACGGAGGCACAATTCCAAGGTGAAGCCCAGGCGTTTCCAGGAGGGCGATCTGGTGATGAGGAAAGCACACCAGAATGAGATGGAGAACAAGTTATCTCCAAAATGGACGGGTCCATATAGAGTAGTTGAGGCGTTGGAGAATGGAGCTTATTGGCTGGAGACTCTGGATGGAGCACCTATCCCCAGGACATGGAACGCTACACACTTGAGATTCTACTTCAGTTAAGTTATAAAGTAGATGCGTTCTCGCGCTCCCAATGTATATACTGTAAATAGTTGAACAGATCAGGGGGCACTCTTTTCCCGATGAGGGTTTTTAACGAGGCCACCCAATAAAAAAGATTTCAGTATACCAAGTGTGCACGTGTTTTCTAGTTTCAAGCCCTACTTGACCCGGATGAAAGTGCAAGTGATCGGTTGGAGCCTGCTCGTCCCAGGCGCGAGTACGGACGACCAATGGGGGTCAACAAGAAAAACTCTTCTTCCCCAAAGCAAGACATCATCTTCGCGTTTAATCGCTAAGAAGCAGAACGCGATCATTCATCGGTGCACCCAAAGGACGATCAGTCATCGGTGCACTCGAAGCAGAGCACTCGGTCGGTACATGGTCATCGGGGTCTTGCTAACACGTGTTAAGCTGGGACCCAGGTTCCCAGCGAGAGCGTTACGCATGCACCTCGCATGATTCCAGAAGAAGGTTGGTAATCGGGGTCATGCCAACACGTGTTAAGCTGGGACCCAGGCTCCCAGCGAGAGCGTTACGCATGCACCCCACATGATTCCAAACCAGAAGAAGAGGAGTTGCCCACTCAAAGGGCGTACGGAGGCAGGAATGTGCCTGGCGAGTGCGCTTAGACAGCCACCCCCGGTGATCCCCTGGGAGCATGCACCCACTCAGAGGAGAAAGTCCTCTACCTCTGCTTTTTACAGCAAGGTTGAGGCGAGAAAAAGTCCTCACCCTCGACTTTGTACAGCGGGGTGCAGGCGAGAAAAAGTCCTCACCCTCGACTTTGTACAGCGGGGTGCAGGTGAAAGGAAGTCATCACCCTCGACTTTATACAGCGGGGTACAGGCAGAGAAAGTCCTCTACCTCTGCTTTTTACAGCAAGGTTGAGGCGAGAGAAAGTCCTCTTCCTCTGCTTCTTACGGCAAGGTTGAGGCAAAGGAACCAAGTCCTTATCCTCTGCTTCATACAGCAAGGTTAAGGCAATAGAGAAAGTCCTCACCTCGACTTTATACAACGAGGATGAGGCGAGATAAAAAGTCCTCACCTCGACTTTGTACAGCGAGGCTGGGGCGAGAGGAGAAAGACCTCACCTCGACTTCCTACAGCGAGGATGAGGCAAGAGGGGTCATCAAGAAGCAGTCCTCTTCCCCAAAACACGGGCGTCATCCCTGGCGTTCGGGCCCTCTATGCAACTAGCGCTGGGGTGACACAGAAGTAATGCGAAAACTGAAGTGCGGTGACTGATCGGTGGTGCGCTAACATGCTAATCGGTGGTCGGTAGCAAAGCTCTTAGTATGAAAGCTTGCCCAAACAAGCTCTTGGACGATCAGTCAAAGCATTTAGACGCCATCAGGTCAGTCATCCAACATGAACTTATGCATAAAAAATTTTATATACAAGTTTGCAGCAGCAAGAGAAATTACACAAAAGGAGAAGTGGCAAGGGAAGAAGCTCAAGGAGGAGGAATGAGCCTGCCATCGGTCACTGAATGGTGGAGGCTAGGTTGGGTAGAGTCCGAGCCTGGCAGGACGCAGTGAACCTGCTGCAAGCCCATGGAACCCATCTATCAGAACCTTGGCACCAACAACCATGGTCTCAGGTACATCAGCTTCGAGCTCCTTCTTCTCTTTGGCAACGAAGACCACTTAGTCTCTTCGCTGAGAACAAGTTCACAGCTCGAGACTGGGGGGCTTGTGATCCGGTCGGTCATCGGTAGTCTATGACGTCAGCAGCTGATGACGACGTGGGTCAGTCACAGAGTGACGCGTGGCACGAGAAAGCAGATGAACCAGGGTGGAGATCGTTCAAGAACGGCAATCAGTGGTCAGCTACCGAGTGACCACCCCCAGAAGATCGGTTCCTACTTGAGCGCCTGGAAGCAGAGCGCGAGAAGTGATGAAGCACCGATCAGTCATCGGTGCGTGCAGAGTGATCAGTCATCGGTGCATGCAGAGTGATCAGTCATCGGTGCATGCAGAGTGATCAGTCATCGGTGCATGCAGGATGATCAGTCGTCGGGGGTTCCTTGCCAACACGTGTTAAACTGGGACCCGGGCTCCCAGCGAGAACGTTACTCAAGGACCTCACCTGATTCCATAAGCAGAGCACGACAACATGAAGAAGCGCCATCGGACATCGGCCAGGATGAGAGACACCTCGGTCATCGATGTGTGTTGAGGTGACATCGGCCGCGCGATGTGATCAACGCAACCAAAGATCAGTAAAGCGCCCAGAGGCAGGGAGCGGCCTTAGTCGCGAGACGACCACGCATGAAGATGAGAAGACGCAGTTAGGTGCAGAATCCTGCTGGGACGAGAACCCATCAAGGTTAGAGTCTCCCAGTGGGTTGCATGTCTGCCACGTGGATGGTGAAGATGTTCCCAGAGAATAGGTAGGGCAGATAGGCACAGAAGTCGAGGGGTGTAGAGGTACCCACGCAGCCTCCCCTGTCAGACTTGGCACTCAAGTGAAGAAGGCTGGCACGCAAGGTAGCCTTGGGGAGTGGAAACGACAGTGCAGAGTAATTAAGTGGCCCTAGAGGTAGCCAGTAGGGGCTACGCGGGTTTATATGAGGAAGAAGAACACCAAACCAGGTATGCAGTCTTTACCTCAGAATACACAACACTAAACCAAGAGCACTCAGTTTTCGAATCGAAGAGGACTGAGGGCTCACACACACGGTCTCACACAGAGAGATCTGAGAGAGACTTTTTGGTGTTCCCGTTGCCTGACTTGAGCGTCGGAGCTACAACGGCCGCTAGAGGCGCCGTCTGTGTGTTTTGTAGGCATCGTTCGGAGTCCCGTCGAAGGTTCCTGGAGTCTCCTTGCAGAACGCGCAGCAGTTAGAAAGCCAAACGAAGAAGTGACGAGGCATTCTTCCCACGCTCGAGTCCGCGGCGAGATCATATACTTACCAAAAAAAAATTGTATTTCATTTTAATTTAATGACATTATAATTTTTGTCAAATTTTCTTTCCTCACTCATTTCTACATACTTTTACTTACTTTTAAATGCATATTATTTTCTTTACTCAATTATTATTTTTCTATTTTTTCATTTCTTTCTTGACCTTTTCAGATATTTCCTTTAAAGAATTTTAATATTAAAATTATTCAATTAAATTAATTCACTTTTAACACTTTAAACAACTAAATAATTAAATAATTTTAATTATATTTAATTAACTTATATTAAAATTTAAATTTCATCTCCAAAACAAATTATTCAAAACTAAAATTAATATTTATTAAAATATTATAAATTCAAAAAATTTTAAATAAAAATTATTTATATATATATAACAATAAAATTAAATATTTAAGTCATACTTATGTGCCAATCTAGTTAACGCATATTTTAAAATAATAATATTTTTTCTTAATCCTAAATCGTCGGTGAAGCCAACGTATTGTTAAAAAAAAAATCTTCGCTAATGCGCCAGTCAAACTGACCATATAATTCCCTCAATAATTATTTTATTTTTACTTGCGTCGTATTAACCACATTATTATTTTTTTCCACAATTATAGGTTTGACCGACGCAATTCGTATCTTCTCTTAGCTAATTCACCATCTTTTTCTAGTATGCATGTTATAAAAAGGGTAAAGTGTTTTCTTAGTAGGGAACACTAAAATCTATTCCTTTTCTTGTTTTTATTGCTTAATGCTTGAAAGAAAAATGAAAAAAGAAATTAGTTTTACATTTAAGATTCTCATTATTCTCTCTTTGGAGATAGTGATAAGGGTATGGTAATTTTTATTTTTTTTTAGAAAATTATATTACCTATTGTTTATTTTATTCTCTTTTTATATATACTTTATTTTAGTTATAATTTCTTATAGTTATTCTATACTTAACAAAATGGATAAGAGAAGAGGAGGGATAGTAAGCCACATAAATTTTTTTAAAAGAATATCATTGGTCAAATATACATCTTATTGATAAATATAAAATATTTTACCGTGTCATCCGATCAGAAATTACTATTTGTGATAATTTTATTTAGTTTAACAATAATTATTATCTTAACTCATAATCAGTGATTTTTAAAAATTTCTGTACATTATCAATGCATAATCATTAAATTATTTTTTGAAAAATAAATAAAAAATGGGATGTAGTTCACCTATTTTCCTTTTTACTACATAAATTGTCAACGTTCTATATTATTTATTCATTATTTGGTGACGTGATTCAGGCAACTGGCAAATCAAAGATAAAGTTAAGGATTAAACAAAGGACTAATCTATTTTACTAAGCTGCCCATCGTTTGACATAACATTTTTTATAAAATACACATTGTAAAGACCAATAATAATAGTATGAGCAGCATGTTAGTTTGCATGCAACAATTAAAAGTAAACTTGCAGCAACTTCATACCAAGCAAACTTAAAATTTCCAACCTGAAATACGTAGGCATGCTTGCTCAATGAATATAGAATAACTTGTAACACAAGGTTTAAAGTAAAATAAAATGAGGTAGGGGTGTTTTCATTTTTCCTCATTTCCCATTCTTTGACGTGTTTTGTTAATTTCTTGATGCAGTGTTTCTGAGTTTGGTAGATAGGATTAGGAATGAAAAACAAACCAAAATCCCAACCCCCACCACCATATAATTAACACACCATTCTCCAAGTCACTGTCTCAAAACCACCAAATGCTATACCGAAAATCACTTCCGAAATGAACGTTTCCCATTCCACCATTCTCCTCACTCTCACTTTCTTCCTCTTCCTACCTTCTTCCAAACCACTTTCCGATTATAACACGTTAGTCTACAAAACCTGTGCAGCCCAAACGTTCAACCACCAATTATCTCAAACACTTAGCTCTCTATTCCAACAACTCATTGCACAATCCTCCCAACACAGGTTCTTCAGAACCACCGAGGCCGTTAATGATGACACAGCCATTTCAGGCCTTTTCCAATGCAGAGATGATATCAGCAATGAAGAATGTTTCAGCTGCGTGAACTTACTGCAACAGATGTCAAACACCTTGTGCAGTGATTCCATATCAGCACGGGTACAACTTGACGGTTGCTACTTTCACTACGAGACTGAGGAAACAGCCGGTGAATCTAGAAGTAACAATTTGCTTCACAAAGAGTGTGGGAAACCGGTTGTGGAGTATGTGAAGTGCAAAGAGTTGATGGAGGAGGCTTTTGTGACACTGGAAAGTGGGATTCTGAACAGTAATGGGTTCTACTCAGTGAATTATAAATCGGTGAAAATAATGGCACAGTGTGAAGGAGACTTGGAGACTTGTGAGTGTAGCAATTGCGTGAGTGATGCAGTGATGGTTGGTAAGGAAGAATGCGGTAGTTCCCTTTCGGCACAAATATATCTTCACAAGTGTTTCATAAGCTACCACATTCTTCGTAACTCTCTCCCAGGTAACACTGTTAAACCCTAAACCGCACATTCATTTTTTTTAATATTTTAACTTATCCAGGTAAATTTATACATAATTTAAAAAATAATAGGTCAATAATAGTAATAAAAGCATTAATTAATTTTCTCCTAAACCTTATGTATTAATCAAACAGACACTCTATAAAGTTTGACTTTGTTTGTAAGTAGAAATCGTATTTTATTTTATTCCAATTTATTCTTAAATTTTATTAACTTACATATAAATATCTTGACTTTTAACTTTAAAATTTATATGTAGTTCTTACAATTATTTACCTAAAATTAGATTTAAGTTATATATGTATTTTAAATGGCAATCATTCACTACTCGTTTTTTCTTATTTCTGTGTTACAATTCATTTTTGGATAATGATTCATTATACGGCTTATTCTTTTCAACATTGACGTATAAATAATTATTTTATTATAATGCAATATTTTATTAAGAAAAATAGTTGTAAAATAGATGCTTATAATGAACAGATATATTTTTCTCTATTTTTTCATGTATTAAAATATTATAAAGATAATAATTAAGAAAAAAAAATAATAACATAATTATTTCATTCTTATAATTATAATTTTATTATTTTTAAGGTTTGAAAAGTAATTTATAAAATAAAACCAACAAATTTATAGAGATTTAGAATAAATAAAGGGCTGAGATTGGTTTTATTAGTTTGACTCACTTTTTATGAATGAAGTAAATTTTAAGAATCGATCGAGATGGAATTAAATTAAAGTATTTAGGTATAAAAATTAAAATTTGAGATCACTTAAAAAAAAAATTTTAAATATCCATTTTTAAATAAAGTTAAACTTAAAGATCAATTAGGATGGAAGTAAATTTAGTTAGAGTATCTATTTTGTAATTACAAAAATGATTAGGATGATTTAACATTTTTTTCTCTATTAGAAGCTTTGACCTAATAATTTTAAGTAAAATGTAGATATGTACCCAAACATTTTTAGATATGCAAACTTTTAGTGTGTTAAATCCCGAGGTAAGAAAATATTTCTAATTGATAAACAATAAAAAAAGAAAATAAATATATATATATATATATATATATATATATATATATATATATATATATATATATATATATATATATATATATATATATATATATATATATATATACTTCAACATAAATTTGGCCTCAATCTATTCCATAAATATTTAACATGGAATATATTATTTCATTTTTCTGGATTGTAATATTTCCCGCTATTGTTTTGTTTCTTCTTTATATATATATATATATATATATATATATATATATATATATATATATATATATATATATATATATAATTCAATATGTGTATATGGAATATATAATTTTTAACTATTCTATATGTGTATTAATTCAATATTTTTTGGAAAACAAAATATTAGAAATAAGTCCAACTAAACATGAGGGGTCCAATGTACTCAAGGTGTTGGCTGTTATTATTTGTATCAATGAGCAATTGGAGTTAATATATATCAGTGAGTGAAAAAAAGACCCTACTTTTTTTTATCAGCAAAGAGACCCCTACTTGCCTCCGTATTGTTTTAAAAGAATAAAAAAAAGTAAAATATTAATTACATATAAAAATAATGGTGATTTGTAGTGTATTGTAATTTTAGAAGATGTGAGTGATTTAAAAGTGTAAATAAAATTTTAAAAGATAAATAATAAAAACACCTTATTTATACATCTTTAACAAAGATCTTAAACATCATATATTATTTACAAGATTTTGTATTAAAGGAAGAGGTAAAATCTCTAGCATAGGGGAAGAATTATTCTAGAACAACTTTCAAGATACTTAAAATGATAAAAAATATTTTAAATGTTTTCCCAGCATATAAAAAAAAAAATCATTGTATGACCTACAAAAATTACTTTCAAGATCTTAAAGTGAGATGAGATATACCAATATAGTAAAAATTGAATGAGGTCTTATATTGTATGTGGTATGGAAGGACCTAAAAATACACCAAGATAACATATCCTTTATACATTAGTTATAGAAGAAGATATAAATAATCCAAAATATCATTTATAGAAAATATATAATGGTTGAATACCTTTTTTAAATTTGATCTAATTCTTTTAAGAGTGATTCTTCATGTACTCTATCAAAACGTTTCATTAACCCTATTAATTTATGAAAAAAACGATTTTATCCTTTTTTTTTTAAATGATTTTTGGATTATTTTTTTCGGAAGCTTTCGAAATACCCTTCTCTGAAAAATAGTCTGAAAAACTTTTTTTGAAAAAAAAAACAATTTCAATAAACATTTCTGGAATAAACTTTCCAAAACATATTAGAGTGAATTAGATGAAGGCATTTTAGTTTTTTCACTTTTTTGATGGGGGCAAGAAAAACTTTGATGGTAAAGAAAAAACACCCTTCTTCTAAATTCCGCCAAATAGTGGAACGGAATGATTAAAAAATAACATTATGAAAAAAATCTATTGAACCAAATATAATTTATGAATAAATTTGTTCTTATTTGAAGTAAAAAATGAATTTGACCAAAAATAACGTGCCTTCTTCCAAATACAATTTATTTTATTGTGACGTTATATTAAATTTAAAAAAATTTCTTTACAAATTAAAAAGGTTGCTTCGTCTGATATCACTTTTTTTTTTTTTCTAATTTCTTTATCTAGTAGACTACTAGTCATGTTAGTTTTTTCTAAGTTGATATTAACAGTTAAACGGAGAGAAACAGATGATTAGTGATTAATGATATACGAAATTTATGAATACAGGGGCAAGAAGAAATGGCAACACGGAAAAGTTGGCAGCAATAATTGTTGGAGGAGCCGCTGTTGTGTTTGTAGGTTTTGCTTTGATTTCAATGCTTAACTCTCGGTTTAGAAAAGACGATTATGAATAGAAAGTGAACTGGGTTTAACAAAAGGTTGCTCTTTCGTAATATTAGCCATGGCAGATCCAAATATACCCTCAACCATTTTATTTACAGAAAAATATACTTTCTCTTACTTTATAAAAATAACATTTATCTCCAGGTTTTACTAACTCCGATAGTTCTATTATATGTCATTTAAACAAAAATTTTCTAACACTCTTTTTTGAATGGAATTTTTTTTTCTCTAAAAGTGGTGACTCTTTGTTTACACATTTCAGTACAACTAAAACTCTTTTATCTTGATTTATGTTGATGATATTTTATTCATTGGCGGCTCACAACTCTTAGTGCAGAGTCTTATCAAACACTTGAGCATTTTTTGCTCTGAAGGATCTCGATCCTCTACATTATATTTTAGAAGTTGAGGTCATTTGGCTTAATGATAATTTCATTCATCTTTCTCAGACCAAATGTGTTCAAGATCTTCTCCTACATAGCAACATGATCAACTCCAAGCCACAACCCACTCACATGATATCTTCCCAGTTTCTCACTACTGATGATTCGGTCTCTGTAGATGATCCTACTCTCTATCGCTCTATCGTTAGGGCTCTACAATATGTTACCCTCACTCTGCCTGGATTTTCCTTCTCCGTCAACAAGGTTTGTTAGTACATGCACAAACCACAATTGACACATTGAAAGGTTGTCAAGAGAATTCTTCGTTATTTAGCTGGCACCGCAACTCATGGTCTTCATCTTTACTCTTCTCCAAATTATTCTATCGTTGGTTTCAACAACTCCGATTGAGCTACGAACTTGGATGATTGAAAGTCAACCATGAGTTACTGCTTTTTTGTTGGACGAAATCTTGTTTCATGGTCTTCTAAGAAACATAAAGTTGTTTCTTGAAGTAGTACGGAAGCAGAGTATAGGAGTGTTGTCGCTGCTCTTGCTGACATTATTTGGATCACTTCTTTGCTACAAGAGCTTCACATTTCTTCTTCCACACCACGAATTCACTCAGACAATATGGGAGCGGTTCAACTTGCTGCCAATCCCATAATACATTTTCGTTCAAAACACTTCGAATTTGATTTACACTTTGTTCGGGACTATGTGCACGATAAACGTCTCACTCTTCTTCACTTACCAACTCAATTTTAAATAGCAGGTATTTCAACCAAACTCATTTCTAACACTCTTTTCAAACCTTTAAACGTAAACTTAGGGCGCTTAAATCGCCTCTCTTAAGTTTAAGGGGGTTGTTAAGGTTATGCATGATACTCATGCTTAGTCGATTTTATGAGATTGATTTAAAGTTAAAGTTTATTTTTAATATATCATTTTTTAATTTAAAATACACCTTCATCTTCTTTAAACTTTTATATATATATATATATACATATATATATATATATATATATATATATATATATATATATTATAAGGGACGCAAATACTTTTTCAAAATTAAATGGAATATGATTTTTTTTTATTAAAATGTATTTATTTTAAAATTAAAAAAGTATACGTATTTTTATAATTAATCAAAGAAGAGATTTCCTATTTTATTTATTGAGTATTAACAATTATATAAACTTATTTTTTTAGAGAATCAAGCTTTACTTTTTTTAAGTACACATTTTTTATTTTTTTTTATTAGCAAGAAACAATTAAATTAAATCGATTACTTAAGGGGTGATCCAATCCTCATACAAGTAAAAAGGATAAATAGTACTTTTCCTCATACACATAAAAAAACCATAAAGAAATCTCATACTGCCTTACCCAACACTACCGACTAAAGAAGAAAGATCAAGAATCAACCCTTATAATGACATTAAATCGAATATATACATACTAAGGGTTCTAGACACCAGTCAGAAAATGAGAAGCTCGTTGACAGTATCTTTGAAGCGATCCAAGACCAAACCTTAACCTGTGCTAGGGAAAACACTTCAATATGATCAATCACTCCACCTTTAAATAAACAATTGTTCCTATGTCTCCAAATTTTGCTAACCAACGTTATCTAAATATTACCCATAATAAGATTAACTGAAGTAGGCACATCCAGAATTTTGAAGTGTTCAAAATGTTGCCCAGGGACAATAAGATCAACCGAACTCACTCCTAACCGTTCGTAACAAAGATTCCAAATTAACCAAGTAACTCTGCATCCGAAGAACAAATGATTTGTTGACTCCTCTGACATCTTGCACAAGCAGCAAAGATTTCTCTCAATCCCTATCCCTCGTCTCTCCAGATTTACCTTAGAAGCCACTTTGTTTTCAATCACCCTCCATGATGGAAGAGGCTCAAGCTCAGGCCCAACAACTAGGTCCATGGCAAAGAGGATTCAAGAAGGTTAGGACTCTGCTACTGATGGCAGAGAAAATTTTCTCTACATGTTCAAAGACTCCTCAAAGGATCACAATGAGTAGAGCCCAAGCCATAGGAGCTGAGCATCAACTAGTATCTTTATATGTAATTTCAGTTTATTTGTAATTTCAGTATAGTAAGGTTCATTTAGCACAATAGGGAGGTGTATTTATTAATTTAGCTTGTGCCTAGGCTCTTTAGGGTAGAGATGTAGCCCTACCTTCTAGAAGCATAGGAAAGGGGCGGCATTGACCTTAGTCAATGCCCTTAACCGCCCCTTACTTTTAGGGTTTCCCACCCTCCCTCTCACTTACTCTCCAAGGCACCATCTCTTTTAAGGTGCTTTGGCTCATGTTTTGTAAAATCAATTTTAATGAGTAAATGCTGTCAGATTTTTGCTAGCTTATACTCCCTTGTCTAGTCTCTCTGGGTTAGACACTTTGATCTTCACCTTCACCTTTCTCCAAGTGATTTGGCCCAACCAATCACTCTCCATACCTTTCATGCACCTACAAGGAACCCATAGCTCTATATGAGCCATCCTTAATCCATCACCTCCATTGCTTCTGCCACTTTCACCTCATTTATTCAAGAAGAACAAACGGTCTTGAAGGAACAACCCATTGTTTGGTATCTAGAGCTTTGGTTCTTCAAGAGATAAGTATTTCTCTTCATTTTATTTTTGTGTGTTCTTCAAATTTTTCGTGTTATTCATCATTTTTTTTGGTTGTCTTGATGTTTTAATCTTGTTTTTAGTTCATAGTGCTGTTTGGAAAATTTTAATTGGTACATTTGGTTCAACTTGATCTTGAACTTCCATTTTCAAACTATTTTTAGGTTCCATTGAGTATTTGTGTTGGCTGTTTTGTTTTTGCTTTTATTTGAGTCTTATTGATGTTTTAATCGATTCAAAGTGTTTGGTTTTGAGTCATTTTGATTTTTTGAATCCATACAAGTTTTGTCAAAGTCATGTTCATCCTACAATATCATAAATTCCAAGTGGTGCCTATTGTTGTTGATTTGGTTGCTTGATTTTAATTTGAGTGCAATTTATATTTATGTTTTTGAAGCTTTGGTGCCTTTTATATTTTCATATTTGAGTTCATACTTGTGTGTTAGTTCCATACAAGTTTTTTTCCAATCATTTCCATTGTGTTTTTGAAGTTTCCTTGCTATTTTCTAATTCCAGTTTAGGATTTCTCTGTTTTCACAGTTATTGTGTTGGCTGGAATCGTTTATAGAAATTACATTTGTTGGTGAAAAATTATGAAATTCTGGATTTGAGTAGTTTGATGTGTTGAGAAAAAGTGAAAAAAAAAAGCACATCAAAATTCAAAATACAAAAAAAATGATAAAAGAAATACGAACAGAGTGAAAAAATTTTTGACTCTGAAAAAACGTGAAGCGACAGTGATTTTGGAAAAATTATTACAATTAATTAGTTCTCTCTTTTGGTGAATTTCTAGTGCCTAATTTGAGCTTAAACATTGAAGTTTCTATGATTAAAATTTTATATTCAAATTTGAAGTTTTCTGTCCAGCATAAATTTAGGAAGTTGTGAAAAATTTACACAAAAAAATTCTGTAGTACTATTTTGGTTTTATTCATCTATTCTAGTTCCATTCGCTAGGTTCCACTTTGTGTGCTACCTTTTCTTGTGTCCCTTAATTTTTTGCTTGTCAATTTTATTGAATACTCTTTCAGGCCATGTCAAATATCAATTCCCTTTGCAGTAGTCTTTAATTTTAAATTTGAGTTTTGTTGCTTTAAAACTTGCTTGACCTCTCTTTGGTGGAAGTGACCTAAAAAGTGCTTTGGTGAGTAGTGGAGCTAAAATTTTGTTTTGGTGAAAGCTATATCACTAAAGAGGAGCTAGATTAAAGATTTAAGGTTGAATAACCTAAGGAGACAAAGCAAGGGACAATAACAACCTCATTGAAAAATACACAAGAATATACAAAGGAGCTATAAGTGAAGGAGTGCATAGAATAGGACTTTAATTTTGTACATAAAAAAAAATTGTTGACCTAATTTTTCATTGTATTTCTTTGCGTTGTAATTTGCAAGAACTTTGATTAATTAGTGGATTAATACGTCTTAGACATTGAGTGTGTCTTCAAGGTTCCAAAGTGCCAAGAAGTCTCACCTTAGGATTCGACTAGTTTACAAGCTTTCTAGTTTGCAAATTTTCATTTGTGTTTTATTGCTTTGCATAGTTTTCTTGCATAAAATTTTGTTTTCATATTTGATTGTGCTCTAAGTTGCTTAGAGAAAGGTTTGTGAAAGTGTTGTGGGATAGTATCTAGCTAAGGAAAGGCTTGGTACTTAAGAGATCCTAGTGATCCACCTCCCTTTCTTAGGAAATTACCTACTTCCCTCAACCCATCTATCTTTTTGAAAATTACTTTTATAACATAACCCTAAACATGTCTTCTCATTCTTCAAGTCATAGTGAAATTCATAGAAAATGCACAAAATCTCTTTCGAAACAATTGGCTAAAGATTTTCAATCACTATCACTAAGACAATTGCAACATGAGGCTCAAATTTTGGTAGATAAAAAATAAAGAGATGCCCATCTTGCAGTTTTGGAAGAGGAGTTGAAGATTGTTAGAGAAAAAGATGAATACATTAGAAAATTTAAAAAAAAAATCACATGCATCACATGCATCTAGTTCTAGGTTGAGTGACTCACATGCTGAGGGGAGTCTGAGAGTTAATGATTATTATCAACCTCCACCTAGAAGAACTAGAAGAGAGAGCCACAAAGAGACTAGGGTAGACCTACCTCATTTTTATGGAAAGGAAAATGTTGAAACATATCTAGATTGGGAAATGAAAGTAGAACAACTTTTTGCTTGTCATCATGTTAGTGAGGAAAGGAACGTACCCTTAGCCACTTTAAGCTTTTAAGGAAATGCTATGTATTGGTGGACAACCCTAGAGAGAGATAGGCGCCTCCACAGGGACCCTCCCGTAGAATATTGGAATGACCTTAGGGGAGCCTTGAGATGCCGCCATATTCCTTCATACTACGATAGGGAGTTAACGAACAACCTCCAATGACTCCAACAAAAGAACATGAGTGTAGAGGAGTATAGGCAAAACATGGAGCTTAGCATGATGAGAGCCTCTATTAGGGAGGAAGCAACCACTACCATAGCTAGGTTATTAAGTGGTCTTAATCTTGAGATAAGGATAAAGTGGAGCTCTTGCCCTATAGGAACTTGAATGACTTGATCCAACTTTGTATAAAAGTTTAACAACAAAATTTGAGAAAAGGATCAAGTTGCAAGGAGGGTTCTTACTCTAACTCTTATCCCAAGAAAAAGTGTAGAAGAGAAAATGAGCTTTCCAAAGATAAACCCAAAGAAATTTCCAGAAGTGTAGGAAAAGATGTGTCTACCTCACAACCCCACAATAGAGATATCCAGTACTTTAAGTGTCTTGGTAGAGGTCATATAGCATCCCAATGCCCAAATAGGAGAACCATGATCTAAAGAGGGAGGGATGAGTATAGCAGCCAATAAGACAAGTCTAATGGGGGAGAAGAGAAAGAAGATAGTGAGGGGGCATATCCTTGTGAGGGAGAATTAATGATATAAGAAGAACCCTCAACAATCACCCTAGTGTGAACCATGAAACACAGAGAGAGAATATCTTTCATACAAGATGCAAAGTTTCAGAAAACATTTGTTCTCTCATTGTGGATAGTGGCTCTTGCTACAATTGTTGTAGCACTAGGATGGTTGAAAAGCTTAATCTACAATTAATACCTCATCCAAAACCTTACAAACTTCAGTGGATAAATGAAGATAGGGAATTAACTGTAGATAAACGGGTAAAAGTCAGTCTTTTTGTGGGGAATTGTAAAGATGAAATTTTGTGTGATGTAGTACCCATGGAAGCCTGTCACATCTTATTGGAAATACCATGGCCATTTGACAAGAAAACTATCCATAATGGTCTTACCAACAAGATAACTTTTACCCATAGGGAGAAAAAGTTTGTACTCTATCCTTTAATACCTTCACAAGTGGTAAAGGACCAAGTACAAATGAAAATAAGAGAGAAAATGAGAAAAAAAAAAAGAGAAAATAGAAAAACTAAAAAAAGACCTTAGAGAGAAAGTTGAGGCATGGGAGAAAAGTGTTCCTTCCCACAAGGTCATTCAGAAAGAAGAAAAATTTGAAAATAAAATTGAGAAGATACTTCTATCTAAACAACCTTTAGGCCTCCTTTTGTGTAAAGGAACACTTGCATGCACTGCCACACTTTCTGAAAATTGTGAACTACCTACTAAAGTCAAAATACTTTTAAAAGAATTTGGTGATGTATTCCCTGAGGAAGGACCCATTGGACTTCCACCTTTGAGGGGTATAGAACACCAAATAGATTTAGTTACAGGAGCTAGTCGACCAAATAGACCAGCTTATAAAACTAATCCTGAGGAGACTAAGGAGATAGAATCACAAGTTCAGGAATTGTTGGAGAAGGGTTGGGTTCAAAGGAGTCTAAGTCCTTGTGTTGTACCTGTTTTGCTGGTGCCAAAGAAAGATGGCAAGTGGAGAATGAGTTGTGACTGTAGAGCCATCAACAATATCACCATCAAATACAAGCATCCAATTCCTAGACTTGATGATATGCTTGATGAATTGCATGGGTCTACCATATTTTCCAAGATTGACCTTAAAAGTGGATGTCACCAAATTAGAATCAAAGAAAGTGATGAGTGGAAAACTGCTTTTAAGACCAAATTTGGACTGTATGAGTGGTTAGTGATGCCTTTTGGACTCACTAATGCACCTAGCACTTTCATGAGGCTTATGAATCATGTCCTTAGGGATTGCATAGGTAAATATGTAGTAGTTTATTTGGATGATATATTAGTATATAGTCAAAGCCTAGAGTCCCACCTAAGTCACCTTAGGGAGGTCCTTTTAGTGCTTAGGAAAAATAGTTTGTTTGCTAATATAAATAAGTGAACTTTTTGTGTAGATAGTGTAGTGCTTTTAGGATTTATAGTAAACAAAAATAGGGTACATGTTGACCCCGAGAAAATCAAATTCATCCAAGAATGGTCAACCCCACAAAGTGTGGGAGATGTTAGGAGCTTTCATGGCTTAACAAGTTTTTATAGGAGATTTGTTCCTAACTTCTCAAGTCTAGCTTCACCACTCAATGAGTTAGTGAAGAAAAACACTCCATTTTGTTGGACAGAGCATCATGAGCAAGCCTTTCAAAGGTTGAAAGCTCAACTCACTAATGCACCCATTCTAGCTTTGCTAAACTTTTCAAAAACTTTTGAGCTAGAGTGTGATGCATCAGGAGTAGGAATAGGTGTTGTGTTGTTGCAAAATGGGCACCCAATTGCATATTTTAGTGAAAAACTTCATGGTGTTGCCCTCAACTACCCCACCTATGACAAAGAGCTCTATGCACTTGTGAGGGCCTTGCAGACTTGGGAACACTATCTAGTCTCAAAAGAATTTGTCATACATAGTGATCATGAGTCTTTGAAATATTTGAGGGGTCAACACAAGTTGAACAAAAGACATGCAAAGTGGACGAAATTTCTTGAGCAATTTCCATATGTTGTAAAATACAAGAAGGGCAGTACAAACATTGTGGTTGATGCTCTATGAAGGAGACATGCCCTCTTTTCTAAACTTGGAGCCCAAATTCTTGGATTTGAAAAATACCTAAACTTTACAAAGAAGATCAGGATTTTGCACCCACTTTTGCTGAGTGCCAACATAGAGCACAAGGAGGTTTTAATGTTTTTGAGGGGTACTTATTTAAATAAGGAAAACTTTGCATACCCCAAGGAACACATAGAAAACTCCTTGTAAAAGAATCACATGAAGGAGGACTCATGGGCCATTTTGGAGTTGACAAAACTCTTAAGCTTTTAAAAGGAAAATTCTTTTGGCCACACATGAGGAAAGATGTCCAAAGACATTGTCATAGATGTATTTCATGTTTAAAAGCTAAGTCTAAGACAATGCCTCATGGACTCTACACTCCTTTACCTTTTGCAAGTGCTCCTTGGGAAGATAGAATCATGGATTTCATATTAGGACTTCCTAGGACACAAAGAGGTTTTGATTCCATCTTTGTGGTAGTGGATAGGTTTAGCAAGATGGCTCATTTCATACCCTTCCATAAAGTAGATGATGCTAGCAACATCTCTAAGCTCTTCTTTAGAGAAGTGGTAACACTACATGGTTCACCTAAGACCATAGTTTCGGATAGAGATCCTAAATTTATTGCCCATTTCTGGAGAACTCTCTGGGAAAGGCTAGGAACTAAGTTGAACTTCTCAACTTCTCGTCATCCTCAAACGGATGGACAAACTGAAGTTGTAAATAGATCTCTTTCCACTATGCTTAGTTCAATCATGAAAGGAAACCACAAATCTTGGGATGGGTACCTTACTCATATTGAGTTTGCATATAATAAAGTAGTTCATAAAACTAATAACATTTCTCCATTTGAGGCCGTGTATGGGTTCAATCCTCTTACTCCTTTGGATTTGTTACCTTTACCTAATCCATAAGATTTTGTGCATAAGGAAGGAGTAACAAAGGCTGAATTTGTAAAGAAAATGCATGAGAGGATTAAGAACCAAATACAACAACAAACAGAGAAATACATGAAACATAGTAATAAAGGGAAGAGAGAGATGATTTTTTAGGAGGGAGATTGGGTTTGGCTTCACCTTAGAAAAGATAGATTCCCTAATCAGAGGAAGTCTAAACTTAGTCCCCGGGGTGATGCTCCTTTCTAAGTTATCAAAAGAATCAATAATAAAGCATATCAAATTGACCTGCTTGAGGAATATGGAGTACATACTACCTTTAATGTTATGGATCTAACACCTTTTGCAGGTAGTGAAGATGAAGAGGCAGAAACATGTGATTTGAGGACAAATCCTCTTCAAGAGGAGGGAATGTGATGTGAGTTGATTTTATGATTTAGCATTTTATGGTGGCACTTTAATTAGGATTGAGATTTTAGGATGATTAAGGTGAGAACCTAAGGAAAATCCCCACTGGACATTAACTTAACCAAGTGGTTAAGTAGATGTGAAGGTTCATTTCACAAAGGCAAAAGGAAAACACAATTACAAGGTGATGATGATGACAAGTTATGGTGTGGAATTACATAAGGAAAACAAGAGCAACATATAAAAACCGAATAGACATAATGAAGCAAAATAAGAACATGTTTATGAATAGATGGAATGATAATGGAAGGAAAAGATGAAGGAAAAGGAAGCTTATGAGAAATGGAATTGAGAAAGGTTGCACGCCACTTGGATGGTGAAATGACTCCAAGATAAGTGAAGGATACCGCCACTTGAGAGCTCTCAAAACTCACAAGATAAGACCAAGAGAGGAGGAATTTCACTCTCTCACAAATCACACAAAAATTGTGTATAGTTTCTTTACTCTAATTTTCAACTTGGAAATACATGAGGTAGGCCTCCTTATTTATAGGTTTAGGAGCCTTGGTGAGCAAGCTTGAAGGGTAGGGATGGAAATACAAAAAATGGGGCTGCCTAGGGTATTGACTTTAGTCAAACCACACCATCATCCTAATCTTCTAGAAGATAGGTCAAAAATGCGACATTTGATAGTACACCCCTCCTTCTTTTGCTAAAGGCACCTATTTGCTAGCACACCCCTCCTTTTATTGCTAAGGGCACCTTTTTGATAGCACACCCCCCTTCTATTGCTAAAGGCACCTATTTGCTAGTACACCCCCCTCTAATACTTAAGGACACCTATTTTACTACTATTACAAATAAAGAAAACAATTGATGCTCAACACCCAAAGCTTGTGCCCTGCTTTTTGTAATCCTTTGAGGTATGGTGGGAGCTAAGGCAATGGTTGGAGCATCCTGACTTGGCCCTTGGTCTTGTGTCATGCTCCTAGTTTGCCTCCTCTGAGGTTGGGCTTGGTCAGTAGGCGTATTTCCTTCTAGGTCCTCATCAGGATGATGGAAGAGGCTCAAGCTCAGGCCCAACAACTAGGTCCATGGCAAAGAAGATTAAAGAAGATTGGGACTCTGCTACTGATGGCAGATTTTCTCTAAATGTTCAAAAACTCCTCATAGGATAACAAGGAGTAAAGTCCAGGCCATGAGAGCTGAGCATCATCTAGTATCTTTATCTGTAATTTCAATTTATTTGTAATTTCAGTAGAGTAGGGTTCATTTAGCACAATAGGGGGTGTACTTATCTTTTAGCTTGTGCCTAGGCCCTTTAGGGTAGGGATGTAGCCCTACCTTCTGGAAGCATAGGAAAGGGGCGACATTGACCTTAGTCAATGCCCTTAGCCGCCCCTCACTTTTAGGGTTTCCCACCCTCCCTCTCACTTGCTCTCCAAGGCACCATCTCCTATAAATAGGGTGCTTTGGCTCGTGTTTTGTAAGATCAATTTTAATGAGTAAATGCTGCCAGATTTTTGCTAGCTTCTACTCCCCTGTCTAGTCTCTCTAGGTTAGACACTTTGATATTTACCTTCACCTTTCTCCAAGTGATTTGGCCCAACCAATCACTCTCCATACCTCTCATGCACCTACAAGGAACTCATAGCTCTATATGAGCCATCCTTGATCCTTCACCTCCATTGCTTTCGCCATTTTCACCTCATTTATTCAAGAAGAACAAACAGTCTTGAAGGAATAACCCATCACTCCAAGCTGTGACATGGGTTGAAGGAAGCGCCTTATTCCCCAGAAAAACTTGTACATTCTCAAATTTTCCTCACCTCTATCTCCCCTTAACAACCCGTAAGCAAACTTGACTAAAAACGCATTTGTCTCACTATCCTTCCAAACCCATCTCTCCGTTGTCTCCATCTCGGGCCTCTAGTTAGAAATCAACTCTAAAAGTTGGCTTACTTGATCCTCCTCCCAAGCAAAAAGACCCCTTCTCCACCTTAAGTTCCACTCCCAGACCCCATTAACCCATAGTCCACAATCACATATTTCTCTTGCTTAGAAACCGTTAGACACAATAAGCTCGGAAATCTACTTTTCAAGACTCCAGAGACAACCCAATTGTCTGCCCAAAACCGAAAATCTCTCCCATTTCCAATCTCCCAATTAAGACAATCTTCAAACTTCCCTCCCCACTCCTCTGAATTCCAAACCTTCGTCAAATCTCTCCACCACAAAGAGACCTTCGTCATAAAATTAATTTAAATATACAAATTTAATTTTATTTTATTTATTAATATTAGGGAAATTAAATTTATAAATTTATCTGGAAATAATAACAATTTTTAAGAAAAAAACTAAAATACATAGTTAAGACTTTAAATATAATTTATTTAGTATAACTCTTTTTTAAGGTGAGTTGGGCCCCTAATTACTTGCTAAGTTGGCGGGCTTCACAGACATATCACAGTCCATTAATGAATTGCAATGAAAAATTCTTTTTGTACCCTCATATTTTGCTTCAACGTCCTCATTAATATTTTTTATTTTTTAATTACCCATGCCCTCATTAATATGAAGATCTCAACTTTCTCTTTAAAAGATATTCCTAAATTGACTAATTCGGAAATGTTTTTGAGTTCTTGTACATTCCAAAAACATTTTTACTTTTAGATTATACAATCTAAAAATATTTTTAACTTCTGATTATACAATTGAAAAGTTATTTTTATTTTTGCATGAAAAAAAAAATTGAATTGCATAATCTCTGGAAGTTATTTTTCACACACACAAAAGATTCCAAATTGTGGAATATGAGAGTGTCTTTAATATTGCACAATCTAAAATGTAATCCAGAAGTTTCTTCTACAACACATTATCTAAATCTTTTATGTAAAAATTAACTTTTAAATTGTATAATTTAGAAGTTAAAAATAACTTTTAAATTGTGTAACTTAAAATATTTTCTTCTTTGATTTTATCTATGATGCAGTACATAGATAGGTCATAGATAAGAACATCAAGGATAAAAAAAAAAAAAGAAAAAGTAAGATGACAATAAATAAACGATTTTATTTTTAACCACTTCCATGGATTGTACATGAAAAGTATGGGGTGAAGAAAGAAATGGTGATTGCAATTTAGAAGAAGGATATTTGTTAAAAATTTGAATTGCAATATAATGCACCATTTTTAATAAGAATTTACAAAATTAAGAAATTAAATAGACTTATCCAGTCGTACCTTTACTCCGATCTGTATCCCTTGTTTTTCTAACCTACTTTTTCCACTTATTTGATATGCATGTTTTTCTTTCTTCACTCTCCTCCAATAGTAACATGTAAATAAATAAAGTTAGTTTTATTGTTTTCCTAAACACGTTTTTTTTTTTAATTTGTCCAATAAAAATAATAGATAAATAAATGAAGCTGTTTATTGATATTCACGTTGTTTTATTGATATTCACGTGATAGACAAATAACATGCATATCAAATTATTTTTTTGGTCAATATATCTATTCGAGGTGACACTAGTTCTCTCTCTCTCTCTCTCTCTCTCTCTCTCTCTCTCTCTATATATATATATATATATATATATATATATATATATATATATATATATATATATATATATATATTACCTCTCTATATAAATGACCATTAGGCTAGGCAAGACTTCAGCATAAGTAATGTGCAGCTGTATTTCCTCCACAAAGCAATTATGTATGTAAAAATTCTTCTCTCTTTTATACTTGAGCATGGTGAAAAATGTTTATATATATTTTTTTAATTTTCCAATTATAATTAGAAATTATTTTCAAAAATATTTGTTTGATCATTCTCTTCCGATAAAAGAAAAGGAGTGAAGTTATTATATTATTTGTTTGTTCAGTTTATTTGGTGGGAAACACAATTTATGGTTGAGTATACTAAATATGTGGAAAGAGTAAAGAGTGAAGTAGAAGTGAGATTTGGATTGACTTCGTTTGAAGTTACATTATTACGAGTATAGTTTGATTTGAATCTAATTTTAAAGTTTAATTTATATATAAAAAAATTATTAAATAAAAATTAATTTAATCAGGTTTTAATTATCAATTATCTTAAATTCTAAAATTGATAATTAATTAGATATTAATTAATTAATTATATAAAAATTTATAAATTAATTTATAAATTTTAAAATTAATTTAAATATTAATAATTTTTTATTTTATAAAATAATATTTAATTTAATTAATATAATTAATTTTTTTTAAAAAAATTGATTTTTTTAATGATTTTTTAGTAATATAATATATTTTATAGGAGTTAAAAAAGTAAAATGCTAATAATGTTTATTTGATATTTATTTTTATTTTTTAAATAAAAATGATAATCACGATTTTATATTTTAAAGGCTTGAAATTAAAGCAAGGTGAGTATAATTAGACTGCATGTTCTCAGTTTTTGTTCATAAGAAGATTGTAACAGTTTTTTTTTTATAATCAGAATTTAAAAATTGGAAGACAACTCTATCTGAATAAATATATTCAGAATAAATAAAATAAAGTATTTATTCTGTTCTTGTCGGTTGACTCTGTGACTAGTTCAGACTCCGCCTATCTTTCCTGGAATCTGCACATTTCTTGGTTGCTAGATGCTTTACCAGTAAGACAAAGGGCGCCCTCACAGCCGATCACACTCCGACGCTCAAGTCAGTAAGGGTTTTGTGAACAAATAGGAAACAAGTAGTTTTAGTATCTAAAAGTGTATTCAGAATTGCATACCTTCACCTGGAACTTTAAGTCCCCTTTTTATAGTGTACCATGTTCCTGTTACACTTGAGATAAACAAATATTAACTGAAAATAAACACATTATCTTATATCTCTAACAGCAAAACCCCCTGCCACAGGCACCAATAATCTTTAGGTCCCAGACTGTAGGTGTTCCTTTTGTTATATGTACGCGTGCATCCCTATCTTTCTAGGGTTAATGTAAGGACCTGTAAAATTAAATTGGAATAAAAGAGTATATTTTAAATGAATTCTAAGTATGTTTCATTTGAAATAAAAAGGAAGGAAAGTGTAGCTTAGAAGACTATAAGTCGCCTAGTTAGCACATGATCGCCGGTCGTCTACTACACATGATCGCCGGGGCGCGAGGCATGCGGTCATCGCCAGGGCGCAAGGCATGCGGGCGTCGCCAGGCGCGGGACATGCGGGCATCGCCAGGGCAAGAGCCATGTGGACATCGGTCGTCTTCCAGGGAGAGACATCGGTGGTCCACCAGGGTGAGACATCGGTTGTCTGCCAGGATGAGGAACCAGTCATCACCGGGATGAGGAACGTCAGTCATCGCCGGTAAGAGAGGTCATCGGTGGATAGTCTTCGCGCGAGAGGTCATCGGTGGATAGCCTTCGCGCAAGAGGTCATCGGTGGATAGCCTTCGCGCAAGAGGTCATCGGTGGATAGTCTTCGCGCGAGTGGTCATCGGTGAAAGGTTATCGCGCGATGTCGAGTTGCACACAGAGAAGGTGGGACCCAGACTCCCAGCATGAAACGTCCTGCACGCGCGCCACGTAGACAAAAAGGGTGGTTCAGAATAGTGACCTCATAGTGTTAGCCTGCGCAGAGGCATGCGTAGTCGTACTGTTCAGGGAAGCGTACACGCAACCTTTCCTGCAGAGTGGGTGGAGGCAGCGGCATTTCTGGGCAAGTTGAGTTAGATTTAAAAGCTCACTTCTGAGAGGCAAAGAAAGGGCTACGATTCAAGAGTGACAGAGTGAGTGAGTGAGTTACCTTCATCCTTCTCTTTTCTCTCCTTCACTCTGCCATTCAGGCCTTATCACGTCCCTGCTTACCTATCAACGACTGCCATAGAGCACCTGGGAGGTTCTCTGCAAGTTCTCCAGATCAGAACGCTTAGGCAGAGGTCGAGTGTAACATCCCGCCAAAATACTATTCATGTTTATATAATGAAAATAAAGGTAACAAATAGATTTGAAGTGAACAAAATATTATATATATATGAAATGTAGTTTCTCCTCACAGGGAGTTTAATACAATTTCGGTCAAATTTTCCAGAAACATAAACAAAATACAGTAAAAAAAACAAAGCAGGCGATCTCCTATCGGAAGAGACCGATCTCCTATCGGAAGAGGCCGATCTCCTATCGGAGGACCCAAAACAGCCGATCTGCTACCAGAACAGAAATCCGGCGATCTCCTTCCGGCGACCACTCACTAAGGAGCTCTACTTCCTGGAAGATCATCTGCTCCCGTGTAAGTTATACACGATCATCACAGTTTTAAGAAAACAGCCACAGAACCAAAACACGCAGGGTAAGCTAGATATTTTAAAGAGAGTTTAAATAAGGATAATTAAAATAAAATCAAGGTAAACAATTTCAAGATATTCACGTAAAGTTATCAAGTTTCTCATACTCTTCACCTGATCGCCCAGAAATCACACAATTCGCAATATTTTCCAGAGTCATTCTATTTCACAACTGTATCAAGTGTCTATCAATTTCAAGTTCCTCATTTCACATGTCAGACCACCACTGACTCAGCACACAAGACACTTGACACTACTTCCGGAAGACTCATGCATTGATTAGACTCAGAGATCTGCACCTGTCATACCATACCACTGTGAAATCCACACAGGGTCGCTGTGAATCCACACAGCATGCGCATATATAATCTCAATGTCAATAGTTCTCCCGGTATGACAGGGTTAATCCATAGAACAGGCGGAGCTCGTTCTTTTTCACACGAGACGCCCATTCATATGAACCTCCTTCGACTCTCACCAACTGAGTAACTTCCTCTATGTGATTCCATTATCTCAGCAGAGTCAGGATATCCCCTTAGGAATCACCGATCAATGCACATCCTACACGATCTTACACGGTATTTTCTTTCCTGAAAATACTATGCCTCGATCCACATTCACAACGTTCAACACATCATACCACCCTTAAATAAATGATCCAAGTCACAACAACGATCGTTTCAAAGATTCAGATTTTCGAAGATCACATTTAAGCTTCAACAGTTCAAAGTAACACCAAAAACAGGGGAGTTCGTAAAACAGCGCCAAAACCGGCGATCTGGTTCAAAAACAAGGTATTTCGAAGTCTGCATTTAAAACCGGCGACCACGTCGCCCAAACACATAGCACAGAGCATTTTACAAAGATGAAAACGAAAACCGGCGACCACGTCGCCCTCACTTCAGAAATAGCTAAACTATGGCTTGTATTGAAAATGAAGTCTAGCTTCCCTTACCTGGACTTGCGTAAAATACCGCGAGCTCAAAACCCACCGAGCCTGAAGGATGCCTTAGCTCTGTTTTCAGCGCCTGGTCTGTAGAACTTGCAGAGAACCTCCTAGGTGCTCTAAGGGCAACGTCGCTTGTCGCACTGATGCTGGAGGTTGCCTGAGTCTCAACGCAAGGAAGGGAAGAAGGGAGGGAGGAAGTTTGCACTCACTCTAACACTCTTGAGTCTGTAACGTTCTTTGCCTTCCCGCAGTGGCTTTTGAATCCCAACTTACTTGTCCACGTATGCTGCTGCTGCCACCCCTTCTGCAGGAAAGCCTGAGAACCACTGCCCTGAACAGTACGACCACTGTTGTCTCTGGTGCATGCCAACCACTGCTCTGAACAGTACTACCGCTGTTGTCGCTTGTGCATGCCAACCACTGCTCTGAACAGTACGACCGCGAGTGTCTCCTGCGCATGCCAACATTCTGATGTCACCACTCTAAACCACCCTTTTTGTCTACGTGGCGCGTGTGCAGGACGTTTCATGCTGGGAGTCTGGGTCCCACTTTACTCTGTGTGAAACTCGACGTCGCGCGATAACTTTCCACTGCTGACTCATCCTGGCGAACGACCGATGTCTCCTTCGCCCTGGAAGACAACCGATGTCTTCCTCTGGGAGACGACCGATGTCTTCCCTGGCGACGCCCTCATAACTCTCGCGCCCTGGCCACGTCCACATGCATCGCGTCCTGGCGATGCCCGCATGCCTCTCGCGCCTTGGCCACGTCCATATGCCTCGCGCCCTGGCAAAGCCCGCATGCCTCTCGCGCCTTGGCCACGTCCACATGCCTCGCGCCCTGGCAATGCCCGCATGCCTCGCGCCCGCGCGATGCTCGCATGCCTCTCGCGCCCGCGCGATGCCTGCATGCCTCGCGCCCTGGCGACGTCCACCTGGCGCTCATGTGTAGCAGGTGACCGGCGATCTCATAGCCTTCTAAACTTAACTTTTCCTCCCTTTTTATTTTAAATAAAACATACATAGAATTCTTTTAAAATATAACCCTTTTTATTCCAATTCAATTTTACAGGTCCTTACATCGAGCATCCTTAAGTTCGGTGGGTTAGAGCTAGAAGTGAGGTTTTACGCAAGTCCAGGTAAGGGAAGCTAGCCTTCATTTTCAATACAAGCCATAGATTAGCTGTTTCTGAAGTGAGGGCGACGTGGTCGCCGGTTTCGTTTTCATCTTCGTGAATGCTCTGTTCTATGTGTTTGGGCGACGTGGTCGCCGGTTTTAAATACAGACTTCGAAATACCTTGTTTTTGAACCAGATCGCCGGTTTTGGCGTTGTTTGCGAACTCCCTGTTTTTGGTGTTGCTTTGAAACTGTTTGAGATTTAAAGGTGGAATGCATGTGATATTCGAAAGTTTGAAACGTTGAAATGATTGTTGCTGTGATTTGAAATATTCCTTTGCATGGTATGATGTCTTGAATGCTGTGAATGTGGGATCGAGGCATAGTATTTTCAGGAAAGGAAATACCGTGTAAGATCTGTATAGGTGTATTGACTAGGGGCTTGTCTAGAAGGAGATATCCTAACTCTGCTGATATAATGGAATCACGTAGAGGAAGTTATTCAGTTGTGGAGAGTCGGAGGAGGTTCATATGAATGGGTGACTCGTGTGAAAAAGAACGAGCTCGGCCTGTTATATGAATTAACCTTGTCATACCGGGAGAGTGATGATATGAGACTATATATGCGCATGGCTGTGTGGATTCACAGCGACCCTGTGTGGATTTCACAGTGGTATGGTATGACAGGTGCAGATCTCTGAGCCTGAGTCAACGCACGAGTCAATCCGGAAGTAGAGTCATGTGTCTATGTATTGAGTCAGTGGAAAGTCTGACGTGTGAACCATGAATACTGAAATTAGAAATAGACACTTGACGAGTATGTGGAATATGGCAATGTTGATGGTTGTAATTGATATGGATTATGAACGGTGTGAAGTTTTTTTATGTTTACTATTGATTTAAAGTTTCAAACCATCTAGCTTACCCTTTATCTTGTATTGCTCTGTGGCTGTTTTCTCTTAAAACTGTGATGATCGTGTATTTTACACGGGAGCAGATGATCTTCCAGGAAGTAGAGCTCCTTAGTGAGTGGTCGCCGGGGGAGAGATCGCCTGTTTCTATCTCTTTGTGGTGATCGCCGGATTTCTGTCATGATAGCAGATCGCCTGTTTTGGGGTCTTCTGTTAGGAGATCGCCGATTTATGTATGGAGACCGCCGGTTTAGATGTTTATGACTGTATTTTGTTAAGTTTTGAGAAAATTTGACCAGTTATGTATTAACCTCCCTGTGAGGAACAACTTCATTACTTATATATAATTATTTTCACTTCAATATTATTTGTTTACCTTTATTTTCATTATATAAATATGATTAGAATTTGGCGGGATGTTACATTAATGGTATCAGAGCAGTTCGTCCTTAGGATGACCTGAGGGCTGTGGATCCATTGTGTTTCTTCTGCTCATAAAATTTATTTGAGTTTTAAATAACAACTATAGTGAAAGGTTTTCAAGCGTTTTTGTATTGAAATTTTGTGTGTGCTTTGGTGAATGTATGCCCTAACTGAAAATCTTAGTATTAAGAATGAGAGGGTCTTGATAAAGTGGTGAGGGTGCACACTCATAACTGGATCGAGATGATTCTCACTGTTAATTCTAAAGGTTTGATGTTTAGCATATATTGAATTCTGGGGTGAATTATTTTATATTATTGAGTGTTTTTAGTAATTGATTGAAAGTGGTTGCTTGGATTGATGGTCTTAAAGCAGTAGCTGTTTTGGTGTTATGCTTGATGTTATAAGTATCATGATCGGCTGATAAACTCAAATTCTAGATGACTTTGAGATGCTGACCTTTGTAAGGTCTAGCTGTTACCCCTTGAATGAATTGATTTCTTATCGATTTCATTCTTATAGTTGTAGGGATATAGAAACTAGTGGTTTCAAAATCCGAGAACGAAGAAAGATGGCACGTAAACCTCCTACCCCTCCCCAATCTTCTTCGGAGATGGGCCAGATCGCCAGGGCCATTGAGATGATGGCAACTGCCATCCAACAACAGAATACGGTAATGGCTCAGATTCATCAGGCGGTAATGCATCATTGGGAGACTGCTGGATCGACTGCAACAGCTTCCCATGTCAATCAGCCTCGGGAGCAGATGGGGATGACCGAGTTCATAAGGCACAACCCACCCCAGTTCCGTGGGAATGCTTCTCCGAACCAACCAGATCAGTGGATTAGGGAGTTTCATGCCTTGGTGGAGAAGGCAAAGAGGGTGGAGACCCTGGAGAGGAGTGATTCCAGGGTAATCAGATCACACCCAGGGGGTTCCTTCTGTAGGAAGGCCAAGGTGCAGCAGCAGCAGAATAAGCCTTATTCGAGACCTCCACAACATAGAGCAGGAGCAGTTCCGCCCCAATTTCAGCAACAACAAACATGAAGACCCAGGTGTTTCACATGCCAAGAGATGGGGCACATTTCTAGAGATTGTCCTAACAGAAAAAGGATGACTCAACCCGTTGGTTCCCAGCAGTTGAGGAACGGAGGCAGCAGACCTCAGGCAGGAGGGAGAGTGTTTGCCATGTCTGGAGCGGAAGCATCTCAGTCAGGTAACCTAGTACAAGATACTTGTTTATAGCTGGTAGATACGTTAGAAGTTTTGTTTGATTCTGGAGAGACACACTCTTTTGTGTCAAATCGGTGTGCAATCGAACTAGGCCTTCTAGTGGAGGAGCTGTCGTTTGAACGGTTGGCCTCTACACCTGCTTCAAAACAGGTGTTGACCTCTACAGTTTGCCCCGAATGTCCAGTGATAGTAGAGGGACGCAGATTCAAAGTGAACTTGATCTGCCTACCTCTTCAGGACCTGGATGTTATCCTGGGAATGGATTGGCTAGCTGCCAATCACGTTCTCATAGATTGCAGTAGTCAGAAGATAGCGTTTCCAGACCTCCAAGAGGCAGACGTGATACCTACTCAGCGAGGGTGGTCGGTGTTGGAAGAAGGGGCGAGGTGCTTCATGATCCTAGCTCGGGTGGGAGTGAAGAATGAAGAGGACGTAAGCAAGATACCTTGGTGAAAGATTTCATGGATGTATTTCCAGAAGAAGTACCTGGGTTACCTCCTAAGAGAGAGGTGGAACTCTCTATTGTTTCGGTACCTGGAGCTGGACCAGTGTCAACGGCTCCAGCTGAGTTGATGGAATTAGAGAAGGAAGTGTAAGTTAGATTTAGTGTACCAAGGTTTAGTTTCAGCTACATATAAGTTATGGAGAGTATGTAAGCAGAATGTTGAGGGTTTAAAGACTTAAGCATGTGTATCCATGGGAAGCACTGTGTAAGGACCTGTAAAATTTAATTGGAATAAAAGAGATATATTTTAAATGAATTCTAAGTATGTCTTTATTTAAAATGAAAAGGAAGGAAAGTTAAGTTTAGAAGGCTATGAGATCGCCGGTCGCCTGCTACACATGAGCGCCAGGTGGACGCCGCCAGGGCGCGAGGCATGCAGGCATCGCGCGGGCGCGAGAGGCATGCAGGCATCGCGCGGGCGCGAGAGGCATGCAGGCATCGCGCGGGCGCGAGAGGCATGCAGGCATCGCGCGGGCGCGAGAGGCATGCAGGCATCGCGCGGGCGCAAGAGGCATGCAGGCATCGCGCGGGCGCGAGAGGCATGCAGGCATCGCGCGAGCGCGAGAGGCATGCGGGCATTGCCAGGGCGCGAGGCATGTGGACGTGGCCAAGGCGCGAGAGGCATGCGGGCATTGCCAGGGCGCGAGGCATGTGGACGTGGCCAAGGCGCGAGAGGCATGCGGGCATTGCCAGGGCGCGAGGCATGTGGACGTGGCCAAGGGGCGAGAGTTATGAGGGCGTCGCCAGGGAAGACATCGGTCGTCTCCCAGAGGAAGACATCGGTCGTCCCCCAGAGGGATACATCGGTCGTCTTCCAGGGTGAGTGAGACATCGGTCGTTCGCCAAGATGAGTCAGCAGTGGAAAGTTATCGCGCGACGTCGAGTTTCACACAGAGTAAGGTGGGACCCAGGCTCCCAGCGTGAAACGTCCTGCATGCGCGACACGTAGACAAAAAGAGTGGTTCAGGCTAGTGACCTCAGAGTGTTAGCCTGCGCAGAGGCACGCCTAGTCGTACTGTTCAGTGAAGCGTACACGCAAACTTCCCTGCAGAGTGGGTGGTGGCAGCGGTTTTTGTGGAGAAGCCAGCTTAAGATACAAAAACCCATTTCTGAGAGAGAAAGAAAGAAACGTCGCAGTTGTTCAAGAGAGAAAGAGTGAGTTACCTCCCTTCTCCTCCAGATATCTCCTTCGCGCTGCGATTCTAGCATCTTCACACAAGAGTACGACGAGCGACGACCACCATTGGAGCACCTGGGAAGCTCTCTGCAAGTCCTTCAAACCAGACGCAAAAACAGAGCCCAGGCGTCGTTCAAGCTTCGTTGGGTTTCGGAGCTCCTGGTGTTTTGCGCAAGTCCAGGTAAGGGAAGCTAGCCTTCGTTTTCAATACAAGCCATAGTTTGCTGTTTCTGAAGTGAGGGCGACGTGGTCGCCGGTTCTCTGTTTCTTTTCGAAAGGCTCTGTTCTGTGTGGTTGGGCGACGTGGTCGCCGGTTTTAAATACGGGTTTCGAACTCCCCTGTGTTCAACGTTGTTTGAAGCTGTTTGGGATTTAAATACAATATATATGTGATATTCGAAAGTTTGAAACGTTGAAATGATTGTTGCTGTGATTTGAAATATTCCTTTGTATGGTATGACGTCTTGAATGCTGTGAATGTGGGATCGAGGCATAGTATTTTCAGGAAAGGAAATACCGTGTAAGATCTGTATAGGTGTATTGACTAGGGGCTTGTCTAGAAGGAGATATCCTGACTCTACTGAGATAATGGAACCACATAGAGGAAGTTATTCAGTTGGTGAGAGTCGAAGGAGGTTCATACGTATGGGTGAGTTGTTCAAGTGGGAACGAGCTCGGCCTGTTATATGAATTCACCCTGTCATACCGGGAGAGTTGATGACATTGAGATTATATGCGCATGGCTGTGTGGATTTCACAGCGACCCTGTGTGGATTTCACAGTGGTATGGTATGACAGGTGCAGATCTCTGAGCCTGAGTCAACGCACGAGTCAATCCGGAAGTAGTGTCATGTGTCTATGCATTGTGGGTCAGTGGAAAGTCTGACATGTGAATCTTGAATACTGAAACTTGAAATAGACACTTGACGAGTTATGGAATATGAATATGTTGATGGTTGAAAATTGATATGGATCATGAATGGTGTGAAGTTTTATGCTTACTATTGACTTAAAAGTTTTTAAACCATCTAGCTTACCCCTTTTCTTTTGTATTGTTCTGTGGTTATTTTCTCTTAAACTGTGATGATCGTGTATTTTACACGGGAGCAGATGATCTTCCAGGGAGTAGAGCTCCTTAGAGAGTGGTCGCCGGAAGGAGATCGCCTGTTCTGTCTCTATCGAGTGATCGCCTGTTTCTGCCTCTATCGGGTGATCGCCTGTTTTTCTGTTCTGGTAGCAGATCGGCTGTTTTGGGTCCCCTGATAGGAGATCGCCGGTCTGTGTAGGGAGATCGCCGGTTTTCATTTTAGTTGGCTGTATTTTGTTTAAATTTTAGAAAAATATACCGGTTATGTATTTATCTCCCTGTGAGGAGAAACTTTATTTACATATATATGATTTTGTTCATTTCAAGCTATTTGTTACTTTTATTTTCATTATATGAACATGTATGGTATTTTGGCGGGATGTTACACACTGGAGTTAAGTTCCAAGATGAAAGTAGGAATTTTCTTTGATCTGGAGCTTGGAAGGTGTTAGTGTCAGTAACACAACATAAGATGGCTCTAGCTGGACACAAGGCTTAAAATGGAAATTTGAGTTTTGGTAGAGGATAAGTTTACAAGATGATTATATCATCTTGAGATGTATCAGTGATTTTGGGAAAGAGGAAAGATGAAATATCTTAATTGTGTTTAAAGTTACAGTTAGGCAAAGAAAATTGTTGAAAAGCAACAGGCGGAGAAATTTCTTGGATGAGAGAGAAAGTCTCACGTGGGATGGATGTTGTTTAATTGATTTGGATTTGAAAGCTGTATGTGATTCGAAATTTGGACACTAGTTTATGTTGAGTATGTAGGAGATGAATTGGATGTTACATTAATGGTAGAATTTGCATACCAGCAGATGAAGAATTTAAGAGATACCAGAAATTTTAACTTTGCTCTTCTGGCGAAATGGAAATGGTGGATGAGGAGTGATGAGAAAGGGAAATGGAAAGATCTTCTTGTATCCAAATATGGCTCGGAACTTGGAAGAAGCCGAGCTCATTTGAAATATCAATCGTGGTGGTGGAGAGATGTACGTAAGGTGTGCGAGGAGGGTGAAGATGATGGTTAGTTCCAAAAAGTCATTGTTTGGAAAGTTGGGGGTGGGAGCAGAACTTTTTGTGCCTTGTGTTTCTAATGGGATGGGATTTGCAGCTAATCCTTTAGATGGGCAGTTGTGGTGGTCAGCGTTTCGTTTCTGATTTTAGAAACAATGCTGCATTGTCAGCTGTATCTGTTCTTCCAAGTCGGTGCTAGTATAGGGGTACTCTGGCGTGATGGTGGCGTTGCAGAATGCTGATTTAGATGAAAAACCTGGAGTGTGTCTCCAATGCTGCTGGAGGTCTACAACGATGAGTTGCTTGATAAAGAGGGACCGCAGAAACTAGAGGAATGGGTCTCTTCGTTTAGAGTGGCAACCACTGATTAATTTGGGTATGCGATGTTCAGACCGCTTAACAGTCAAGCCATGCTCTCCTGAACACCATTCAGGTCGCCTTCTTGAGTTTGAATCAGCAGTGTATGCCTGGTGGTATGATGAGTGGTGGGAAGGTGTTGTGACTGCAGCTAATGACGATAGTAGATGGATCTTCGCCGAATTGCTCTACCTTAGAAAGTGAATCATCATCCATCCCCAAAGTTGAAGTTGCTAAGAAGGTGAGCAAGAATCGTTTGGTTGGGAAACCCTTGTGGATCTGGAAAATATGAAGAGAATAACTTTGAGGGAGCCACTCTATGTCGCTCATGAGGACAAGGATAATAACTCTTGTAGAGGCAGTGATGATGTTGGCGATGAGGAGAAGACCTTTGGAGTTGTAGTTGGAGATCATGCATTTATGAAAGTGACACCGACCAAGGGTGTAGGACGAGCTATCAGATCGAAGGAGCTGCCTCCTAAGTTAGTCGGGCCATATCAGATCGTAAGGGGGATCGGTTTAGTGGCTTATGAAATCGCCCTACCTCCCCAATTAGCAAATCTGCATAATGTCTTTCACGTATCACAGCTGAGGAAGTACATGGTAGACCCTAGTCACGTGCTGGAAGTGGACGATGTGCAGATCAGGGATGACTTGTCCTTTGAAGCGAAACCAGTCAGGATTGACGATAGGCAAAGTAAACAGCTCAGAGGCAAGACCATCAACATGGTGAAAGTGGTGTGGGATGAGAGATCGGGTGATTCAACTTGGGAGTTAGAAGAACCCATGAGAGAAGCCTATCCATACCTCTTTTCCTTGTAATTCAATTTTCGAGGACGAAAATTTTTCTTGTTGGGGAGAATGTAAGGACCTGTAAAATTAAATTGGAATAAAAGAGTATATTTTAAATGAATTCTAAGTATGTTTCATTTGAAATAAAAAGGAAGGAAAGTGTAGCTTAGAAGACTATAAGTCGCCTAGTTAGCACATGATCGCCGGTCGTCTACTACACATGATCGCCGGGGTGCGAGGCATGCGGTCATTGCCAGGGCGCAAGGCATGCGGGCGTCGCCAGGCGCGGGACATGCGGGCATCGCCAGGGCAAGAGCCATGTGGACATCGGTCGTCTTCCAGGGAGAGACATCGGTGGTCCACCAGGGTGAGACATCGGTTGTCTGCCAGGATGAGGAACCAGTCATCACCGGGATGAGGAACGTCAGTCATCGCCGGTAAGAGAGGTCATCGGTGGATAGTCTTCGCGCGAGAGGTCATCGGTGGATAGCCTTCGCGCAAGAGGTCATCGGTGGATAGCCTTCGCGCAAGAGGTCATCGGTGGATAGTCTTCGCGCGAGTGGTCATCGGTGAAAGGTTATCGCGCGATGTCGAGTTGCACACAGAGAAGGTGGGACCCAGACTCCCAGCATGAAACGTCCTGCACGCGCGCCACGTAGACAAAAAGGGTGGTTCAGAATAGTGACCTCATAGTGTTAGCCTGCGCAGAGGCATGCGTAGTCGTACTGTTCAGGGAAGCGTACACGCAACCTTTCCTGCAGAGTGGGTGGAGGCAGCGGCATTTCTGGGCAAGTTGAGTTAGATTTAAAAGCTCACTTCTGAGAGGCAAAGAAAGGGCTACGATTCAAGAGTGACAGAGTGAGTGAGTGAGTTACCTTCATCCTTCTCTTTTCTCTCCTTCACTCTGCCATTCAGGCCTTATCACGTCCCTGCTTACCTATCAACGACTGCCATAGAGCACCTGGGAGGTTCTCTGCAAGTTCTCCAGATCAGAACGCTTAGGCAGAGGTCGAGCATCCTTAAGTTCGGTGGGTTAGAGCTAGAAGTGAGGTTTTACGCAAGTCCAGGTAAGGGAAGCTAGCCTTCATTTTCAATACAAGCCATAGATTAGCTGTTTCTGAAGTGAGGGCGACGTGGTCGCCGGTTTCGTTTTCATCTTCGTGAATGCTCTGTTCTATGTGTTTGGGCGACGTGGTCGCCGGTTTTAAATACAGACTTCGAAATACCTTGTTTTTGAACCAGATCGCCGGTTTTGGCGTTGTTTGCGAACTCCCTGTTTTTGGTGTTGCTTTGAAACTGTTTGAGATTTAAAGGTGGAATGCATGTGATATTCGAAAGTTTGAAACGTTGAAATGATTGTTGCTGTGATTTGAAATATTCCTTTGCATGGTATGATGTCTTGAATGCTGTGAATGTGGGATCGAGGCATAGTATTTTCAGGAAAGGAAATACCGTGTAAGATCTGTATAGGTGTATTGACTAGGGGCTTGTCTAGAAGGAGATATCCTGACTCTGCTGATATAATGGAATCACGTAGAGGAAGTTATTCAGTTGTGGAGAGTCGGAGGAGGTTCATATGAATGGGTGACTCGTGTGAAAAAGAACGAGCTCGGCCTGTTATATGAATTAACCTTGTCATACCGGGAGAGTGATGATATGAGACTATATATGCGCATGGCTGTGTGGATTCACAGCGACCCTGTGTGGATTTCACAGTGGTATGGTATGACAGGTGCAGATCTCTGAGCCTGAGTCAACGCACGAGTCAATCCGGAAGTAGAGTCATGTGTCTATGTATTGAGTCAGTGGAAAGTCTGACGTGTGAACCATGAATACTGAAATTAGAAATAGACACTTGACGAGTATGTGGAATATGGCAATGTTGATGGTTGTAATTGATATGGATTATGAACGGTGTGAAGTTTTTTTATGTTTACTATTGATTTAAAGTTTCAAACCATCTAGCTTACCCTTTATCTTGTATTGCTCTGTGGCTGTTTTCTCTTAAAACTGTGATGATCGTGTATTTTACACGGGAGCAGATGATCTTCCAGGAAGTAGAGCTCCTTAGTGAGTGGTCGCCGGGGGAGAGATCGCCTGTTTCTATCTCTTTGTGGTGATCGCCGGATTTCTGTCATGATAGCAGATCGCCTGTTTTGGGGTCTTCTGTTAGGAGATCGCCGGTTTATGTATGGAGACCGCCGGTTTAGATGTTTATGACTGTATTTTGTTAAGTTTTGAGAAAATTTGACCAGTTATGTATTAACCTCCCTGTGAGGAACAACTTCATTACTTATATATAATTATTTTCACTTCAATATTATTTGTTTACCTTTATTTTCATTATATAAATATGATTAGAATTTGGCGGGATGTTACAGTTAACACTATCAAACGGTGTTTCACGTGCAACAGACATATACGCATAATAGGAAAATCTTATGTGATATTAACAAACATATCTATATGTAGTTGTAACAAACATATGAATAACCATATATATATATACATATATATATATATATATATATACATATATATATATATATATATATATATATATATATCTTTATCTCTAAGCATCTTTATCTTTAAGCGCATGCCACTGATTATTAGCACATGGTAGCTTTGTTACGCGCTTCAAGCCCATTAAGCAGATTGGGTCAGCCTCGTAACCTTGGCGCAAGGTCCCGCCCATAACTATTCGGTCGTATGTCCACGCCAATACACACCCATTCATACACTATTTCATGCCATGCATATAGTTTTACCTGGGTTTCCTTAGTGCTACTGGGCTTGGACTTTACAGTTAATACTTTACTTATCATAAACCTGGATACGTTGTGTGCGCCCCTAAGTCCATTACATTTTGTTACCTTAGTAAATAATCTTATTTGTGGAGGATGCATGCATGCATGAGAGTTTAATATATACGCATACTTGGAGCCTAGTCACATGGTAAGTGAGGCCTATGTGCCGAGCTGACCTGCCTGAGAGAAAATGCCAAGGTTCGACTAGCAAGTTCTGAGCGCTACGAGTTTTGGTTCAATACACAAGCCCACCAGGCTCGAGCTGAACTTGCTTCAGCGAAGAGGCTTCTTGGTTCACCCGAGTCGACCTACGTGGCAAATGAGTAGCGCTATGTGCACAGTACCCTGATACAAGACGTTTCCACGTGGCTTTCATCAATGGTCAGAAGACGTTTCCGCTTATGCTCCCTTACAACAATAGGTTTACAGAAACTCAAATGTCCCCACTGTTTCATTACACTCTTTAGAAATTTTTTGCGCTTCTTCTCAAACTTGCTGCGCTCTCGTCGTCATCCATACAATCTTGTTCCTAATACCTTTCCAATCACCTCAAAGGTACTAACTTTACCTTACCTTATTCACGTAATATGCTTTTATTGTTTTCGCTGCTCTTGCTTTACTACACTGAGATTGTTCATACCCAGTGTTCTCGATATTACTATTTACGCCTGTTACTCTTCTTTTATGACTGCATATAATGTTGGATTCTGAATGTATCTATTGTTCTCTATTGGTTTGCTTGCTCTAGTTTTAGATGGATTATCGATCACACTATCCTTGGGCCCCTGAGAACCTTCTAACTGAAACCTCAGAATTCACCTCTAGGAAGAAAATAGTAGATTATAGGAAGGCCGAGTATAAGAAACATGTTTGGTAGGGAACATGATAAGCTTGTCCATATAGTACCCTGTGGGGAGGGTGAACCTGTGTGCAATGATGAATCCACAGACCCCGAGGGCCCCTTCTACTTCTTTTATTCCACCCTCTTTCAGAAAGTCCTCCTTCGACTCCCCCTATTCCCCTTCGAGAGAGCCCTGCTTACCGAAGTCAACGTTGCCCCTGCCCAGCTACACCCAAATAGCTGGGCATTCATGTGGGCCTTTACCATCCTTTGTTCCCACTTTGGGCTTCTGCCATCAGTGGATGTCTTTCTTTACTTCTTCGAGGCCAAACGTTTAGGACACCAACTTTGGGTGTCCTTCAGTGGGGTTGCTGGGAGGTCCTTGCTATCCCTCTTCCAGCAATCTTATAAGGGTTTTAAAAAGAAGTTCTACAAAATTCGAAGCAGCAAGGGAGATCCAACCCTCCTGGATGGATTTCCCTTGTATTGGACCCAAAACCCTATCTTCTAGAGCCCTAGACACCTAGAGGACCTACCCCTACCTGAACATGAGGTATGCATCTATCTCTCCAACCTCAAGGTGGTTTTTGATACTGCCTTCTTGATCCGAGAGGAGTTTTCCTCAGTAACGCTTAAAGCTTACATTGGTATACTTTTATTCCCTGCTATACTCAAGTATTGATGTTTCTATATTGCTGGTGTAAGTGTTGAACTTATCTTATCTTGTTATGCAGATAACATGTTGGATGTGAAGAAGAGGAAGAACCTAGCTACCCTAGCTAGGTAGAAAAGGGTTGTTGCGGAGGCTCCTTCTGCAGCTATTGCAGAAGTACCCCCTGCTGAAGACTACAGCAGGAAGGCCATAATCAAGGTGGTGGCCTCGGAGGAGGATAAGACATATTCTGGGCTCATCTTCAAGAGAAGACAAAACAATGAAGCGTCCTCCTCCCACTCAATCTCAGGTGGGCGAAGCCTCCAAGTCTAAAGGACTTGCCCAGCAGGTGAAGGGCCTCAATCTAGAGGTCAAGGAGCTGAGAAGGAGCTATCAAGAGACTAGGACTCTCCTCTTCAACAAATCACAAGAGACCTTGGATCTGTATGTGAGGAACAATGACCTCCATACTGAGATGGAGTCGCTGAAAGAAGAGCGAGAGTCGCTGAAGGAAGAGATGACCAAGCTGGTGGCCACACAAAAGGCAGAGCTGGCACAAAAGGACGAGTTGATGGCTAAGCTCAAGGAGGAGCTCACAGATGACGTCGCTAACTCATACGCTGCTGGCTTCGAGGATGCAGTTGCCCAAGCCACAAGTGTTTACCTTGATACTGACTTCTCCCAACTTGGCCCAGGGAAAGTCATGATTGACGGGCACTTGGTGTATGAGGATGAGCAACAATCATGAATTCCTTGTATTTATTCACCTTATGTAGCTAGCTGAACAATGTATTATTTTGTGCATATATGTATAGTTGTTTATTGTGCCTTTTCTAGTTTAGAGTTAATGCATATAACTTAACGAATTAACGAGTGTTCTTACCTTAGAAACATCACTAATTTCGCAACCAACTCCCAACGAACAAGGTAATTTATGATGCATGTCGAGTAATCGACGTGTCTAACTATGCCAATCAAACATAACATGGATGACACTCTTACCAGAGCCAATCATAGGATAGTTTAATGTCTAACCTGGTGATTTGTGTTGTTGTCCCAACTGGTTCTCGTCGAGATCTTGAGCTCACCTTGTGTTATCCATACTTAGAGTCCTTCTTCATGTAGGGCTCTCAAGCTCGAGTTGTCATGAACATGTAGCTTCCTTCCTTTGGAAGTTTTCCAGAACTAGGTTTCCTTTTGGGGCTCGCACCAAATTTTGGCGAGTTGCGGTTTGGTTGATGCCTTTGATCAAGACGAGGCCCAAATGCTGAACGAATGGGCATCTTTGAGCTGGTTTCGTTTGGGCTATACCCAATCTTTGGCGAGCTGACTTTATTTTCGTGCTAGCCCAATGATTAGCGAGCTGGTTTCGTTTACACCACATTTGGTGAATTGGTTTCGTGTGCACCACATCGGGTGGACTGGTTTCGTTTACACCACATTTGGTGAACTGGTTTCGTGTGCACAACATCGGGTGGACTGGTTTCATTTATAATATAATGGCACATCATTTCTCAAATGCTTTTTCATTGGGCAACCTCATTAAAAAACCCCCGTAAGGGAAAAAGAGTGTCCCCTTAACTGCTCATGATTGACATTATATATTAACTGAAATAAAACTTGAGGCTAGTCCCATTCCAGGTTCGGGGTATCTCTCCCCCTTCTAGAGTCTCAAGTTTGTAAGCTCCATTCCCGAGCATTTCTATCACTTGGAATAGTCTGGTCCATTTGGGACATAACTTGTTCTCTAGCTGATACGAGTGGGTTTTCCTCATGACCAAATCACCGACTTGGAATTGTCGAGGTCTAAGTTTAGACCTTTGCTTTTGCTCCACTTTCCTTTTCAAGGCTTCAGCTTTAATGCACGCTTGCTCTCGCACCTCATCAAGTAGGTCGAGATTTATCCTTCTCCCTTCATTAGATTCTTCTGCCAGAAAATTTTGGAATTGTGGCGAGCTCTCCTATATCTCTAATGGGATCATGACATCTGACCCGTATACTAGGCTGAAAGGCATCTCCTTAGTGGTAGATTGAGGGGTGGTGTGGTAGGCCCATAAAATTCGCGGGACCTCCTCAGCCCAGCTCCCCTTTGCCTTTTCCAGCCTCCTTTTCAGACCTCTGAGTAACACCCTATTGCCAGACTCAACCTGCCTATTGGTTTGGGGGTGTTTTACAGATGCAAATACCTGCTTAATGCTGAGCTCCGTGCACAACTTTCTGAGCTGTTGGTTCGCAAATTGGGTGTCATTATCAGATACCAAGCGCTTTGGAATCCCGAAACGACAAACAATATTCTTCCACATGAAGTATTGAACTTTGTGAGCGGTGATCTGTGCCACGGGCTCAGCTTCTATCCACTTGGTGAAATACTCCACGGCCACTACAAGGTACTTCATTTATCGAATGGCCAATGGAAAAGGTCCTAGAATATCAATGCCCCACGTGTGAAAAGGCCACAGGCTGCTAATCGATCACAATTCTTTTGGGGGTCCGTGATGCCAATCAGCATGTTTCTGGCATTGCGTGCACCGCTGTGCGTACTTCGTACAATCCTCCCACATAGTCAGCTAGTAATACCCTGCTCGAACAGCTTTCAAAGAGAGAGCTCGTCCTCCAATGTGGCTTCCACAGATACCCTCGTGGAGCTCTGCCATCACCCGCATACATTGATAGCCACTTATATAGGTCAGAGTAGGATGGGTATAACCATGCCTGAACAGTTTCCCATCTATCAAGGTATACCTTCCCACGTTCTTTTTCATAATCTTGGCCTCTGCGAGCTCCATTGGAAGTACACCGTCAGCAAGGTAACGCCTATAAGGTGTCATCCAGGTATCGCCTATATCAATAAGGCAGATGTCCAGCGGCCCCTCTTCAAACAGGTTGTAAATACTTATTTTAAGTACCCTTAAGGTCTCCTGTGTCAAGGATTGATGTCTTTTTTTCCCAATATCAACCAGATTCACCTGTTGTTCGTCACCCGTATCATCTGTAGCAGTTCTAGGTGCCCTTAAGGTCTCCTGGATTACTGACCTTTGACGACCTCCTTTACCCGAACTGGCGAGCTTTGCCAACTGGTCTGCTCGTACGTTTTGCTCCCTTGGGACATGTATCAATTCGAACGCGGGGAAGGTTTCTTTCAACAGCGTGACATATTTTAGGTACGAGGCCATCTGAGGATCCTTGTCCTGATATTCCCCTATGACTTGTCCGGTCACTAGCAACGAATCGCTTTTTACCAATAGGCTTTGAGTGCCCATCTCCTTGGCAAGTAAAATTCTGGCTACCAATTGATGGAGATCAACTAGAAGAGGATTTCACTAATGGAGGAAGAGGCTATCCACCCAAGCATTCAAAATTCTTCTTACTAGTTGATCCGGTCGGTCATCGGTAGTCGATGACGTCAGCAGCAGTTGACCACGTGAACCGTTCACGGGGTGACACGTGGTAGAGGATAGCAAGTGAATTAGGGAGGAGATCACTCAGAATGGTGATCGGTGGTCGGGGGCTAAGGGACCACCACCCGCAGATCAGTGTCAGGTGAGCGCCTGGAAGCAGAGCGCGAGAAGTAAAGAAGAACTGATCAGTCATCGGGGGTTTCCTGTTAACACAGTTAAGCTGGGACCCAGGCTCCCAGCGAGAGCGTTACGCAAGAAGCACAGATCAGTGATCGCCTATCGCCGTGTGTGAAGATCAGTAATCGCCTATCGCCGTGTGTGAAGATCAGTAATCGCCTATCGCCGTGTGTGAAGATCAGTAATCGCCTATCGCCATGTGTGAAGATCAGTAATCGCCTATCGCCGTGTGTGAAGATCAGTAATCGCCTAGATTGCACATGATCGCCGTGTGTGAAGATTAGGAGATCAGGTGGTCAGCAAGTCGCCGAAAGGAGCACATCGCCGGGTATTTGAGAAGACTTGGCAAGCACTTGTTATATGGTCTAAATACAGAGGATAAGTGGCATATCTGCCACCATGTGTAGTGTGAGTCGTGATGCCCAGTGTTAATCAGTTCATCATGTTAAGGTTGCGCCCAGAGTAGCCTGTGCACTAAGCTACTCCCTATGTGGATAACTTAGTCGCAGGAGCAAAGTGGAAGTAACGTTTCAGCTGCAGGTACTCCAGATGGTGACACGTGTATGACAAGATGTTATCCACGTGTCAAGAGGAATAACCGTCAGGAGAGAGAAAGACTCAGGTATATATACGAAATTCTTAACGATATTGGGGGGGAATTCATTTTTGGTGGTGATTCACTGGTACACGGTTCTGAGTTTTCTTTGAGATTCTTTGTTGATTCAATCACTGACTTGAGCGTCGGAGCGCAACCGGCCACAGAGGCGCCATACTGTTCTTTCAGGTTTCTTGGCGGATTTTCAGGTGAAGGTCATCAATGCACTTGGCGTGAAGCTGGTGAGGATGAGGTTTGAGAAGGAGAAGTTCTAACGCTTTGGCCAAGAGGCTGGATCATCAAGCGCCCACCGTGGGGCCGTGTAAACTGTGATTCCCATCCACAGTTGAGTTTGTGAGGTTTTCGGTAGTTTCTGTTCGATTGCTTGCTGCCGCAATCGTTTTTCGGAGGTTTCGACCGTTTGAATTGAAGTTCAATCGGTGAAGAGTGGTTTTCTGGAAGTTTTGACCGTTTGAATCGAAGTTCAATCGGTGGAGAGTGGTTTTCTAGAGGTTTCTACCGATTGATTCCTGCATCAATCGTTGTGCGAAGGAAGTTGAAACGTTTCTTGAGCGTAGTTGCGAGATAACTTTTGCGTGTTGAAAGGTAACTGTGTGAAATTAGTAGAAGTTTCATGAGGAAAATGAGGACAACTAGATCTAGTTCAGTTGCGCCACAATCCGGAGGGAATAACGTGACGATGTCACAAATGCTGGAAATGATGCGTGCTTTGCAAGAAGATGTGGCAGCATCGCGCGTCGAGCAGACGAAGATGCACGACGACCTGGTCGCTTCTCAGGCCAGGAACGAAGAGCTGAGTAAGGTTAATGAAGAGTTACGTCAGGCTCTTCGCGAGCAGAGGGAGAGTGCTGCGACCAGTGGGACGCTGCGATTCCTACAAACATCACGGCGGTGAAGGCCTCCTTCACTGGAGTGGAAGATCCAGAGGCTCACCTTACCGCATTCCATACGCAGATGATGCTGTCGGGAGGATTGGATGCGGTCTATTGCAAGATGTTCATGAGCACTCTCCACAGCACAACATTGGATTGGTTTGTAAGCCTACCTACTGAACACATTTCCAGTTTTCAGCAATTCTCCAAGCTTTTCGTCGATCAATACATTGTGAATAAGGCGCCGCCTATGGTGTCGTACGACCTGTTCGACATAAGGCAATTCCAGGGGGAATCTTTGAAGGACTATCTGAATAGGTTTGGAGCTCAGATAGTCCGATTACCAGGTAAAGATGAGGAGATGTTCATGCACGCCTTTAAGAAGGGCGTGCTACCTGGACCCTTCAGCGAATCGTTAATCAGGAGCCACCCCGCAACGTTTGCAGAGATTCGGCGACGTGCTATGGCTCACATCGCCGCTGAGAATGAAGTGATAGAGAAGAGAGGGAATATGGCTCCTGTGAAACCACGCACCCAAGCCAAGACTCAGCCTCAAAGGGTGTTGGAGACGGCGATGGTGAAGAAGGATCAAAGGACGTACCATCCTTATGATTCGAAGAAAAACAAAGGTGATGACAGTAGTAGAGGAAGAGGGCCAGGTTGCCTGAGGGAATTCAAGCGCCCTCCGAGGCATGAGTTCGTGATGGGATTGGTGGACCTAATCGCCATTCCCAATATAGCTGCCAAGCTGAAGGTGCCTGAAAATATGTCGGATAAGGTGTTGGGGCCAAAGCCAAACGCATGGTGTGAATTCCACGAAAGTTTTGGCCACACCCTTGACTCTTGCCTGTCGCTGGGATACCAACTCGACGAGTTGGTTAGAAGTGGATTTCTGAAGGACTATTTGCTAGAGAAGAAGGTAGCAAATGCGTCGAGCTCCCAGCCGGCGAGCAGTGAGGGCCAACAACACGAAGTGCCCATCCACGGGGAAATCCACACTATAGCTGGGGGTTTCTCAGGAGGTGGGTACACCGCGTCACAGCGCAAGAAATATGCTCAATCTGTGATGGCAGTGGAAGCATTCGAGGACCACTCGCCCGATGTGGACATCATGAAACCCTTTTTAGTTTAGTGTATGGCTGTGACGCGATGATTCCAGTTGAAATCCAGGAGAGCTCGCTGAGTTTTCAACACTTTGTAGCAGAAGAATCAGATGAAGAGAGAAGAATGAACCTGGATTTACTGGATGAGGTCAGGGAGGAAGCAAGAGTGAAAGCTGAAGCGGTGAAAAGAAGAATAGAACGAAGATGCAATTCTAGAGTAATACCGAGGCAGTTCAGAAGCGGCGATCTGGTGATGAGGAAGGCCCACCAGTACGTGATGGAGAATAAGTTGTCACCCAAGTGGACAAGACCGTTTAGAATAACCGAAGCACTCGGGAACGGCGCCTACCACTTGGAGACACTAGAAGGAGGGGCGATTCCTCGTACTTGGAACGCCACACACCTCATATTTTATTTCAGTTAAAGCTTCGTAAAAACAGTTACAAGGGGGCACTCTTTTTTTCCTAAGGAAGGTTTTTAACGAGGCCACCCAAGAAATAAGATATTCAAACTAAAGTTTTTGTGCATATCATTTTAAAGAAGTTTTTGGAAAAACCTTATCACCTAAAGTGATTCGAGGTAGAAGTAAAATGATTGCGCACGTTTTAAGTAAAAGTTTTTAAGACCACATCGCCCTTAGGCGATTAGAGGCACAAGTGAAAAGTTTTTAAAGTCCTCATCGTCCTTTGGTGATCGGAGGCATCCAGCGAAGTTCAAAGTCCTCGATGTTCTCGCGCATCTTGAGGCAACAGAGGAAGACTTCCTTGCCTTTGAGCAAGTGCAGGCGAGAAAGAGGAAGACCTCCTTGCCTTTGAGCAAGTGCAGGCAAAAGAGGAAGTCCTCCTTGCCTTTGAGCAAGTGTAGGCAACAGAGGAAGACCTCCTTGCCTTTGAGCAAGTGCAGGCGAGAAAGAGGAAGTCCTCCTTGCCTTTGAGCAAGTGTAGGCAACAGAGGAAGACCTCCTTGCCTTTGAGCAAGTGCAGGCGAGAAAGAAGAAGTCCTCCTTGCCTTTGAGCAAGTGTAGGCAACAGAGGAAGACCTCCTTACCTTTGAGCAAGTGCAGGAAAAAGAGGAAGTCCTCCTTGCCTTTGAGCAAGTGTAGGCAACAGAGGAAGACCTCCTTGCCTTTGAGCAAGTGCAGGCGAGAAAGAGGAAGTCCTCCTTGCCTTTGAGCAAGTGTAGGCAACGGAGGAAGACCTCCTTGCCTTTGAGCAAGTGCAGGCGAGAAAGAAGAAGTCCTTCTTGCCTTTGAGCAAGTGTAGGCAACAGAGGAAGACCTCCTTGCCTTTGAGCAAGTGTAGGCGAGAAAGAAGAAGACCTCCTTGCCTTTGAGCAAGTGCAGGCGAGAAAGAAGAAGACCTCTTTGCCTTTGAGCAAGTGCAGGCAAGAAAGAAGAAGACCTCCTTGCCTTTGAGCAAGTGCAGGCGAGAAAGGAGAAGTCCTCCTTGCCTTCGAGCAGCTGCAGGCAAGAAGGGTTCGTATAAAGGAACGACAGGTGAAAAAGCGAATAGAAGGTTGCAAAAGGTGATCCCACAAAGGACGCCTTATTTGGGTAAAGAAGGCAACATCGCCCAAAATTAATTCGGCGAGTACCAGATCAGAGGAATTTCTGGCGATGATGCAGAACACTTGGCATGTCAGTTAAACGCACAAAGAAACAAGGCTAAGTGAAGAGAACGAAAGATAACCTATATGCTTGTCTAGCCAGTTGTTCTTGCCGGTTGACCCGCTTGTCGGTTGACTCACGACACTCACACGCCTCCTTCCTCACGTTGATATGTGCTTGGTTCTCTCGAAGCAATCTGCACCTGCAAAAGAGAAAGGGGGCGCCCTAGAGGCCGTTTGCACTCCGACGCTCAAGTCAGTGTAAGGCAAGGAACACCAAGTGTATTGAGTTTCTCTCTGTGTGTTTAGGTCTAGAAACTGCGTACCTTTGTGAAGTATCTTACAGTCCCTTATATAGTCTAGGGTTTACTGCGCCGCTAGCCCTAATTAGGATTCGCTGCGCTACTAGCCATATTTAGGGTTTACTGGAATACCCTTGTGCCGCTATCACCCAATCTTAGGGTAATCTAGCACATAAGGTTTCCTTCTCTGGAGTGCAAACTCTCACAGGGTGACCACCTGGGTGCCTCCTTGTGCACCTAGTCTCTGGGGCCACCTGTTCTGGGAGTGCCTTCACTGTTTACGTGCCATGCATGTAGCTTCACTGGGAAAAGCCTAGCTCTGGTGAGTACTCGTCCCCTCAGGACTCTACACCCAACTGTGCTCTCCCTGCTACCCGCATAGGCACTTCCTGATCCAGACCTCTCCCTAACTCTGGGTATTTAACTGGTCATTGGCCCACTCTGGGAACCAATCTTAGCTGTTCTGTTTACGCTGTTCAAATCACCCAAGGCCGATGTCACCTCGCCACATGTTCCTCGCCGAGGACTCCTCGACCTGCTGAGTGACGATGACACCTCCGCCCATTCTGGTGATCTGACGACTCCTCATCCGTCTCTATAGGCTGATGACTCGTCACCCTTCTCTGCAAGCTGATGACTCGTCACCCCTTTCTGTAGGCTGATGACTAATCACCCCTTTCTCTAGGCTGATGACTAATCACCCCTTTCTCTAGGCCGATGACTCATCACCCCTTGTGGGGTCCATTCCACGTGGCTTTGGCCCGTGCTGTGGGACCCAGCTGACGTTCGAGGACTGGTCAGTACACAAGCCCCCCAGTCTCAAGCTGTTAACTTGTTTCAGCGAAGAGACTAAGTGATGGGCGAGGACTGATCGGTACACAAGCCCCCCTAGTCTCAAGCTGTTAACTTGTTTCAGCGTAGAGACTAAGTCATTGACTTGGGCGACCTACGTGGCTCTGCGCATAAGTACATGAACAGTGCGCTGAAAGGACACTTCACCAACCCCCTTTCATCTACTAACACGTGGCTGCATCAACGGTTTGAGATTCATAACGTTCGCGCTTCCTAGGGCTACGTTAAACCTCTTCAAAACCCCGCGCCACTTCACTGTTTCATCACTTTGCATTCTCACTTCTGTAGACTCCATCTTCCAGCGCAAGCTCTCTTCTTCTCACCAAGCTTTCCACACTTCTCCACCCTCACTCAACCAAAGGTATGATTTTTATGTCTTCTTCTCCTTCATAACATAATCTCGATCATCCATATGGCATGTTGTAACTGTTCTGGGCTTGTGGTGTGGTTTTCGCATTCTAGGGTTTTTGTTCTTCTTTTCTAGGTTCGTTCTACCTTCGAGTCTTCGTCCACCATTGCTTTCTTCTAAACCTCTTTCTTTTCCTGCCTCTCACTTATTTAGATTCGAGATGGCCAGAACTAAAACTACCTCCAACCCTCCTCCAACCATAGCGGTCGATTACAAGGCCCTCTACCCCTGGGCTTCTGAGGATCTTCTTGCCGAGACCTCCAAACTCACATCCTGCGAGGATCTTCGCAAGCACCGGGATGATGAGAATGAGATTAAAGGACGCGTCTTCGGCAGGGAAACTGACGCGTACGTCTCTGTGCGCCCCTGCCCAGTAAACGAGCCCGTATGCGCCGATGATCGTTGCAACAATGGGGAACCCTTCTTCTTCTTCTACGCCACCATCTTCAAAAGAGTCAAAGTCCATCTCCCTTTCACAGGGTTTGAAAGGGCTTTGCTCACAGAGTTAAACGTGGCGCCCGCTCAACTGCACCCCAACAGTTGGGCCTTTATCAGGGCGTTCTCCATCCTCTGCAATAATCTAGGGTTCACCCCCTCTGTCGATGTCTTCCTTTACTTCTTCGAGGCGAAGAGCCCCGGCAAGAGGCTTTGGGTGAGCCTGAATGGGGTGGCCGGGAGAGTCCTTCTAACGCTCTTCTCGCAGTCATACAAGAACTTCAAGGGAAAGTTCTTCCGAGTCTGCTGCAGCTCTTACGACCCCACCATGCTCGATGGATTTCCCTTATACTGGGTGGGGGAGTTGAAGTTCAAAAAGCCACGCAGGCTCGAGGAGTTGACAGTCCCCGATCAAGAACTCTGCCAAACCATTTCCAGCTGGGGGGTGGTGTTTGACTCCACCCAGCTGATTAGGCATGAGTATGACGCTGAGACTCTCAGCGTGTACATTGGTACACTAACTTCATCTTGCATTTATCTGTTCGCATGCTCAATGCTTTGCCTTTCTAATACTTTCGAATTGTTCACTGCAGGCATGGTACTCAGCGCTGATAAGAAGAAGAGGCTGGCAGATGTGCTGAGTCGCCACAATGCTAGCGGTTCAGCCCCTGCAGGTCCGTCATCACCCGCGGGTGTCGCCCTGGAACCCATCGCTGAAAAATCCAAGAGGGTGGCCCCTGTGGAGGTTTCTGATGACGAGGACACCTGCTCCGGCCTTGTCTTCAAAAGGAAAAGGGTGGAGACAGCCGCAGAGGTCTCTTCAGCCACAGAAGGGCACCCTTCTTCCTTTAGGGAGCACCCTCCCAGCGCCTCCTCCCCTCCTGAGCCAATCCTAACACTTGAGGGGGGTGGGGAGAGTGCTCCTTCCTCCGGTCCGATGCCTTCTGCCCCAGAACTGCCTTCTTTGCTCCAAAGATCGCTCGCCCAAATGCCCGGCAGAGCTGTCTTGGAGGCCATGGACAGAAACTCTCTTGAGAACCTCCTCAGCCATGGTCTCGGGGAGTTCTTGGCCGCTTCCAACTCCTTGCTGGTCAAGGGTAGTGTTGAGGCGGAGCTGCTAGAGGAGACCGCCCAACTGAAGAGGGAGCTGGAACAAAAGAATCTCCAACTTCGTCAAGCGACCACGCGAGAGACTGCCCTCAATCAAGAACTGGGTAGTCTCCGTCAATCCGAGAAGGAGACCAAGAAGCTTCTTTTCTCTAAGGGGCAGGAAGCCCTCCAGCTTGAAGCTAAGATACTCCCCCTCCGCAACAAGATTATTGAACTGGAAGAGCAAGCAGAGGGGGCTCAAGTTAAAATGGCCAAGCTGGAGGAGAGGGCGACCGATCGAGAAGTTCAGCTGGGCAAGGTTGAGGAGGAACTTGCCCAACAGATCGAACTGTTGAAGAAGACCGAGGCTGAGCTTATTGATGACGCCGCCGACGCCTATGGGGAAGGCTTTGGTGACGCCCTTGCTCAGGTTGCCTGCGTGCATCCTGAGATGGACCTCTCACCATACTCCGCAACTCTGCAGGTGGTCGACGGGCAAATAGTGCCCAGATAGGTCCTCGAAACAGTTGTATTTTAGTTGAACATCTTGTAATTATCCTCTTTGCAATATAAAACTTTGTTTATGCATTGTTCATCTTTTCGTCGTGCTTCGTATTTGATGGGCTCACGATCACAAATAATGCACCTGCAAAATGAACCTCAAGTAACATGTTTTCCTGCTAACTTCATTGATGAACCTTTACCTTAAATTGGGCGTTCTCACTCGGAGGGGAAAGTGTTCCTTATGAACTCCCCATTCCCCTTACGAGACCTCTAACCCCACTTATAGGTTCTGACTGACCTGTCATCGTTCATGGACGATGGAGGATTTAACCAGGTGAACCTTTCTTTCACATTGGAAGTTCTCACTCGAAGTGGAGGTGTTCTCTACGAACCTACCTCTCCACTTACGAGACCTCTAACTCCACGTGACAGGTTCTAACTGACCTCACATCGCTCACAGGCGAGGAGGATTTCTCTGGGCGAACCCTTCTTTCACATTGGAAGTTCTCACTCGAAGTGGAGGTGTTCTCTACGAACCTACCTCTCCACTTACGAGACCTCTAACCCCACGTGAAAGGTTCTAACATTATTGTACAAACACATTAAAAACATATATCTTTAACTGAATTTTATTGGGTGACCTCATTAAAAACCCTTAGAAGGGAAAAAAGAGTGTCCCCTGTATCGTGTTGCGTACAAGATTACATGGCTTTAACTGAAATAATACTTCAAGTGAGTCGCATTCCATGTTCGAGGAATCGGACCTCCTTCTAAAGTCTCAAGCCTATATGCTCCATTCCCTAGGGCCTCTGTCACTCTAAAAGGACCAGTCCACTTAGGGGATAGCTTGTTCTCTATCTGGTATGGAGATGCCTTTCGCATGACAAGGTCTGCCACCTGGAACTACCGAGCTCTCAGCTTGGAACTGTGTTTGAGCTCGACTCTCCTCTTTATCGCCTCAGCCTTGATTCCAGCTTCTTCCCTGGCTTCATCCAAAAGATCTAGATTCACCTTCCTCTCTTCATTAGATTCCTCAGCCACAAAGTTCTGGAAACGTGGCGAGCTCTCCTGGATCTCCACAGGGATCATGGCATCTGAACCATACACCAAACTAAAGGGAGTCTCCTTAGTAGTGGACTGGGGAGTAGTATGGTAAGCCCATACTATTCTGGGAACCTCCTCAGCCCACCTTCCCTTTGCTTTCTCCAGCCTTCTCTTCAATCCTCTGAGGAGGACTCGGTTGGCTGACTCGACCTGCCCATTGGTCTGTGGGTGCTCGACTGATGCGAACACCTGCTTGATTCCCAATTCTGTACATAGCTTTCCCAACTGTTGGCTCGCAAACTGAGTGCCATTATCAGACACCAAGCGTTTTGGAACGCCGAAACGGCAAACTATGTTCTTCCACACGAAGTGTTGGATCTTTTGTGATGTAATCTGTGCTACTGGCTCAGCTTCAATCCACTTCGTGAAATATTCTATGGCGACCACGAGGTACTTCATCTGCCTTATCGCCAAAGGGAAAGGCCCCAAGATGTCAATTCCCCAGGTATGAAACGGCCAAGGGCTGTAAATCGACCTGAGCTCTTCTGGTGGTGCCTTAGGCCAATCAGCATGCAACTGGCACTGCTTGCATTGTTGTGCATACCTAGTGCAATCTTCCCTCATTGTCGGCCAGTAGTACCCTGCTCGTACGGCCTTAGAGGCCAGCGCTCGGCCTCTGATATGACTATCGCAGATACCTTCATGGAGCTCCGCCATTATCCTCACACACTGCTCGCCATGCACGCAGACTAAGATGGGGTGAGTAAACTCATGTCTGTACAACTCGCCTTCAATGAGCGTGTACTTGGACGAGTTTTTCTTTATCTTCTTTGCCTCCTCCGACTCTGCTGGGAGCATTCCATTCGCTATGTAACGCTTATAGGGCGTCATCCATGTCTCACCATTTTGTAGTAGACAGATCTGTGGTGCTTCTACCCCCATTAGCATGTGTGCGTTGACTCGTGGTTTTTTTAAAGTTTCTTGAGTCAACGACCGATGATTCCTCTTCTTGCCATCTGACTGGCTGATCTGATGGACTCCGACCAAGTTATCAGCTGTATAGGTACGAGGCGCCCTCAGGGTCTCCTGGATGACTGTCCTCTGCCTGCCCCCCTTGCCTGAGCTGGCGAGTTTGGCCAACAAGTCGGCTCTGGCATTCTGCTCCCTGGGCACGTGCACTAGTTCAAATATCTCAAATGAACTCTTCAATCTCTGGACATACTCCAAGTAAGAGGCCATCTGAGGGTCTTTGGCCTGGTATTCTCCGGCCACCTGACCGGTGACCAACAACGAGTCACTCTTGGCTATAAGGCTCTGCGCTCCCATCTCCTTTGCCAATAACATCCCAGCGATCAAAGCCTCATACTCCGCCTGGTTATTGCTGGCTTTGAACGCGAACCGCAGAGCCTGCTCTATTAACAACCCCTTGGGTCCTTCCAAGATCACCCCCGCTCCGCTGCCTTGCTGATTCGAGGACCCATCTACTGACAATACCCATTTGAAATTGGGTCCCTCTTGTTGGGCTTCGGTTGAAGACATCTCTGCCACAAAGTCAACGTAGACTTGTCCTTTGATCGGGCCCCTGGGTTCATACTGGATGTCAAATTCTGACAACTCAACTGCCCAACGCACCATCCTTCCTGCCACATCGGGCTTCTACAAGACCTTACATATCGGCAAATCTGTCATCACCACCACTGTGAAGCTTTGGAAGTAGTGGCGTAATCTCCTGGCTGAGAACACCACTGCTAATGCTGCCTTCTCTAAGGCTTGGTATCTCGTCTCGGGTCCCTGTAGCACCTTGCTGACAAAATAAATGGGCTTCTGGCTGTGTTGCTGTTCTTGTACCAAGACAGAACTCACCGCCCTGTCTGTAACTGCAAAGTACAAACGCAGGGGTGTGCCGAGTTGAGGCTTGCACAAAACTGGTGGGCTGGCCAAGTATTCTTTGAGCTTGAGGAAAGCCTGCTCACATTCTGCCGTCCAGGTGAATCTGCTATTCCTCCTTAAGCATTGGAAATAAGGGTGACCTTTATCTCCCCCGGCTGACACGAACCTGGAGAGTGCAGCCATCCGACCTGTCAACTGTTGCACTTCTTTGACCGACGTCGGGCTCCTCATGGCTATGATTGCTGCACACTTGTCTGGGTTGGCCTCAATCCCTCTTTCCGTGAGCAAAAACCCAAGGAACTTGCCTGCCTCCACCCCAAAGACGCACTTTTCGGGATTCAACTTTAACCTGTACTTTGCTATAGTGTTGAACAGCTCCTCCAAGTCGTCAATATGCTGATCTCGTGCCTGGGACGTCACTACCATGTCATCTACATATGCCTGCACATTGCGTCCCAGCATGGGGGCGAGGACCTTGTCCATCAGCCTCTGGTATGTGGCACCCGCATTCTTCAAGCCAAACGGCATGACTGTGTAGCAGTAACAAGACAGCTCTGTCATGAACGCAGTCTTGTTCTCATCCATCGGGTGCATCTTGATCTGATTGTACCCAGAGAAAGCGTCCAAGAAACTGAGCAATTTGCAGCCTGAAGCACTATCCACCAGCGCATCTATGTTGGGCAGAGGATAGGAATCTTTTGGACAAGCCTTGTTAAGATCTGTAAAGTCCACACACATCCTCCATTTCTCGTTAGCCTTCCTTACCAGGACGACATTCGCGAGCCACTCAGGGTATTGTATTTCCCGTATGTGACCTGCTTTCATCAATTTGTGTGTTTCCTCCCTGACTACCTGCCTTCGCTCATCATTGAACTTCCGCCTCCTCTGGCGGACCGGTCTGGCTTGGGGATTCAGTGCCAGGCGGTGGCATAGGAAATCAGGGTCTATGCCAGGCATGTCTGAGGGGGACCAAGCAAAAGCGTCCAGATGCTTTCCTATAACTCCCGCTACTTGATCCTGGGTCTCCTGAGATAGGGATTTACCCAGCCTGAAGATCTTCCCTCCGATCTCCTTCTCCACGACCTCCTCCGCGGGTTCTGGTCGCCTCGTCCGGGCGACCTCTGCTCGGGTGACCCCGGCATCACCTCGAGGCATATCTGTTTCATTGGTTCCTCCTCCCGGTGGTGAGGTAGTCACCATGCAGACTCCCCTCTTCGTCTTGAGGCTATTTTCATAGCACCTTTTAGCCTCCTTTTGGTCTGACTTGATAGTTACCACCATCCCCTCCATCGATGGCAACTTCATCTTCATGTGCCTTGTAGACACCACGGCCCCCAACCGGTTCAGGGCCGGTCTGCCCAGAAGTATATTGTAGGCAGAGGGAGCGTTCACTACAAGGTACCTGATGTTCTCTGTGCGGGACGCTATTCCGTCAGTGAACGTGGTCCTCAACTCTATGTATCCCCGCACTTCTACTTGATCTCCTGTGAACCCATATAAATAGCCGACGTAGGGTCGCAGCTGATCAGGAGACAGCTGTAGCTTGTTGAAAGTCGACCAGAACATCACATCAGCCGAGCTCCCCTGATCGACCAGCACCTGGTGCACCTTACGCGCGGTAGTGACTACTGAAATAACCACCGGATCGTTGTCATGGGGAACAACATCTCGGCGATCAGCTTTTGTAAAGACGAGGTCAATGTCCGGAAAGTGATCTTCCTCGCAGGCCTCCACTGCCATCACTGAACGTGCATACTTCTTTCGTTGTGAAGAGGTGCATCCTCCTCCTGAGAACCCACCTGATATAGTGTGGATCTCCCCATGAATGGGCACTTCATGCCCCTGGTCTGCCCTTGGTGCAGCAACTGTCTCACCTTCCGATGCCTCCTTCAGATAGTCGTTCAAAAACCCACTCTTCACCAACTCGTCCAATTGGTGAGCCAGAGCCAGGCAGTTTCGAACGGGGTGCCCAAAAGCCTGATGGAATTCGCACCATGCATTTTTATTGGGCCCCAACCTCTTGTCACTCTTTGGGGGCACCTTCAATCTTTCTGCCACGTTAGGAATGGCAATCAATTCCTTCAACTCCACCACGAATTCATGCCTAGGGGGCATGTCATCTTTGCTTCGCGTCCTAGGCTGTGGTTTTCGGGGCTCGTAGGGCTTCTGTTTCCCTTGAGCTTTTTTCTTCGTGGTCGCCTCATGTACCCGCAGCGGTTGAGGCCGACTAGGCGCTCGGGGCCTTAACGAAACTGCACTTTCTCTCTTCTCGCTGAGCTCCCCCTCAGCGACAATGTGGGCCACAACACGCCATTTTATGTCGCTGAAGGTCTTGGGACGGCTGCGTATTAGAGACTCGTTGAAAGGCCCTGGCAATACGCCCTTCCTGAAGGCGTGCACCACCATGTCTTCATCCTTGGTGTGCAACCTTACCACCATCGCCCCAAACCTATTGAGGTAATCTTTGAGGGACTCCCTCTGATGCTGCCTTACATCAAAAAGATCGTAAGACACTGGTGGGGGGGCCCTGTTGACAAGATATTGCTCCCTGAACAGCGCGGAGAACTGAGCGAAAGACGTGATATGTCCTTCTGGCAAACTCACGAACCATTCTAGCACAGTTCCTGTCAGTGTGGCCATAAAGAGTTTACAGTGCACTGCGTCGGACCCTCCTGACAACATCATCTGCGTGTGAAAAGCAGTGAGATGCGTTTCAGGATCTTCCTTCCCGGTGAACACGGTTTTGGGTCCTACAAAGGTAGCCGGAACCACCGTGTTCATGATTGCTTGGGAGAAAGGCATGGGAAAGGCCCTTGGAGGCACTGGTGGGGCTCGATCATCTTCCCCACGATCTCCAGCTTGTTGTATGTGCTGCAAATTCAAGCGCAGCTCCTCATTTGCTCGGTGTAACTCTTCGTTCCTGGCCTGTGAGGCGGCCAGGTCTTCCTGCATACGCGCTTGATGCGCTTGAGATTCCGCCACCATTTCTTGGAGGGCGCGCATCGTTTCCATCATCTGTTGCATGGTAACGCTGTCGTCTCCGTTTGGTGGAATGGACCCGTGTCTTGTATTCCTCATCTTCCGTGGTTTTTCTCTCACTCTCGTGTATGGGACCTTGTTTTACTCCGGCCCCACGGTGGGCGCCAAATGTTCTTGCCGGTTGACCCGCCTGTCGGTTGACTCACGACACTCACACGCCTCCTTCCTCACGTTGATATGTGCTTGGTTCTCTCGAAGCAATCTGCACCTGCAAAAGAGAAAGGGGGCGCCCTAGAGGCCGTTTGCACTCCGACGCTCAAGTCAGTGTAAGGCAAGGAACACCAAGTGTATTGAGTTTCTCTCTATGTGTTTAGGTCTAGAAACTGCGTACCTTTGTGAAGTATCTTACTGTCCCTTATATAGTCTAGGGTTTACTGCGCCGCTAGCCCTAATTAGGGTTCGCTGCGCTACTAGCCATATTTAGGGTTTAGTGGAATACCCTTGCGCCGCTATCACCCAATCTTAGGGTAATCTAGCACATAAGGTTTCCTTCTCTGGAGTGCAAACTCTCACAGGGTGACCACCTGGGTGCCTCCTTGTGCACCTAGTCTCTGGGGCCACCTGTTCTGGGAGTGCCTTCACTGTTTACGTGCCATGCATGTAGCTTCACTGGGAAAACCCTAGCTCTAGTGAGTACTCGTCCCCTCAGGACTCTACACCCAACTGTGCTCTCCCTGCTACCCGCATAGGCACTTCCTGATCCAGACCTCTCCCTAACTCTGGGTATTTAACTGGTCATTGGCCCACTCTGGGAACCAATCTTAGCTGTTCTGTTTATGCTGTTCAAATCACCCAAGGCCGATGTCACCTCGCCACATGTTCCTCGCCGAGGACTCCTCGACCTGCTGAGTGACGATGACACCTCCGCCCATTCTGGTGATCTGACGACTCCTCATCCGTCTCTATAGGCTGATGACTCGTCACCCTTCTCTGCAAGCTGATGACTCGTCACCCCTTTCTGTAGGCTGATGACTAATCACCCCTTTCTCTAGGCTGATGACTAATCACCCCTTTCTCTAGGCCGATGACTCATCACCCCTTGTGGGGTCCATTCCACGTGGCTTTGGCCCGTGCTGTGGGACCCAGCTGACGTTCGAGGACTGGTCAGTACACCAGTCTTCGAGAAACTTAAAGCTAGTGATAGACGCTGTGAGAAGGGTGATGTTGGAGGCGGCTACGCTTTTCCAGAAAAGGCAGAGGTCTCTGTCCAGTGCTCCCATGTTGTCAGGGCTCCTTGCCCTCCTGAAGCTATCCTTGGAGCCTTTATTTCCCTTGTGTAAGGACCTGTAAAATTAAATTGGAATAAAAGGGTATATTTTAAATGAATTCTAAGTATGTTTTTATTTAAAATAAAAAGGAAAGAAAGTGTAGCTTAGAAGACTATAAGATTTCCTTGTTAGTACAAAATCGCCGGTCGCCTAGACTACACGTGATCGCCAGGGCGCGAGGCATGCGGGCATCGCCAGGGCGAGAGGTCATTGGTGGATAGCCTTCGCGCGAGAGGTCATCGGTGGATAGTCTTCGCGCGAGAGGTCATCGGTGGATAGCCTTCGCGCGAGAGGTCATCGGTGGATAGTCTTCGCGCGAGAGGTCATCGGTGGATAATCTTCGCGCGAGAGGTCATCGGTGGATAGCCTTCGCGCAAGAGGTCATCGGTGGATAGTCTTCGCGCGAGTGGTCATCGGTGGATAACCTTCGCGCCAGTGGTCATCGGTGAAAGATTATCGCGCGATGTCGAGTTGCACACAGAGAAGGTGGGACCCAGACTCCCAGCATGAAACGTCCTGCACGCGCGCCACGTAGACAAAAAGCGTAGTTCAGAATAGTGACCTCAGAGTGTTAGCCTGCGCAGAGGCACGCTTAGTTGTACTGTTCAGTGCAGCGTACACGCAAACTTCCCTGCAGAGTGGGTGGTGGCAGCGGCTTTTGTGGACAAGTTAGTTTAAGATGCAAAAACCCACTTCTGAGAGAAAGGAACGTTGCAGTGGTTCAAGAGCGAAAGAGTGTGTTTGCCTCCCTTCTTCTCCTTTTCTCTCCTTCGCACTGCGATTCTGGCACCTTCACACAAGAGTACGACGAGCGACGGCCACCATTAAAGCACCTGGGAGGTTCTCTGCAAGTCCTTCAAACCAGACGCAAAAACAGAGTCAAGGCATTCTTTAAGCTTCGTTGGGTTTCGGAGCTCCTGGTGTTTTGCGCAAGTCCAGGTAAGGGAAGCTAGCCTTCATTTTCAATACAAGCCATAGATTAGCTGTTTCTGAAGTGAGGGCGACGTGGTCGCCGGTTTCGTTTTCATCTTCGTGAATGCTCTGTTCTATGTGTTTGGGCGACGTGGTCGCCGATTTTAAATACAGACTTCGAAATACCTTGTTTTTGAACCAGATCGCCGGTTTTGGCGTTGTTTGCGAACTCCCTGTTTTTGGTGTTGTTTTGAGACTGCTTGAGATTTAAATGTGATGTTCGAAAGTTTGAACCTTTGAAATGATTGTTGTTGTGATTTGAATCATTCATTTGAGTGGTATGATGTTTTGAATGTTGTGAATGTGGGATCAAGGCATAGTATTTTCAGGAAAGGAAATACCGTGTAAGATCGTGTGTAGGTGTATTGACTAGGGGCTTGTCTAGAAGGAAATATCCTGACTCTGCTGATATAATGGAATCACGTAGATGAAGTTATTCAGTTGTGGAGAGTCGGAGGAGGTTCATATGAATGGGCGAGTAGTGTGAAAAAGAATGAGCTCGGCCTGTTATATGAATTAACCCTGTCATACCGGGAGAATTATTGACATTGAGATTATATATGCGCATGGCTGTGTGGATTTCACAGCGACCCTGTGTGGATTTCACAGTGGTATGGTATGACAGGTGCAGATCTCTGAGCCTGAGTCAACGCACGAGTCAATCCGGAAGTAGTGTCATGTGTCTATGCATTGTGAGTCAGTGGAAAGTCTGACGTGTGAATCTTGAATACTGAAAGTAGCAAATGGACACTTGACGAGTATGTGGAATATGGAAATGTTGATGGTTGTAATTGATATGGATCATGAATGGTGTGAAGTTTTATGTTTACTATGGATTTAAAAGCTTTTAAAACATCTAGCTTACCCTTTTCTTTTGTATTGCTCTGTGGTTGTTTTCTCTTAAACTGTGATGATCGTGTATTTTGCACGGGAGCAGACGAGGTTGCAGGTGGTAGAGCTCCTCAGTGAGTGGTCGCCGGGAGGAGATCGCCCATATATTTTTCTGTTCGGCGATCACCCTTTTTATGTTGTCTGATAGGAGATCGCCCTTTCCTGATAGGAGATCGCCCTTTCCTGATGGGAGATCGCCTATCCTGTTGGGAAATCGCCTGTTTTTATGTATTTTGTTGTATTTAGTTTACGTTTTTGGAAACCGGCAGATTATGTATTAAACTCCCTACGAGGAGAAAACTTCATTACATATATATATAATTATGTTCACTTCAACATTATTATTTTATCTCTACTTCATTTTATAATTATGCAATGCAATTGGCGGGATGTTACACCTTGTCCACCCAGTACAAGGGAAAGCCATCGAGCAAAGAAGGGTCCTCGTCGTTTTTACAAACCTTTACAAACTTTCCCTTCCAATCCTTATAAGATTGCTGGAATATCGAGAAGAAGGACCTTCCAGCAATTCCGTTCAGGCTTACCCAGAGGCGATCTCCTGGATTTTTAGCTTCGAACAAGAGTAAGAAGACGTCCACTGAAGAGGTCCTCCTCAGCTTATCAGCCAAGGTCGACTCAGGGGAAATCTCCCATCACCAGAGTATAAACAAGAGGTATCCTGGAGCTTATCAGTCGAGAAGGGGGACTTCAAAGATTAATCAGTCAAGGGAACCAGCATGAGTCAAGAGGTAAAGTTAGCACCACATCAAGTTAGCTCAGGAAAGGTTTCTGCTGAGAATTGAAGGGTGAGATGCACACATCAGTTAGCACGGTCACCAAGCACAACCCACACAAGGTGAAGGTTGAGCTGTAAAGGAGAAAGAGTGATTCGAGTTGTAAAGACAAGATTTATAATTTATTCATTACAAGCAGATAATGGTCGTCGAAGGAAAGGGGCAGAAGTAAGAACATTGATGTAGTGGCAAGACCTCGGTCGTCGGCCAAGAGGTGAGAGCCCGTCAGCTCGGTAGGGCCAATAGCGATCAGGCGAGTTGTAAGGCTCTTCGTTGAGACAAGTCATAACTCGAGCCTGGGGGGCTTGTGTAGTGGCCAGACCTCGGTCGTCGAGAACAGATAGTAAAGGGTGAACCACGTCAGTTGGGTCCCACAGCATGGACCAAAGCCATGTGGAGTGGACCTCGCAGGCAGCTTAGATTAGCAAGTGATCGGTCGTCGGTGTGCCTCCTCGGAGAGTGGTGATCAGTCATCAGTAGAAGAGATAAAAAGGTTACCTTTGGATGATCAGAAAAGCGTCACAGAGGTTGGAGATTGAAGAAGTCGAGTGGTCTCACAGAGAAATGCTTTGAATGTCTGAAGGCGAAGAAGAAGGAATGAAACAGTGAATGGCGTGAGTGTTTTAAGGGTTTCGAACGTTGTAAGAAGCGGAAACGACAGTTAAAGAGGGCCGTTGATGTGTCCGCGTGTCATGCGATTAAAAGGGGTTGGTAAAATATCAGATCAACAAACAGTGTTAGTGCCAGAGTGTGCGCTCCTGTAGACCGCCAGAAGACGATTTCTTAGTCTTTTCGCTGGACCAGTCACAGCTTAAGACTGGGGGGCTTGTGATCCGGTCGGTCATCGGTAGTCGATGACGTCAGCAGTAGTTGACCACGTGGACTGTTCACGGGGTGACACGTGGTAGAGGATAGCAGGTGAATCAGGGAGGAGATCACTCAGAATGGTGATCGGTGGTCAGGGGCTAAGGGACCACCACCCATAGATCAATGTCAGGTGAGCGCCTGGAAGCAGAGCGCGAGAAATAAAGAAGCACTGATCAGTCATCGAGGGTTTCCTGTTAACACACAGTTAAGCTGGGACCCAGGCTCCCAGCGAGAGCGTTACGCAAGAAGCACAGATCAGTGATCGCCTATCGCCGTGTGTGAAGATCAGTAATCGCCTATCGCCGTGTGTGAAGATCAGTAATCGCTTATCGCCGTGTGTGAAGATCAGTAATCGCCTATCGCTGTGTGTGAAGATCAGTAATCGCCTATCGCCGTGTGTGAAGATCAGTAATCGCCTATCACCGTGTGTGAAGATCAGTAATCGCCTATCGCCGTGTGTGAAGATCAGTAATCGCCTATCACCGTGTGTGAAGATCAGTAATCGCCTATTGCCGTGTGTGAAGATCAGTAATCGCCTAGATTGCACATGATCGCCGTGTGTGAAGATTAGGAGATCAGGTGGTCAGCAAGTCGCCAAAAGGAGCACATCGCCGGGTATTTGAGAAGACTTGGCAAGCACTTGTTATATGGTCTAAATACAGAGGACAAGTGGTATATCTGCCACCATGTGTAGTGTGAGTCGTGATGCCCAGTGTTAATCAGTTCATCATGTTAAGGTTGCACCCAGAGTAGCCTGTGCACTAAGCTACTCCCTGTGTGGATAACTTAGTCGCAGGAGCAAAGTGGAAGTAACGTTTCAGCTGCAGGTACTCCAGATGGTGACACGTGTATGACCAGATGTTATCCACGTGTCAAGAGGAATAACCGTCAGGAGAGAGAAAGACTCAGGTATATATACGAAATTCTTAACGATATTGGGGGGAATTCATTTTTGGTGGTGATTCACTAGTACACGGTTCTGAGTTTTCTTTGAGATTCTTTGTTGATTCAATCACTGACTTGAGCGTCGGAGCGCAACTGGCCGCAGAGGCGTCATACTGTTCTTTCAGGTTTCTTGGAGGATTTTCAGGTGAAGGTCATCAATGCACTTGGCGTGAAGCTGGTGAGGACGAGGTTTGAGAAGGAGAAGTTCTAACGCTTTGGTCAAGAGGTTGGATCACTAGTCTTCTTAAAAAGTAGAACATTTTGGGTTCTCTTGAAAATTCAAAAGATAGTAGTATAAATAAATCTTTGTAAATACTCTTGTATAAATTTGTAAATAATATAGAAATAGCCTTAGGAGTATGCCAAAGAGGAACCAAAAGAAACCTCTAAATGTAAGGCATTTTAGGCACTTTCTTTAGGAAATAGTGGAAAAAGTGACTCTTCTACTCCTTTCTCTCTTAGGCACTAGAAGGAGCTAGAAGAGTGACTCTTCCCACTCCTTCCCCTTTGTAACATGTCCAGCCCTCCTTATTATAAATAGGAGTGCTTGGTTCTTAATAATAAAAAGTTGAAAGTTAGAAGTAAAGAAACTATCTTGAAATTGAGAGAGAGTGAGTTTGTGAGACTTGTCTCTTCTTCTCCTCCATGTCTTATCTTGTGAGCTTTGGAGACTCTCAAGTGGCGGCACCACCTACTCATCTTGGAAGAACCACCCTCCAAGTGGCGTGAATCACATCTCCAAAAGACTACAACCACATAAGTCATTTCTATTCATCTTCTAAAAATACCCATTTGTGTTTTCTTGTAGTTTTTCCATTTTTAATCGGTTCAATCTTTTCCATGAGTTGTTTCCTTTCATTTGCTGCCCTTGTTCTGCACTTTTTTTGGTTTATTTCCTTGTTTTCTTGCTGTTTTAATTTCGTCCAAACCATGGGTTTCCATATACATGTGTTGTTCTTGTTTTCCATCCATGGGTTTTTGTTCTTTGATGAGTTTCTTTGTGATTTTCTAATTCCTATTGAATTTCAATCAGTATTTTCACTTGTTCTTGGTGTTCTTATGTTGTTCTTGTGTTTCCTTTGAAGTTTGGTATTGTTCTTGAATTACCCATTCATATTCCATTGTTATCTTACACTACAAGTTACTTATTCATGTGTTTTTAATATGAACCTTTGTTTTCTTGAGTAGAAACTCTACTAATTGTTCTTTAGAATTTTGATCCTAATTCTTGAAAGTGTCATGAATACAATTAAACCTATATCAACTCAACCCAAACCAAGAAAGGTTCATAATGAACTCACATCACCAATGTTTCATATTTATCTTGGTTGTTGTTGGCCTTGAAGGCAAATCTTAGGGCCTGCTCAATCAACAATCCGTTTGGTCCTTCCAGGATAATGCCAGCCCCGCTACCCTATTGGTTGGAGGACCCGTCTATTGAAAGAATCCATTGAAAATCTCCCCTTCCTAAGGGGGTAGTTCCCATGGAGAGTTCCACCATGAAGTCAGCATAAACCTGTCCCTTGATAGGACCTCTAGGCTCATACAGTATATCGAACTCGGAAGGCTCAACCGCCCATCGCACCATTCTGCCAGTGATGTCTGGTTTCTGTAGTATCTTGCGAATCAGCAGGTCAGTCATCACTATTATTGTGAAACTTTGGAAATAATGACGGAGTCTCCGAGCGGCAAATACCACTGCTAAGGCTGCTTTCTCAATGGCTTGATAACGCTCATTTGGTCCTTGCAAAACCTTACTTACAAAATATATGGGCCTCTGGTGGTGCTCTTACTCCTGCACCAGGACCGAGCTGATCACTCGATCTGTAATTGCAAAGTAGAGACGGAAGGGTGTGCCGGGTAATGGCTTGCAAAGAACTGGCGGGCTGGCCAGGTACTCCTTCAGCTTTACAAACGCTTCTTTGCACTCTGCTGTCCAAGCGAAAAGACTATTCCTCTTCAAACACTGGAAGTAAGGGTACCCCCGATCTCCTCCAGCTGACAAGAAGCGAGAGAGGGTAGCCACCCTTCCTGTTAACTGTTATACTTCTTTCGTGGTGGCAGGACTTCTCATGGCAATGATTGTTGTGCACTTCTCGGGATTTGCTTCTATCCCCCATTTTGTGAGGAGAAATCCCAAGAATTTTCCTACTTTTACCCCAAACGCACATTTCTCTGGATTCAGTTTCAGGTTGTACCTGGCTATCGTAACAAATAATTCTTCCAAATCCACCACATGTTGTTCTTGCTCTATCGAGGTGATGACCATGTCGTCCACATATGCATGCACATTCCGTCCTATCATGGGGGCGAGAATCCTGTCCATCAACCTCTGGTATGTCGCTCCAACATTCTTCAGTCCAAATGGCACCACCTTATAAAAATAGCTGGCGAGCTCCGTCTTGAAGGTAGTTTTGTTTTCATCCCGAGGGTGCATACGAATCTGATTGTACCCCGAGAACTCATCCATAAAGCTGAGAAGCCGGCACCTAGATGCACTATCTACCAAAGTATCGATGTTGGGTAGCGGATATGAATCTTTAAGGCAGGCTTTGTTGAGATCCGTGAAGTCCACTCACATTCTCCACTTTCCACTAGCTTTCTTAACCAGCACCACATTCGCTAACCATTCAGGGTATTGAACTTCCCTTATATGGCCAGCGTCCAACAATTTCTGTGTTTCTTGCTTAATGACAAGTCACCTTTCTTCGTTGAATTTTCTCCTTTTTTGAATGATTGGTCTCATCTTCGGGCCTATCGTGAGATGGTGGCATAGAAAGTCTAGGTTAATGCCTGGCATATCTGATGCGAACCATGCGAGGCATCCAAATGTTGTGCTATCACCTCGGCAATCATGTCCTGCAATTCTTGGCTCAGCGACTTGCCGAGCTTAAACTTCTTACCCCCGATCTCTCTTTCCTGAACCTCACTCGCTGGCCCAGGCCGGTTATCACTGGGGATCTCCCTAAGCTGCTGGGTGGTGGGGGCGTCTCCCTCTTCAGATCCAGCGGGACCGCTTTGCCTGGTATTTGAATACATTTTAAAAAATATAAGGACCAAATTAATTTTTTTAAAAACCACTATACTAAATTGACTATTGACCACAAATATAGGGACTATTAATAATAAACCTTTATTAAAGAAAAATACTTTCAAACCCTCTCATTCATATTCATTTTTATATACACCGGTGATGATGTATATTTTAATGTTAAACTACTTTTGAATTTTGAAAATTATATTATGCTTTAGATTTGATTTATAAACTTTATTTTCCTGCTATCATATTATATATATATATATATATATATATATATATATATATATATATATATATATATATTATACCGTTTTTTTATCCAAATAAACTTAATTTTAAGAATAATCCCTAAACCATAAGCCGATCAACTTTAGTCATCTAAGCCCAATAATGACATTCAATCACCGAAGAAGTAAAAAATTGGACTGCTCTTTTTTAGTAATAAAGTTTTGACTTTATGTTTTAGGGCATTGCTAAGTTTATTGTATATGAGGTATCATTCACGTTGATATTCAGGAGACAATTTTATATTCTTAAAATGCTTTTGCATGAATTAAATAAAAAAATATAAATTTGTGACTGCTTTTATGATTATTAAATGACCTTAGCTCAAAAGAAAGAAAACTGGAACACAATCTTGCTCATATCATATGACAATTACGAAATTGTTTTTCCTCAATACTTTCCGTGAAAAAGAAAATCATTTATATGACTGTCATCAACTCTTCTCGTCAACACTTATTTACCAGGATTTTTACCTAATGAATTAATTATATTTTGCTTAAATATTTTAGAAACTTGGATCAGAGTCCTATTTGATCGATTATATCCAGTTATAATACAATTATTTGTCTCTTTCAACTTGTGTGGGTAGTCTTATCCAGTTATAATCTACTGTAATTAGTTATAGAAATAGGTTATGGTGTTAAATAAATATTGAATTAGTTAAATTACTTTATTATTTGTTACTAAAATTATGGTATTGATCTAACATTGGTAAGAGCGGTAGGTGTTATGGTGGAACTTGCTCCTCGAAGTTCTCCATAGACTCAAGATGTGTTTATTATTATTTTTTTTATGCATCCTTTTGTTAAGTACTTCTCTCTCATTTCTCATTTGTTTTAAAGATATGGCTTTTAAATTTATAGATTATAAGATTGACGTTGAGGTTAGAAGAAATATAAAATTATAAATATTTATTTCATAATATTTTATATAATAAATTTTAAAATAAATAGAAAATGAAATTTATAAATAGAAGTTAAATTACTATAACAAAAAAATATTTTTAATGGGGTTAAATTTGGTGTTTTCGGCAGCAATTTTAACTCCTGTTAAATACGTTAGCAATTTTAACTCCTGTTAAATACGTTACCTGTAGTTTACTTTTTCCCTAGAAGAATCAGCGTCGCTAATTGATTACCGACGATTTTTATGAATTCCTGAAAAATAATTACTTTTCGACGATTTTGAAAATTTCGTTATTCTTGGTAGTTTCAAAACTCCCGTTACTTGGAGGAGTTTCTTAAACAACCGATGTATAATAAATACCTGCACAAAAGTAAGAAATAATATCTCTCCTAAATTCCAAAAGACATGGATAGTGATTGGAGTGAGAAGGTTGTGAGTTTGAGCATATGAAAACTCCTAAGCAGCCCTTATATTTTCTTCATAGTTGGTGGAGGAACAATAACATATTTTAAGAGAAAGTAAATGTTTCTATTTTCATTTCTTTTTCTACAAATAATTACATAAATGTATTCAATCTATTTTATATTTTTAAATATTTGTGTAGGAAATAATGAAATCAACAGAAAATGTAAATATAAAAATGACATTTTAAATTATTTATGAAAAAGTGGAAACTGAAAACAAAAAACTTTCGAAGTAAAAGTACATTTTTTTTTCTTTTTATAACCTAATTCTCATCAAACTCTAACTCTTGATAAACTGAATCAATCACGTAGTGGACTTGTAATGAACCTCGTACATAGTAAAGTAAGCCTTGAGTGAATCAATTGGGCATTCTCGTAAAATGAACACTAAGTGAATACAATGTCTATGTTGTGGCTTGGTTCCATTTTGTACTAAATTTTCATAACGAGAAGACACATATTTGCATAGTGTGTCTTTCTTGTGCCTTGTATATATACCTATTTCTAGGAAGGAATTTGACTACAAATTCAATGTAGAAGGTGTTATGTCTTATTCCCTAAGGCAGAACAAAGCACACAAAGACAAACATAATTAAATTAAGGTGCATAATTTCAATATGGTAGCTACATAAAATACATGGAGTGGTGGTAGTAATTAACAAGGCATTATTAAGACACTTCAACTTTGTTTTGCATGATAGTGAAAAGTCAAAGATAGATAGGTTTGTAAGTGGTTTAAGGAGAGAAATTCAAGATATTGTAGAGTTATATGAGTACTCTTCTTTAGAGAAATTGGTTCACCTAGCCATCAAGGTGGAATCACAAATTTTGAAGAAAACAACTTCCAAAAATACTCATAACGATGACTTCTACAAATCTTCATGGAAGGATAAAAACAAAATTTCTACAAAAACTTTTCCTTTCAATTTTTCAAAAGAAACCACTTTTCATCATAGAGCTCCTAAAGACCAACCTTCCTCCTCTACCCTTAAGTCACCCACCAAAACCTCAAGTAGAAAATATTTTAAATGTTTAGGTTTCAGGCATATAGTTGCCAATTGTCCAACCAAAAGAACAATGATGGTAAAAGGGGAAGTTGTAGTGAGTGAACATAGTTCTCAATCCTCAAGATCTAACTCCCCTACCTCTTCAAGAAGCCAAAGAGAGGAAGATTGTGAGTTACCTTGTGAAGGTGATTTGTTAGTAATAAGTCGTATGCTTGGACAAACTCAAAAACCTTTTGATGAAAGTCAAAGGGAAAATATTTTTCATACAAGATGCCTTATTAATGACAAATTATGTTCATTAATTGTAGATGGGGGTAATTGCCCAAATGTGGCAAGTACAAGAGTGGTGGATAAACTTAGACTAACCACCATCTCTCATATAAAACCCTACAAATTACAATGGCTTAGTGAAGAAGGAGAAATCATTGTCAGTAAACAAGTCCTCATAGCTTTCACCATTGGAAAATGAAGTTTTATGTGATGTTGTGCCAATGGAAGACATACATGTGCTTTTGGGAAGGCCTTGGCAATATGATAGAAAGATTTTACATGATAGCCATACCAACAAAAAAATTTCAACTTCCAAGGGCACAAGATTATGTTAAAACCTCTCTCTCCAAAAGAGGTTAATGAGGATAAAATAAAAATGAAAACAAAAAAGAGAATGAAAAAGATAAAGAAATAAAAGATGAAATGAGTATCAATACCTCACCTCACACCGCAAAAACAATCATGTTGACTCGTACAACAATACAAACTGCACCTCCAAGGTGTTCTTCTTCCTTATCTTTTTCATTACCTAATGATTCTAAATACTTGACATCTTTGATAAAGAATTTTAGGGATGATATTCAAACACCTCCTAAAGGTTCCCACCTTCTAAGAGGATTCTCCCCAAAAAGTCATTTCATCCCCAAATATTCTTTCCAAACATGGTTTGTATATAGAACTCACCCATATGAACTTCCAAAGCTTCATGAACATAAGCTTACTTCACAACCCACATCTCATAATGTCTTAATTGTAAACAAACTAACTATGTTATTTACAGGAGTTCTAAATTCGAGGTCGAATTCTTTCCAACTTGGGGGGCATGATACAACTCAATTAGCCAAGCAGATGACCAAGGACACAAGAGGCACTTCACACTTTGATCACTTATCTCAGTTTACAAGACAAGGCCCTACCAAATATCGGAAGGACCTCAGTAGAAGAAGAACTGGACATAGACCAGAGCATCAAATGTTCTTTCTTATGGTCTTCTTACAAGAAAAAAATGTTTGTAAATAAATTAGGCTCACTTTGGGGGTTCCAAATAGAAGAATAAACTAGAGTAGGGTGTGCTTAGTAATTTGAGTAGGGTGTGCTTAGTAATTTGAGTAGGGTGTGCTTAGTAATTTGGGCTTGTGCCAAGCCCACCTTTCATGACAAGTGCTTCTAGGTTTAAGGTTTCTTTGACCTACTTTCTAGAAGGCTTATCACAAATGACACCCCTACCCCTTTATCTTGTTCTCCAAGACACTCTCTCCTATAAATAGAGTGCATTGCCTCATGTATTTCACACATTGAAATTTGAAGAAAAGAAACGCGGTTGCTGATGTGGTAGAGAGAGAATGCATACGTGGCAGAAAGAGTGCTTATGTGGCAGAGAGAGTGTTTATGTGGAAGAGAGAGAATATTTATGTGAAGAGAGAGGTAGGATTGAGAGTTATTATTATTATTATTATTGTTATTATTCTTATAATTATTATTTATTATTATTATTACTATTGTTATTATTATTATTATTAATATTATTACTATTATTATTATTAATATTTTTATTATTATTTTTATTTATTAATATTATTATTATTAATATTTTTATTATTATTATTATTATTACTGCTGTAAGGACCTATAAATTATTTGGAATAGAAGTGTTAGATTTTAAATAATTTATGAGTATGTTATTATTTAAAATAAAAAGGACATAAAAATAGAAAATATCATGGTGGTCAGACCTCGGACGTCGCCCAAGGTCTGGGGTCAGCTGGTAGAGGGCGGTCGGTTGACCATTGTACTAACCAAGTAGTCAGGTGCGATGACTTTATCGTGAGGTAATCACGTGGGCGTGCTTGAGGGGGGGGCACGTGAATCAAGAAGGGTAAGAGAAAGGAAGGTGTAGCTTAGAAGTCGATGAGATCGCCGTTTGTTGAAGAAGGCGGCGGCCTCCGACTTCCCCCGTATGAAATCAGTAATCGCCTATTTTGCGCATGATCGCCGTGCGCGAAGATTTCACATGATCGCCAATCGCCTATGGTGTACATGATCGCCGAAAAGAGCACATCGCCGAGTATTCGAGAAGACTTGGTAAACACTTAGTATGTGGTCTAAATACAGAAGATGAGTGATATAGAAGATAGGTGGCATATCTGCCACCATGAGTAGTGTGAGTCGTGATACCCAGAGTTGACCAGCACACCATGTTAATGTTGTGCCCAGAGTAGCCTGTGTATTAAGCAACTCCCTGTGTGGATAACTTAGTCGCAGGAGCTACACCGGCT